>CM077151.1:237712661-238264516 GCA_039583875.1 Platanthera guangdongensis
CCAACTCGGGGCGGCGATGCTCCTTCCCTGCATTTCATTAGCATAAGCGAGCAATGTATTATCCATAGCCATTCATCACAGACGTTGGCTCGCACGGCCACGCGCCCCGTGCACTCAGGGCACATTCTCGGTGAACCGGTCTTCAGTCACGTCAATTTAAGCCATCAACATTCTGGACTCACCACCGCCAACTGACGGCCAAACTTATGAGCAATTTATCTTCCTGGCCTGGGTCACGACAATTTAAGCCATTGACCGCCAAAGACCCTAATCTATGCAACGGTAAGTGCCCACGTGCCTTTAGGTCTCTTTTAACCGAAAGACATAGAACGGGTACGGTTTCCCATCTAACCCATGCTCACATCGCAACGGCAATTTAAGCCATTTGCGCGGGTCAAACTTCCACCGAGTCCCATTTCCATCACAAGTCACATAACCCCGTTATGTTCAAGTTGGCTCTCAAGCCACCAAGTTGGCAAGATCTCGTATCCGCCCAGTTTCCGGGTGCACCTTTGGGTTAGTCCCCAAGGCTCCCTGCTGCAATCTACCGCGTAGAAAACCCGAAAACAACCATAGCACGAAGTCTTCTCCGGCATTATGCAATGCAACATCACTGATCCAGACCAACATGTCCGGGTAGGCTTCACACATCATGCCTATGTCCGTTCTCGCATACGGACTCTAAATAACGGGGACCTTCACATATCTACCCGAAGGAATGCCTCCAACTCTCCGCAAACTCGCGAGAGCGGGCTTCCTATGCAAAGAAGAGAGCTACTCATGCTCAGATGAGGATCGTTACCCTTGAGTTCCTCTTTGGCGCCATTGAAAGTAATCAGATGGAAAACACCGCACCAGCGTTGCCTCCGTGGATCCGGAGTCGGCTCGTGATTCGGAGCTCGGAAGCTCCTCCAATGGCGGGATCTAGCTCTTCTTCCTCCCCTTGTTCCCTCTTTCTCTCTAAGGATTTAGAAAGAGAATAAGGTATGAAAAGTGAGGGTTTTCCAAGTCAACTCATTGGTATATCCCTTCAGGAACATCCCCCAGCCGTTGGATCTCAAAATAAGGAAACGAACGGCTTTGATTCGGGGCTGAAATGCCCAATCTCGACCGAACACGGCCTGGCATACGCCCGTGTCCAGGTCCGTGGCCTCATTCGCCGTCAAAATCGAATCACCTGAACCTCACAAACGTATCGAACACGCCCGTGTTCGAGCTGACACGCCCGTGTTCCACCTGACACGGCCGTGAGGCCGGCCGTGTACCCCATGATTTTCCCCCTTTTTCAACCCGAGCAATGCACGGGTTCTAGGACACGCCCGTGTCCTTGCCCGTGTCACCTTGACACGCCTGGACCCCAGGCCGTGTACACGGTCTCGACACTTCGCGCTAAGTGTCGACACGCCCTGCGACACGCCCGTGTCGCAGGCCGTGTGCCCATTCTCGACACATTGTCGACACCAAAGTGTCGACTTCGCGGGGCGAGTGTCGACACGGGCTGACACGCCGCCCTGCGACACGCCCGTGTCGCAGGCCGTGTGCCATGTCTCGACACATCGTCAAAGCACAGTATCGACTTCGCGGCTAAGTGTCGACACGGGTCGACACGCCCTGCGACACGCCCGTGTCGCAGGCCGTGTGCCCAGTCTCGACACAATGTCGAGATCAAAGTGTCGACTTCCCGCCTTAGTGTCGACACAGGCTTGACACGCCTGGGACACGCCCGTGTCCCAGGCCGTGTGCCTGTAGCCAGAACTCAAACTGGCCCAAAACATCCCCCTTTGCTCCTTTGAGTTTCGGGGCGTTACAAACTCTCCCCCTCTTAAAATAATTTCGTCCACGAAATTACATAAAGGAAAGACATGTACAAAACCAAATTTGTACCTGAGCGGAACAACTCCGGATACTCGTCAAGCATAGTCTACTCTCGCTCCCAAGAGAGCTCCTCACGACCGCAATTGTCCCACCGGACCTTGACCATCCTGATCTCTTTATTGCGTAGCCGCTTGACCTCCGAGTCTTCAATCCACACGGGCTTGACCTTTGTCGTTAGCCCACTATCCACCAGCACTGATCAACTGCGATCACTTGTGTAGGCTCTTGTACCGCCTTCCGAAGTACCGAAATGTAGGAATACATCGTGTAAACCACTAAGCTCCACTGAAAGCTTCAACCGATAGGCTGCTTCCCCAACTCGCTCCAGAACCTCGAACGGTCCAAGGTACCTCGGGCTTAGCTTTTTCAATCGCCGCACCCGCGAGACAACCTTGAACGGCTTGATCTTTAGGTATACATAATCGCCCACAGCGAACTCCACGTTCCTGTGCTTGACATTATAGTACTTTGCTTGCCGGTCCTGAGCGATAAGCAACCTCTCCCGAATGGTTCTCACCAAAGAAGTAGCATCATCCGCTTCCGATCGTTTATACAACTTTGACTCACCCGTTTTCTAACCAATACAACGACGTGCGACATCTTTTACCATATAGGGCCTCGAAGGGCGCCATTTGAATACTCGCTTGGTAGCTGTTGTTGTATGCGAACTCCACCAAATAAAGGTGGTCTTCCCACTGCTTTCCAAAATCCTAAGACACACATGCGGAGCATGTCTTCCATGGTTCTATTAACCCTCTCGGTCTGCCCATCCGTTTGTGGATGGAAGGCTGTGCTGAATTTCAGCTTTGTCCCCAACATTTGCTGCACAAGCCTCCAATCATTTGGACGTGAACCGCCCATCTCGGTCACTCACGATGCTGCGGGGCACACCATGAAGCCATACTATGTTATCCACATAAAGCTTTGCCAGCTTCTCCACCGGATCTTCCTTCCTATGCGGAATAAAGTGCGACACCTTCGTTAATCGATCAACAACCACCCAAATGGCGTCGTTCCCCTTTTGTGACCTTGGCAAACCATGCACAAAGTCCATAGAGATGTCATCGAATTTCCACTCCGGAATAGGCAAGGACTTAAGAAATCCTCCCGCTTTTGGCACTCCGCCTTTACCAAGGCGCAAGTTTGCACTTCGCTACGTACAGCGCCACATCCTTCTTTAAAACCCGGCCACCAAAACAGTTTCTTTACATCGCGGTACATCTTCGCGCTCTTCGGGTGAATCGAGTACTTGGTATGGTGCGCCTCGTACAACAACTCCACCCGTAAATTGCCCACACTTGGGATGCACAAACGACCGTCTCTCCACAGTAATCCGTCCTCCACGACGAATTGGGAATTTGACTCATCCAGAGCCTCTATCATGAACTGCTTCATATGAGCATCCATATCCAAAGCCTGCCGAATCCGATCAGCCAGGTCATATTGGACTTCAGTCCAATTCAGAACTGCTTCAGCACTTGATTGCCTGTCTACACAAACAATCTCCAACGCCTCCAACTCCCGCACCAACCGCTCATCGTGCACCGATAGCCAATTGGCTTGAGCTGGTGCTCGACGACTCAACGCGTCCGCAACCGTATTCCTTTTACCAGGCACGTAGTGGATCTTGAATGTATAGTCCCCCAGGAACTCCATCCATCTACGCTGCCGCATATTCAGATCCTTCTGATATATCAAATACTTCAGGCTCTTATGATCGTGTAGATATCAATCTTCACACCGTACAAATAGTGTCTCCACAGCTTCAAGGCAAAAATTACGGCCGCTAACTCCAAGTCATGGACCGGATAATTCCTCTCGTGCACTTTTAGCTGTCTCGAGCCATAAGCTTTCACGCTTCCGTGCTGCAGTAGCACGCAACCCAAACCGCTGCCCGAAGCATCGCTATATATCTCATAGCCTTCGGTTCCACATGGCGAACTCAGCACAGGCGCCGTGGTCAACCGACACTTCAATTCCTCAAAAGCTCGCGCGCACATCCGGTGTCCAAACGAACTTATGCTCCTTCCTCGTCAAAGTAGTGAGAGGTAACGCTATCCGCGAGAAGTTTTCTACGAAGCGCCTATAATAGCCGGCAAGCCCCAAAAAGCTCCGGACTTCTGCTACCGTAGCAAGCTCAGGCCACTCCCGTATTGCAACAATCTTCGCCGGATCCACAACAATACCCTCTCCACTCACTATATGCCCGAGGAACGCCACTGAGGACAGCCAAAACTCGCACTTCGAGAACTTGGCATACAACTGGTTTCTCCGGAGCGTCTCCAACACCAAATGAAGATGCTTGAAGTGATCTTCCTCACTTTGCGAGTACACCAAAATATCGTCGATGAAGACGATCACGAAGTGGTCCAAGTACTGCTGGAACGTCCTGTTCATCAAATCCATGAACACTGACGGCACATTAGTCAGCCCAAACGGCATGACCGTAAACTCATAATGCCCGTACCTCGTACTAAACGCTGTCTTCGGGGATATCACTCTCCCTTATCCGCAGCTGATAGTACCCAGCCTTGAGATCCAACTTTGAGTACACCGTCGACCTGACTAACTGATCGAAGAGATCATCAATCCGAGGGATCGGGTACTTGTTCTTCTCAGTTAGCTTGTTTAGCTCCCGATAATCAATACATAGCCTCAAGCTTCCGTCCTTCTTCTTAATAAAGAGGACCGGTGCGCTCCAAGGCGAAGAACTCGGGCGCACATACCCTTGCTCCAACAACTCTTGCAGTTGAACTTTCAGCTCCGCCATTTCCTTAGGCGCTAGCCGATACGGAGATCGCGACATAGGTTTTGCACCTGGCAACTAGCTCGATCGCAAAATCTATCTCCCGCTGAGGCGGGGCTCCAGGAAGATCTGCGGGGAACACATCAGGGTATTCCGATACCACTGAAATACCAATCCAACGCGGGCTTCGGCTTTGCAACCTCCACTAGTGTAAAGAACAGTTCTGCTCCGGCACGAACCGCCTTCACCACCTGAAGAGCAGACATCAACGTCTTGCTCGACCCCTTTAAGCCCGTAAAAGTCGTCTCACGACTTGCTCCCAGCTTGACTTCCTTGCTACCGCAATCTATATGTGCCTGCTGGTCCGAGAGCCAGTCCATGCCAAATATGACGTCGAACTCCCCCAACGGAAGTAAGGACGCCCGCAGGTCAAACTCCTGCTCCCCAATATGAATCTTAACATTGCAGATCCTATCCGCTCGCATCGAACACCCATTGGGCAACAACACATCCAACTTATCCTTCGCCATCGAAGAAGAGACTCCGATGCGTAATATAAATCCTTCGGACAAGAAGGAGTGTGAAGCTCCCGTATCGAAGAGTGCTCGTGCCGGATTTTCACAAATCAATACAAATCCTAAACAAGTAGTGGTAAGGTAACATGTGCATAACAAGCATATAAAGAAAGTGACTTGCTATAAATTAAATCGTACCTGTCACCACATCGGCTTGTTTAATGGCCTCCTGTTGGCCAAGATTGTAGACCCTTGGTTGGGCCGGAGCATAATGGGATGCGGTCGACTCCACCGCCTTTCCCTTCTCTTCATAAGTAGCTCCCGCCCTCCTCTCGGACTTAGGACGTCTGCTCCAACAATCACGGGCGAAATGCCCCATCTTTCCACATGTAAAACACGCACCCGGGGTCCGACTCGTAGTCGCCCCAGAAGCGCCAGAAGGAGCTGGACCCGAAGTCCTATGCTTCTTGAAAGACCTCTGATAGCCGGACTTTGAAGCAGTCGGCACTCTGAACTCAGATTTCTTCTCACCCAAGCTTTTCTTCGCTTGCACGCTCTTCATGTCCTTCTCCAAGGACCGGGCAGTATTGACCAAGGTTAAGAAACCCTGCGTCATCGGCCCCGAGAGTAGTAATCTCAACTCATCCCTCAGGCCTTCATAAAAGCGATTTGTCTTGCGCTCCTCATCCATGATGGTGGAGCTAGCATATCGACTCAGACGAGTAAACTCGTGGAGATATTCATCCACGCTCCTCTCACCCTGTACCAACTTCAGGAACTCATTCTCCAACGCTATCTTCTGCGTCGAAGGGAGGTATCTAGCCAAAAATAATCTCGAGAACTCCTCCATCGAGACATCACAAAGTTGCCTACCTCTCAGTAAGTGTAGCTCCAATCCTTCCCACCACATCCTCGCTTCACCGTCCAGCAGGAACGTAGCGATGGTGGTCATTTGCCACTCCTCCGTCTCCGTCGCTGTCATGACTCTCTTCACCCTGGAGAGCCAGTCTTCAGCCTGAGATGGGGTTCCCAACCCCGAGAACAACGGAGGGTTAAAGCTCATACATGCTTCAGCTGCCTCTCAGTTGCACTCCTTGGCACTATCGGTTCCACAATCACTTGCTCCACTCTCCTCGGCTCAGCCTCTTGAAGAGGCACTTGCTCCATCACAGCAGCGGCCTGCTGTGCTTGCCTTCCAGGCTGCGCATTTATCACGGCCAACACCGCTTCAGCCACCAATCGTATATTTTCAGCCGACAGAGGTGTTGCAGGAGCAACATCCGGTGCACTACTAGCCTCAGAAACTCGGCGTTCTGACGGCCCAACACCACTTCTGGTCACCTATAGTGGTACAAAACACCGTTAAGAGACCAAATAAATTACAAACAACACTTATAGGAACACGCAGGTTCCTCAAACACGAGTATTTTCATTCCTAAGTGGACATTCATGGGTTCTTTTACCATTATAACGATGACGCACACAATGTGCTCACCACCCCTTAAAAAGAATTCGCCCACGAATTCACTTTAAGCCCGACCAAAACCAGTAGTCTGATACCAAATTGTAACACCCCCTATCCGTCGCATAGCATATAGCAGTAGGTCCGGCCGGGGCCCGACGCCATATACCACAGACAGACCGGGTGGTTACGTATGGAAACCATCCAACCAATCTCAACGTCCTACACAGAGCATTCTAGCAGAAACAGTTTATAAAAGTTGTAAACAAGAACCCAGCATTAAAGCACGAATGTCCACTAGTACAAATTAGGAATGTTATACAAAAATACCAAAACCGGCCTTAAGGTCTTACAAAATGTTTCACTTGAATATTACATGTTTTACAAACCACGACACGCAGGCCGGTCATACATGAATAAAGCAGTAAAAACTCTACTTGGCCTTCGAGGGCCAGCTTCGCAAAAAGGGCTTTAACCCGCTATTGACCGCTTGGTCCAGCTGCACCTGCAAGCAACAAACCACCGCACGGTGGCAAAATAAGGCAACGGTCAGCAATGCTGACCAAATTATAACGATCCTGCCCCCAACTCGGGGCGGCGATGCTCCTTCCCTGCATTTCATTAGCATAAGCGAGCAATGTATATATCCATAACCATTTCATCACAGACGTTGGCTCGCACGGCCACGCGCCCCGTGCACTCAGGGCACATTCTCGGTGAACCGGTCTATGTCACGTCAATTTAAGCCATCAACATTCCGGACTCACCACCGCCAACTGACGGCCAAACCTATGAGCAATTTGTCTTCCTGGCCTGGGTCACGACAATTTAAGCCATTGACCGCCGAAGACCCTAATCTATGCCAACGGTAAGTGCCACGTGCCTTTAGGTCTCTTTAACCGAACGACATAGAACGGGTACGGTTCCATCTAACCCGTGCTCACATCGCAACGGCAATTTAAGCCATTTGCGCGGGTCAAACTTCCACCGAGTCCCATTTCCATCACAAGTCACATAACCCCGTTATGTTCAAGTTGGCTCTCAAGCCACCAAGTTGGCAAGATCTCGTATCCGCCCAGTTTTCTGGGTGCACCTTTGGGTTAGTCCCCAAGGCTCCCTGCTGCAATCTACCGCGTAGAAAACCCGAAAAACAACCAATAGCACAGAGTCTTCTCCGGCATTATGCAATGCAACATCACCGATCCAGACCAACATGTCCGGGTAGGCTTCACACATCATGCCTATGTCCGTTCTCGCATACGGACTCTAAACAACGGGGACTTCACATATCTACCCGAAGGAACGCCTCCAACTCTCCGCAAACTCGCGAGAGCGGGCTTCCTATGCAAAGAAAGAGAGCTACTCATGCTCAAGATGAGGATCGTTACCCTTGAGTTCCTCTTTGGCGCCATTGAAAAGTAATCGGATGAAAACCACCGCACCAGCGTTGCCTCCGTGGATCCGGAGTCGGCTCGCGATTCGGAGCTCCGAAGCTCCTCCAATGGCGGGATCTAGCTCTTCTTCCTCCCTTGGTTCTCCTCTTTCTCTAGGGATTTAGAAAGAGAATAAGGTATGAAAAGTGAGGGTTTTCCAAGTCAACTCACGGGTATATCCCTTCAGGAACATTCCCCAGCCGTTGGATCTCAAAACAAGAAACGAACGGCTTTGATTCGGGGCTGAAATGCCCAATCTGGACCGAACACGACCTGACACACACGCCCGTGTCCAGGGCCGTGTGCCTCATTCGCCGTCAAAATCGAATCACCTGGAACCTCACACGGGTATCGAACACGCCCGTGTTCGAGCTGACACGCCCGTGTTCCACCTGACACGGCCGTGAGGCCGACCGTGTACCCCATGATTTTCCCCCTTTTCAACCTGAGCACTGCATGGGTTCTAGGACACGCCCGTGTCCTTGCCCGTGTCACCTTGACACGCCTGGACCCCAGGCCGTGTACACGGTCTCGACACTTCGCGGCTAAGTGTCGACACGGGTCGACACGCCCTGCGACACACCCGTGTCGCAGGCCGTATGCCCAGTCTCGACACATTGTCGACACCAAAGTGTCGACTTCGCGGGGCGAGTGTCGAACGGGCTGACACGCCCTGCGACACGCCCGTGTCGTAGGCCGTGTGTCATGTCTCGACACATCGTCAAAGCACAATGTCGACTTCGCGGCTAAGTGTCGACACGGGTCGACACGCCCTGCGACACGCCCGTGTCGCAGGCCGTGTGCCCAGTCTCGACACAATGTCGAGATCAAAGTGTCGAATTCCCGCCTTAGTGTCGACACAGGCTTGACACGCCCTGGACACGCCCGTGTCCCAGGCCGTGTGCCTGCAGCCAGAACTCAAACTGGCCCAAAACATCCCCTTTGCTCCTTTGAGTTTCGGGGCGTTACACGACCTCTATATGCTTTGTTCTCTCATGGAAGACCGGATTTTTGGATATGTATATAGAGGCCTTGTTGTCACAGAACATAGAAAGAGGATACTCATAGACCTCTCCTAGGTCAAGCATGAGAGCCCGCAACTACTTTAACTCACACGTGGTTGACGTCATACTCCGATATTCGGCTTCTGCACTGGATCTGGAGAAAACAGACTGTTTCTTGCTCTTCCAACTCACAAGATTTTTCCTCCAACAAAAGTACAAAAACCTGATGTGGATTTACGATCGCCTTTATCATCCGCATAGCTTGAATCTGAGTAGGCTTCAACCCTCAGATGACCATTCCTCTGAAAGATTAGCCCTTTTCCCGGTGCTGCTTTGACATACTCTAAAATATTCAAGGCATACTGAAGATGGCACTCCCTGGGAGCTTGCATAAACTGACTAACCTTGCCTACAGTATAGGAGATGTCGGGTCTAGTCACCGTGAGATAGATGAGTTTGCCCACCAAACGTCTGTACCTCGTGACATAAGATAGAAGAGGCGAGTCATCCGTCCATGTTCTGTCTTCTCCAATAGCCATGGGAAACCGGGCTGGTTTGGCACCTGTCAATCCTGCCTCTTGTAGAAGATCAAGGGCATACTTCCATTGGGAGAGAACCAATGAGTCAAGCTTCCGAGAGATTTCTATCCCCAAAAAGTATTTCGGGCAGCCCATATCCTTCGTGACCAGGTGTTGACGGAGGTGTTTCTTCGTCAAGTCCACCCTAGCTTGGTCATCGCCAGTAAGAAGAATATCATCCACGTACACTGCCAAAACCACCAGTCCCGAGGCGGTTTTGCGAATAAATAAGGAGTGATCGGCCGAACTCCTTGCAAAGCCAATGGTAGCCATAATGCCACTGAATTTGTCGAACCACACCCGAGGGCTCTGCTTTAGGCCATAAATGGCCTTCTTTAAATGGCATACTCTTGTCTCCCCCTAAACAACATACCCAGGAGGTTGCTCCATGTAGATGTCCTCCTGAAGATCCCCATAGAGAAAGACATTCTTGACATCAATCTGGGAAATAGCCAAATCCCTGTTCACAGCGACAGAGAGAAGAACTCGGATGGTGCTGAGGCGAGCAACCGGAGAGAAAGTGTTAAAGTAATCAATGCCATAAGTCTGAGTGAAGCCTTTGGCCACCAGCCGGGCCTTGTAGCGATCCACAGTGCCGTCGGGGTAAAATTTCACAACAAACACCCAGCGACAGCCAACCATATAAGTACCCACTAGGGGAGGAATAAGAGTCCAGGTACCCCTTTCAGTAAGAGTAACCATCTCTTCATCCATGGCAGATTTCCAATGAGGAATAACAAGAGCCTCCTGTTAGGTGCGGGGAGTGGTAGCAGCGGAGATATCCAAGGCAAAACACCTGCGAGAAGGAGAAAGCCGATCATAGGAAACAACTGCAGCAAGCGGGTGTTGAGTACACGCACACACCCCTTTGCGAAGAGCAATGGGAAGATCCAGGTCGACGCGTGCCTCAGCGACAGGAGCGTCCGTGGCGGAGAAGGCTGGCCCGGGACTAGAGAGACGGCTGCGGAGAAGAGGGATAAGGTGTAGGGGGTGAGACGGACAGAGGAGGAGACGGAGGCAGAGATGAGGTAAGAGGGGAGACGTCGATAGGAGTGGAAGGATCTGAAGAGGTGGTGGAGAAGCAGAGACATCAGGAGGAAGAGGGGATTCAAGAGAGAAGTAGGTGTAACACCTCCCCTGTAGTGGACGTATAATATGGGTCCGGCCGGGGCCCCACAACATACGAACGCCACAGCTTTAGTATTAAAAGTTGATATAGCTACCCAAACTCAAAACACTAGCACAACACAGCGGAAAACCAAGCACAACTAGAAGTTATCCACTAACCAAAAGAGTAAACAAATGGCCTTAAGGCCTTACATCAAAAGTCCAAACGTAAACAATACATCAAACATGAATGTGCTCAGCACTCCTAATCTACCTCGGCATGCAAGCCGGACAAAATAGTCTCAAACATACATCAATCAAAAGTAGTGCTACCAAAAGAGAAACACTTCATGGGCTTAGGCCTTTTTGGCCGGCGTGCTAGCTCCTGCGTGCGATCCTTGCCCTGTAAAAATTATTAGTAACGTGGGTCAGCAAAGGCTGACCTCAAACTGTGTAACAACACATCTCCTCCCGGCCGCCCCTAACGGACCCCGGGGAACCCTCCAACCTGCAAGTCAGCACTTCATATGCAAATAAACATCTATAAATAGAAAAGCATTAAAACAGGCTTGGATGTCTCAATCATCAAACATGTTCTCTATTGGTTGAACATATAAAGAAAAGGGCCTAATATGCAACATGAATGCAACACCCGGGCTTCACCCAAGGTACCCTACAGCGTATGCATCTAGCACAACATCACGTCATTTGGGTACTCACATTTCCCCAATTGGCAAAAAGCCGCAAACATTGAGGGAGACACAACTCCCTCACACGGCGCACAGGCCGCCACATGGAATTCTTGCCAAGGCCCCACCCGCTCGTGGGCTTAGCCCGGGCTTGCCTGCAAGCTCTGAGGTCTCATGTCAGATTTCCAACAACCACAGACTGACCGATTCTAAGAAGCCTTGCTGGACCCCACCCGCTCATGGCCTCTTTGCCCGGGCTTGCCCCAAGCTTGACATTCTCGTCAGTCTCACAGAAGGGGACTAGTCTCGCCGGGACACTCTCCACACATGACGCACATGTCACGGGATAGCCAGCCGACCACGGAGACATAGCCACGCCTTGGCACAACACAACCAAGACTAAGCACATCGCAATCCCTCTTTGTACCGCAGCGTTCCCGCGCACCAAGGAAAACATCTCCAACTCGTGCGGAGCTAACCTTGTCCACCAAGGAAACCATCTCCATTCTCATACGGAGCTAACCTTGTCCCTCAAGGAAACCATCTACCGCCACGAGGAGCTAACCTTGTCCGGGTTCGACTACAAGTACCCTTTTCTAGCAAACGGGACAATCACCACCACAACACAAACGACATCTTGCCGCAACGGAAATCTCTACGAATTCCTAAGTTCATATGCAACATCACCGAGTCGGACTAACGGTCGCGACTACGGCTTCACCCACCATGCCTAATCCACTAGCGAAGCGGATCTCTAATGCAAAATATGCCGGGGACAGACTCAATCAACCCGGAGGTTCCTCTTGAACCTTGGCAAACCAAAGCCCCTCTCATTTGAGAGTTTGGTGCCCAAAAATCTAGAAGAAAACGATGCTAACAACGTGCATCCTAAAGACCGAGAGGAGAGATGTCGTTACCTTCCGACTCCTCTTTCTTGCCATGGCAAAAAATAGCCGGATGGAAATCTTCGCACGGTCTAAGCTTCACGGATCCGGACTCGGCTCGCGATTTGGAGCTCCGAAACCCTTCCTACAGCCCAAGAGTTCTTCTTCTTCCTCCTTGCTCTAGTTTCTCTCAAGAACTAAGAAAGAGAGGACTTGAAAAAGAATGAGGATCTGTAACCCTAAATTCGGACTTAACTTCCCAGGAGATGGCCTGAACCGTTAGATCCCAAAACCAGAAAAAGACTGGCCGCGATTCGCCTGGAAAATAAAAGACCTGGGCCGAACACGGCCTGGCACACGCCCGTGTCCAGGGCGTGTGCCTCATTCGCCGTCTCAAATCGACGCGCCTGGAATCAGACACGGGCATTCGACACGCCCGTGTTCAATCCGACACGCCCGTGTCCCCAGCGACACGGCCGTGTGGCCTGCCATGTGTCTCCAACGACACGGCCCCAACACCAACCCGAGAGGTGACACGGCCTGGGACACGCCCGTGTCCCAAGCCGTGTGCCAAGTCTCGACACCCGTCGACAGGCTTTGTGTCGACACCACAGAAAAACGTCGAGCGAAGATCGTCGACCAAGCGGGACACGCCCTGTGACACGCCCGTGTCACAGGCCGTGTGCCCCAGTCTCGACACTTTGTCGAGCGAATGTGTCGACACTTGGGCCAAGTGTCGACACGCCTCGACACGCCCCCTGTGACACACCCGTGTCGCAGGCCGTGTGCCCCACTCTCGACACTCTGTCGAGCACAAAGTGTCGACACATGGGCCGAGTGTCGACACGGCCTCGACACGCCCTGCGACACGCCCGTGTCGCAGGCCGTGTGCCTCACTCTCGACACTCTGTCGAGCACAAAGTATCGACACTTGGGCCGAGTGTCGACACGGCCTCGACACGCCCTACGACACGCCCGTGTCGCAGGCCGTGTGCCTCACTCTCGACACTTTGTCGAGCGAAAGTGTCGACACTTGGACCGAGTGTCGACACGGCCTCGACACGCCCTGCGACACGCCCGTGTCGCAGGCCGTGTGCCTCCTGCCAGAACCCCAAAATTTTCAGAACTGCAGACTAAACCTCTTGCAAAAACTGGGGTGTTACAACTCTCCCCCACTTAACAGAATTTCGTCCCGAAATTACAAAACAAAAAGGTACAAAACTTAAATTGTACCTGACAAAAATAGTTCTGGATAGTCTTCTAGCATGGCCTGTTCTCGCTCCCACGAGAACTCCTCACGACCGCAGTTGTCCCAGCGAACTTTCACAAGTTTAACTTCTTATTCCGTAACTGCCGAATCTCCGAATCTTCTATAGCGATTGGAAGGACTCGCGTCCTCAAGTCTTCCTCAATCGGCACCGATGCCGGCTCAATCACCACGCTAGCCTTCACCAAGGCTTTCCTCAACACGGAGATGTGGAAGACGTCATGTAATCCACTCAAATCTGCGGACAATGCCAACCGATAGGCTGCTTCTCCTACCCGCTCAACAATTTCAAAAGGCCCCAAAAACCTTGGACTCAACTTCTTGAGTCGCCGAATCCGCGAGACGCCCTTGAACGGCTTGACCTTCAGATAAACCCAATCACCTACTGCAAATTCTAACTTCCGGTGACGAGCATTAAAAATATTTTGCTTGTCTGTCTTGCGCCACCTTCATATGCTCTTGGATGGTCCGTACCAACTCACAAGCGTCATCTACCGCATCCTTTCCCCAAAGTTGGTGTCTCCCGCCTCTGCCCAAGACATTGGCGTGCGACACCGCCTCCCATACAAAGCTTCGTAAGGCGCCATCTTTATGCTTGCTTGAAAACTATTGTTGTACGCAAATTCTACCATGAAGAGGTGATCCTCCCACCTCTTGCCAAAGTCAAGAACGCACATTCTCAACATATCCTCCATAGTACGGTTCGTTCTCTCCGTTTGCCCATCAGTTTGAGGATGAAACGCCGTACTAAACTTTAGCTTCGTGCCCAAGCTCTTCTGAACAAATCTCTAGTCCTTGGACGCAAACCGTCCATCTCGATCACTGACTATGCTCTTAGGAATTCCGTGCAGTCGCACAATGTTGCGAACATACAACTCCACCAGCTTCTCCACGCTGTCCTCTTTCCGATTTGGGATGAAGTGAGCCACCTTGGTTAGGCGATCCACGATCACCCAAATAGCATCATTCCCATGCTGCGATCTAGGCAACCCATGCACAAAGTCCATGAAGATGTCCTCAAATTTCCATTCAGGAATTGGAAGGGGCTTCAAGAACCCGCCCGGTTTCTGACATTCGGCCTTCACCAAGGCACATGTTTGGCAACGACTCACATACAAAGCCACATCTCGCTTCAACCCCGGCCAACAAAAGGATTTCTTCATATCCAAGTACATCTTTGTACTGCCCGGGTGAATGGAGTACTTCGAGAAGTGAGCCTCAAACATCAACTCCTCACGGAGATTGCCAAACTGCGGTACACAAACCCTTCCATCCTTTCTCAAGATTCCCCCGTTCATCTCCCAGGTGCTGCTCTCGCCCGTTGAGCCTCCAACACAAAAAGGTTGAACTCCACATCTAATCGAGTCGCTTCCCGAATACGATCGGACAAGTCGTTTTGCACTTCAATCCAATTCAACCGAGCCATGCTAGACTCGCCTCTCGCAACACATTCCAATCCAAGGGACTCCCATTCCCGTACCAACCGCTCATCATGAGCTTCGATCCAATTTCCTTGCCCCGAGTACTTTCTACTCAACGCATCCGCCACCACGTTGGCTTTACCCGGTGTATACTGAATCGCCACTTCGTAGTCTCCAAGAAACTCAACCCATCTGCGTTGCCGCATATTCAAGTCCTTTTGATCCAAGAGATACTTCAGGCTTTTATGGTCCGTGAAGACCTCCACTCTTGCGCCATACACATAGTGTCGCCAAATTTTCAATGCGAAGATTACCGCCGCCAACTCCAAATCATGGACGGGGTAATTCCTCTCATGAGGTTTCAGCTGTCTAGACCCAAAATCTATCACCTTCCCATGTTGCACACCAAAACGCAACCCAAACCGCATCCCGATGCGTCACTGAAAATTTGAAATCCATCGGTCCCTTGCGGTAAACTCAGGATCGGAGCCATCATAAGCCTCTCCTTCAGGGCCTCAAATGCTTGACCGCACTCTTGGGTCCACACAAATTTATGGTCTTTGCGAGTGAGAGAGGTGAGGGTAGAGCTATCTTCGAGAAATTCTCCACGAATCTCCTATAATACCCGGCTAGTCCAAGAAAACTTCGGACTTCCGCCACGGTCCTCAACACCGGCCAATCTCTGATGGCCTCCACTTTCGCTGGATCCACTGCCACCCCATCACCACTAATCACGTGGCCCAAAAATGCCACCTTCTCCAACCAAAACTCGCATTTGGAGAATTTTGCATACAACTCATTCTCCCTCAACACTTGCAAAACTATTCTCAAGTGGGTCTCATGCTCCACTTCCGACTTGGAAGTACACCAGGATGTCATCAATGAAGACAACCACAAACGAATCCAAGTAATCCCGAAATACTCGATTCATCAGATCCATGAACACCGATGGTGCGTTCGTCAACCCGAACGGCATCACCGTAAACTCAAAGTGTCCATACCTTGTACCAAAGGCAGTTTTGGGTATGTCCTCATCCCGAATTCGTAGCTGATAGTATCCCGACTTCAAGTCCAACTTCGAATATACCACTGACCCCACCAATTGGTCAAATAGGTCTCTATCCGAGGGATCAGATACTTATTCTTGACGGTCAACTTATTGAGCTCTCGGTAGTCTATGCACAGGCGCATGCTACCGTCTTTTCTTCTTTACAAACAACACCGGTGCGCTCCACGGTGAAGAACTGGGTCTAATATACCCTTGCTCCAACAGTTCCTGTAACTGTACCTTAAGTTCCGCCAACTCCTTTGGTGCCATCCTAAATGGAGGACGTGACACCGGTCTAGCCTCCGGCACTAACTCGATCGAGAAGTCGATCTCCCGCCGAGGAGGCGCTCCAGGGAGTTCATCCGGAAATACATCCTTGAACTCTGCCACCACAGGCACTTCCTCAATCGACAGTCGGGAGAGACGAACCTCCAATAACGCTACAAGCGCTACACCACCCTGGTTAACCGCCCGCACCAACTACATGGCCGAAATCAGGGAACAGGCCACTCCACAAAGGCCCTCAAATTTGACTTCCGTTTTCCCCTTACTCCTTAGAGTCACTACCTTGGATAAACAATCAATGCTGGCGTGCTGCTCTGCAAGCCAGTCCATGCCCAAAATGACATCGAACTCTACTAATGGTAACACTGCTACTTCCAGAGCGAAGACAACTCCGTCTAGCTCCCAACAAATGTGCCCTTTAGCCCCGGTGGTCATAGATGACCCATTGGGCATGCGCACTCTCAGCTCTGCTCCCGACGAGAAAGACTCAACTCCTATCCTCCGGATGAAGCTCTCCACAAGAAAGGAGTGCGATGCTCCCGTATCAAACAATACCCTAGCGGGGTATCCGGAAACTAACACGAAGCCTACAACATAGACATTACACAGAAGTCTAAAAGGATGAAGCACAAAATTTAAACTTAAATTTTCTTCATACCTGTCACCACATCAGTCTGGCGGATCGCTTCTTGCTGTCCAAGGTTGTAAGCCCTTGGTTGCACCGGTTGGAACCGAGAAGCGCTCGACTCCGCCATCTTTCCTTTCTCTGCAGCACTGGGGCCCGAGCGCACAGACTGCTCCTGCTTTGACTCTTGCCCCGCTCCCCCTTGCTGACAAGCACGGGCTATGTGCCCAACCTTACCGCAGTTGTAGCACGTCGGCGGTCCCCTAGAGTGGAACCCCGAGGCGTCCAGTTGCTCCTCTCACCAGATCTGGAAGTGTAAGGCTTCTTCCTCCACCTACTCCCATCAGACTTACTATGAGATTGGGAAGGCTTCCCTTCCCCTTGCTTGGGAGTAAAACCCTTACGGCGTTGGGTTCGCTCCAAATCATTCTCCAAACTCCTGGCGGCTTCAACTAGCTCATTAAATCCCGCCCTCTTCATGGAGATGAGGGGTTGTCTCAGATTCTCCCTCAAACCTTGGTAGAAGAGGTTATCCCTCTCTACATCATCCGCCATTGTCGTTCCCGCATAACGACCCAAACGGGTGAACTCTTGTACGTACTCATCCACTGTCTTGTCTCGCTGCATTAGATGCAGAAACTGCCTCTGCAGGGCCAACCGAGTTGAAACTGGGATATACCTCTTAAGAAAAGCGTCCCCGAACTCTTCCACTGACGGGTGCGTCCCGGAAACTGGCGGCCGCTATGGCTCACCCACCACAACTTGCGTCTCCTTCCAACATGAACGCCGCATACTGAGCTTTCTTTTCCTCTGGCGTCTCTGCCGCCCTTAACAGTTCTTGAATGCGAACCCACCAGTCCTCCGCATCCGTCAGCGTTCCAACACCCTTGAAAGACGGGGATGGAAACTCAGGAAATACTTCATGTGTCGGTCTCCATGTCCGACAACTACCCTCTCCGCCAAAGGCTCCACTCGCCTGGCTTCTGCTCCTGGCACGGCCGTTGCCGTATCTGGTGTGGCAGGGGCTGCCACCTGAGCCGCTGCTGCAGCTTGAGCTGCCACCATCGCTTCTGCAAGCATGCGGCAGAAGTCGGTCGGGTCTACACCCGTGCCCAAAAGACCTGGAGCAGTAGCACTGCTCGCCGAGAGATCATCCCTTGCTCTTGAAGTGCCCGCCTCGTTGCTTGCACTCTTCAGGAAGACAAGAAATAAGGGATTAGTCTCCAATCTCAAGACTAAAACATAAGGACACTCACGGTTCCGCGTTACTCTTATGTGGATAAAACTTCTCTACGCAATAACCTTGAATCTAACCTCGCTTTGATACCAAATTGTAACACCTCCCCTGTAGTGGACGTATAATATGGTCCGGCCGGGCCCCACAACATACGAACGCCACAGCTTTAGTATTAAAAGTTGATATAGCTACTCAAACTCAAAACACTAGCACAACACAGCGGAAAAAAGCACAACTAGAAGTTATCCACTAACCAAAAGAGTAAACAAATGGCCTTAATGCCTTACATCAAAAGTCCAAACGTAAACAGTACATCAAACATGAATGTGCTCAGCACTCCTAATCTACCTCGGCATGCAAGCCGGACAAAATAGTCTCAAACATACATCAATCAAAAGTAGTGCTACCAAAAGAGAAAACACTTCATGGCTTAGGCCTTTTTGGCCGCGTGCTAGCTCCTGCGTGCGATCCTTGCCCTGTAAAAATTATTAGTAACGTGGGTCAGCAAAGGCTGACCTCAAACTGTGTAACAACACATCTCCTCCCGGCCGCCCCTAACGGACCCCGGGAACCCTCCAACCTGCAAGTCAGCACTTCATATGCAAATAAACATCTATAAATAGAAAAGCATTAAAACAGCTTGGATGTCTCAATCATCAAACATGTTCTCTATTGGTTGAGCATATAAGAAAAGGGCCTACTATGCAACATGAATGCAACACCCGGGCTTCACCCAAGGTACCCTACAGCGTATGCAATCTAGCACAACATCACATCATTTGGGTACTCACATTTCCCAATTGGCAAAAAGCCGCAAACATTGAGGGAGACACAACTCCCTCACACGGCGCACAGGCCGCCACATGGAATTCTTGCCAAGGCCCCACCCGCTCGTGGGCTTAGCCCCGGGCTTGCCTGCAAGCTCTGACGTCTCATGTCAGATTTCCAACAACCACAGACTGACCGATTCTAAGAAGCCTTGCTGGACCCCACCCGCTCATGGCCTCTTTGCCCGGGCTTGCCCCAAGCTTGACATTCTCGTCAGTCTCACAGAAGGGGACTAGTCTCGCCGGGACACTCTCCACACATGACGCACATGTCACGGGATAGCCAGCCGACCACGGAGACATAGCCACGCCTTGGCACAACACAACCAAGACTAAGCACATCGCAATCCCTCTTTGTACCGCATCGTTCCCGCGCACCAAGGAAAACATCTCCAACTCGTGCGGAGCTAACCTTGTCCACCAAGGAAACCATCTCCATTCTCATACAGAGCTAACCTTGTCCCTCAAGGAAACCATCTACCGCCACGAGGAGCTAACCTTGTCCGGTTCGACTACAAGTACCCTTTTCTAGCAAACGGGACAATCACCACCACAACACAAACGACATCTTGCCGCAACGGAAATCTCTACGAATTCCTAAGTTCGTATGCAACATCACCGAGTCGGACTAACGGTCGCGACTACGGCTTCACCCACCATGCCTAATCCACTAGCGAAGCGGATCTCTAATGCAAAATATGCCGGGGACGACTCAATCAACCCGGAGGTTCCTCTTGAACCTTGGCAAACCAAAGCCCCTCTCATTTGAGAGTTTGGTGCCCAAAAATCTAGAAGAAAACGATGCTAAAAACGTGCATCCTAAAGACCGAGAGGAGAGATGTCATTACCTTCCGACTCCTCTTTCTTGCCATGGCAAAAAATAGCCGGATGGAAATCTTCGCAGCGGTCTAAGCTTCACGGATCCGGACTCGGCTCGCGATTTGGAGCTCCGAAACCCTTCCTACAGCCCAAGAGTCTTCTTCTTCCTCCTTGCTCTAGTTTCTCTCAAGAACTAAGAAAGAGAGGACTTGAAAAAGAATGAGGATCTGTAACCCTAAATTCGGACTTAACTTCCCAGGAATGGCCTGAACCGTTAGATCCCAAAACCAGAAAAAGACTGGCCGCGATTCGCCTGGAAAATAAAAGACCTGGGCCGAACACGGCCTGGCACACGCCGTGTCCAGGGCCATGTGCCTCATTCGCCGTCTCAAATCGACGCGCCTGGAATCAGACACTGGCATTCGACACGCCCGTGTTCAATCCGACACGCCCGTGTCCCCAGCGACACGGCCGTGTGGCCTGCCATGTGTCTCCAACGACACGGCCCCAACCCCAACCCGAGAGGTGACACGGCCTGGGACACGCCCGTGTCCCAAGCCGTGTGCCAAGTCTCGACACCCGTCGACAGGCTTTGTGTCGACACCACAGAAAAACGTCGAGCGAAGATCGTCGACCAAGCGGGACACGCCCTGTGACACGCCCGTGTCACAGGCCGTGTGCCCCAGTCTCGACACTTTGTCGAGCGAATGTGTCGACACTTGGGCCAAGTGTCGACACGGCCTAGACACGCCCTGCGACACCCCGTGTCGCAGGCCGTGTGCCCCACTCTCGACACTCTGTCAAGCACAAAGTGTCGACACTTGGGCCGAGTGTCGACACGGCCTCGACACGCCCTGCGACACGCCCGTGTCGCAGGCCGTGTGCCTCACTCTCGACACTCTGTCGAGCACAAAGTGTCGACACTTTGGGCCGAGTGTCGACACGGCCTCGACACGCCCTGCGACACGCCCGTGTCACAGGCCGTGTGCCTCACTCTCGACACTTTGTCGAGCGAAAGTGTCGACACTTGGACCGAGTGTCGACACGGCCTCGACACGCCCTGCGACACGCCCGTGTCGCAGGCCGTGTGCCTCCTGCCAGAACCCAAAAATTTTCAGAACTGCAGACTGAACCTCTTGCAAAAACTGGGGTGTTACAGTAGGATACATTCTCGAAGAAGGTCACGTCTGCGGACACAAATTGTTTGCGCAGAACGGGGTCAAAACAGCAATAGCCTTTTTGAGTGGTAGAGTACCCCAAAAAGACACACTTGGTGGAACGGGGGAAAGCTTGTCGCGGGTAGCGGACGGAGCGTGTAACAAAAGCCGTACACCCAAAGACACGGAGAGGGAGAGGAAAAGGTTCCTTGCTGGGGTATAGAATGGAGAAGGGGGTCTGGCCGTGGAGAACCGTTGAGGAAAGGCGATTGATGAGATAGCGGGCGAGGAGCACAGTGTAGCCACAGTAGGAGCGGGGCACTTGCATCTGCATCATGAGAGTGCGAGCGACATCAAGGAGGTGATGGTTTTATGCTCTGCCACTCCATTTTGCTGGGAGGTGTAAACACAGGTGGTCTGATGCACAAGACTATGTTGCAGAAAGAAGGAGGAGAACTCATGACTAAGATATTCCTTAGCATTATCAGAGCGAAAGAATTTAATAGAAATGCCAAATTGAGTTTTAATCATAGAATAAAAATATTGTCAGATAGAAAAGAGTTCAGAGCAACCTTTTAACAGATACACCCAGGCACATCTAGAAAAATCATCAATAAAAGTTACAAAGTAGGAACTACCCCGACCAACGGTGAGGGTAGGAGCAGGACCCCAGACATCAGAATAAATGAGATCAAACGGGCGAGAGGAGCCACAACCTTGCTTTGGCGGGAAGGAGGAGCGATGATGTTTGCCAAGCTGACACGAATCACAGTTGAGCAGAGAACTGGTCGGAGTTAAGTGGGGCAGAAGCTGTCGAAGAATCCGAGTAGGAGGATGTCCAAGACGAAGATGCCATTGAAGCAGATCTATAGAGTAGGAGGAGTAGGCGGACAGAGCGGAAACATTATCGACGAAGTAGAGGCCGCCGCTCTCAGTCCCAGTAACAATCGTCTACTGGGTCCTCAGGTCCTGGAAAGAACAAGAATTGGGAGTGAATAAGATGGAGCACTGAAGTTGCCGGCATAAAGTAGTAACGGATAATAAATTGCACGGGATCTTCAGGACATAGAGAGTGTCCTCTAAGCGAAGCAATGGGGTGACTTGAACCATGCCCGTCCCATAAACCGGGGACGGTGAACCACCCGCCACACGAACTGGGGGCAATCGGTCATGCGTTTCAAGGAGAGAGAAGCAATGAGGGTTGCCAGTCATGTGATTTGTAGCACTCGAGTCAATCAGCCATTTACCTTGGGTAACGACGTGGGAACTACCTGAAGTCGTGGCCACAGAGGCAGACGACCGAGAGGAGGCGGAGGCTGAGGAAGATGCATCACCGGAAGGGCGAAGATGCGGATGTTTTTGCCAACAACAGTCAACAAAATGGTCGGTACGACCACAGTGTGAGCAGAGGAACCTGGACGATCCGCGCCCGCCTGAGTGGCTGCGACCATTAGGCCCCCCCCCCCCCCCCCCCCCCCCCCCCCCCCCGCTGAGCCTGGTGAGCATAGGAGTCCTAGGAAGGAGGGGAGGACAACAGAGGATGCCGGAGCAGCGAAGTAACAGCGGCAATGCGAGCCGCGGTGGCATCCAAAGTGGGAGACTCCGCCTCACCCAAGATCTGCTGGCGGATCATATCATAGAATTCAGGAAGGCTGAGAAGATAACAAACAACCAGGAGTTCCTGGAAGTGTTTGTGCTGTTCGGCCAAGTCCGCGGAGAAGGGGCGATTTTGGAGGATCTCTGCGCCAAGAGCCTGAACCTGCTGATAAGCCGTAGCAGGAGACATGGAAGGGCGGGCGAAGAGGTAAGTAAAAGAGTTGAGTATGGCTTGGTTATCTAAGCCTAACTATTGGCTAGACAGAAAAGTGGTTAAGTCCATAGGCGTTGAGTGTAGTCTACTCACTCAACGCCAGATAAGTAAAAGTGTAGAGTATAGTTGGTTAGTCTAAGCCTAATTATTGGCTAGATAGAAAAGTGACTAAGTACATAAGCATTGAGTGTAGTCTACTCACTCAACGTCATACAGCTAGAAGCATTGAGTAATGTTGAACCTATCAAAGCCTAAGAAGAAACATGCAGAAATATGGCTAAGTCCACAGGCGTTGAGTGAAGTCTACTTACTCAACGCCATACAACATAAATCGTTGAGTATAGCTCAGACAGTAAACGCCACAAAAAATATATGTAGATATTTGACTAAGTCCACAGGAGTTGAGTGAAGCTTACTCACTCAATGCCATATGATAAAAAGCGTTCACTGAACCTTAGTCAGCTAGAGATAGTGATTTCACAGGAATTTGGCTAAGTCCAAATATGTTTAGTGAAGACTACTCACTCAACGCCTGATAACAAAAGGAAATTTGTTAAGTAGTTTGACATTGAGTGAAACTTACTCACCCAATGCCAAGTGACTAAAATCAAATCTAAGTGATATGGTGTTGAGTTAAGCTTACTCACTCAATGCCAAGTGACAACTCCAGTTAAGAATTTTGGCGTTGAGTGAAGCTCAATCACTCAACGCTTAGAGACAGAAATTTTTCAATGTGTTTTGGCGTTGAGTGAAGGTTGCTCACTCAACGTCTAGTGACAGATAGTGTTTTGGCGTTTAGTGAAGCTTACTCACTCAACGCCTATACTAAGGATGTTTGATTTTGGCTAAGTCCACAAATGTTGATATCAGCAAAGTCAACAGGTCAACTAAGTTCAAATTAAGTGCGGGAAAGCTACAGAACACGACAAACACTACCAGAAGTCTATTGTACATCATTTACCATTAAAGCAAGACGTAATTGTCTGCTATAAGTGGTCCCCACAACTTCCTGGAGCCATTAATCGGCGGAAGATAAAAGGGACAACTTCTGGATGTTGAAAGTAACTTTTTAGGGTTTTATTTAACAAAAAAAAGAGTGGCTGGACTTCATCTTCCTCGCCATTACTGTCGAGAAAAAGCTTGAAGTCTTCCAGCAGAACAAAACGTTCAATTAGGTGTAGTATTCTCTTTTTCTACAATAAGATCAAAAATACTTCTGATAAAGAAAGCGAGGAGAGCCTTCAGTATTTTGCAGGTTCAGTTAGCTGTTTGAAAAACTCAAGACCTAGCAGATCTTCAGTCTTGTAGAACAAGTTCAGAATCAACATTCTGAGTTACTTCCCGCAGAAGCAGCCTTTTAGTGAAGAACATCTTCCTGCTGCTATAAAGAAAGATAGAGTTGAGATAACTCAGCTCTAGGTGTTAACACAGATAAATTTCTCTATGTCAAATTAATTAAATAACTGTTTTATAGGGTCCTTTTGGATCTGAGTTGTAGGGCTCTTGAGCCTGAGGTAGGGCAAATTTTCCTAAGCTGTAGGAGAGTGATACTCTCTGAGTGTAGGATCCAGCTTGGATCTGAGGTAGGTGATCTTTTGATCACTAAGCTGTAGGGATTTGGACCCTGAGGTAGGGGAGTCATTCTCTCTGAGTTGTAGGGAACTTATGCCTGAGTTGTAGGATCCTTTGGATCTGAGGTAGGGCCTTTGGGCCTGAGATGTAGGAGAGTCATTCTCTTTGAGGTAGGGGCAAGTTTGCTTTGAGGTAGGGTTGTCCTCCCAGCCTGAGTGGTAGGGCCTTTGACCTGAGGTAGGTGATCAGTTGATCACTGAGTTGTAGGGCTTAGTTCCTGAGTTGTAAGTCTTGGAGGAGACTGAGAGATTCTGATGGATTTGAGGTGCAAGCTCTTTGAGCTGAGTTTTGGAGAAGAATCTTGTCTAACTAAAAGTTAGAAAGGTGGGAGGAGAGTGGATGTACCCATAATCTAGGGAACCATTATAATTTCTGGGTATGCTTTTCTGTGTTGTTTATTTATTGCAGGTTCTTGAAAGCTATTAACAGCTAACACACCAAGCACTTAAGAAAGAAACTTAAAGAAAGTTACGAGATACCAACAAACCCCTTCACCCCCCCTCTATGTTGCAAGCTACCTTAAAAATGTGAGAACATACAATGAGAAACCGGAAATTGGAATAATAGAAAACTTTTTTATCCAAAAAAAGGCCTGTATTACATGGTATAGCCTCCCTTTTATAGAATGGAGGAGATGAGAGAAATTATAATTAAACAATATGGAACTAAATAATTACAGGTACAAGTAGTTTAACATAAATACAAGCCGACCAAGCCGCGCGGTTAGACGAATAAGATAACCGCCCGGTAACCACCAGAAGGAGAGAACAAGCCGCCACAGGAGACCGCCAGGTCGCCCGGTTTCCAAGTCGCCAGAGATAGACAGGCAGACCTCCAGTGCACCACCAACAACAGTCCTGCTACCAAACCGCTGGAGAGAAACCGGCAGACCGCACGGTCTGTAATCCGCCAGAGTCAGACCGCCAGACCGCCCGGTCTCTATTCTGCAACACTCCCCCTCAAGCTGGAGCATATATGTCGATCATGCCCAGCTTGTCGCAAATGTGATGAAAAGAGGCGGATACCGGCTTGGTGAAAATATCAGCCAACTCTTTGCCGGAGGTAATGAACGAAGTACAAATTTATTCCTTCAGAATCTCTTCCGGATAAAGTGGCAGTCGACTTCAATATGCTTTGTTCTCTCATGGAAGACCAGATTTTTGGAGATGTATATAGCGGCCTTATTGTCACAAAATATAGGTAGAGGATGGTTGTAGACCTCTCCTAATTCAAGCATGAGAGCCCGTAAGCACTTCAACTCACACGTGGTCGATGTCATACTTCGATATTCTGCTTCTGCACTGGACCTGTGTTGAATTTTCTCAAAGTGGTCACCAAGATAGTCTAATGCCAAATTAATATCCTCAGAACTACCAAGATCACACCTTAATCATGTGGAAAGCAGGAAAGCAAGCTTATCAACCAAAATGCAATCATAGGGGCAAGCAGATCATATATTCTTTTATTTCTTCTTTACAATGCGAGGTATACATGACGAGACATGATTTCACCAGTACACAAGAAAATAAGAAACAAAACAAGCCCGACGGATAGAACTGGAGACCGTCGAGACCGCGCAGTCCGTCGAAGTCGCCGAAGCCTCACAAACTGTTGCTGTTGCTACAAGATTAATAGCACACGGAGTCCGCCGAGACCGCAAGGTCGCACGGACAACCCGTAATTCGCCGACTGCTACAAGCCGCTGACGAATAGAGAAACAAACCGCCTAGACCGCGAGGTCGTGCGAACAAGTTATTGAACTTGGAAACGTTGAAGCAGAGAAAACTGACAAGCCGCCCAGCAACCTGCTGAAACTGCTGATTGAAACCGCAACTTCACTGATGCTAACCGCAGTCAAAGCCAAACTACTGGATCCTCAGTGTTAGCCGCACAACCTGCAAACAACACACAATTAACTCTGCTCAACCCACGCGGACAGAAAAAATCAGACCACAATAAGTAATCAAGCCCTCACTTACTGTTCACTCATTACTGTTTATGTGCCATGGGGGGTCTATTTATAGGCGAGGTGAGAAGTGTGGTCACCGCCCTAGTGAATAGAGTCACTGCCCAAGCCCGCACGCTAACACAACCAGTCCTCCAAGTCCGCAAGGACTTGGCCAACAACCCTCCAGGAGCCAGATCAAGACAATCCGCCAATAAGCGGACACACACTGCCAACCTGCATAACACAGGCACAACGCTAGCCCGCCCAACGCAAACACAGCGCCAGACTGCCACTCAACATAGCAAGCGGACACCTCCGCTGTAACACCCCCTATCCGTCACATAGCATATAGCAGTAGGTCCGGCCGGGGCCCGACGTCGTATGCCACGGACAGACCGGGTGGTTACTCATGGAAACCATCCAACCAATCTCAACGTCCTACTCAGAGCATTCTAGCTGAAGCAGTTTATAAAAGTTGTAACAAAAAACCCAGCATTAAAGCATGAATGTCCACTAACCAAAATAGGAATGTATACAAAATACCAACAAGAGCCTTAAGGCCTTACAAAATGTTTCACTTGATATTACATGATTTACAAACCACGGCACGCAAGCCGGTCATACATGAATAAAACAGTAAACACTTCCATTTGGGCCTTCGAGGGCCGGCTTCGCAAAAAGGGCTTTAGACCGCTATTGACCGCTTGGTCCAGCAGCACCTGCAAGCAACAAACCACCGCACGGTGGCAGAACAAGGCAACGGTCAGCAATGCTGACCAAATTATAACGATCCCGCCCCCAACTCGGGGCGGCGATGCTCCTTCCCTGCATTTCATTAGCATAAACGAGCAATATGTATATATAGCCATTTCATCACAGACGTTTGCTCGCACGGCCACACGCCCCGTGCTCTCAGGGCACATTCTTGGTGAACCGGTCGATGTCACGTCAATTAAAGCCATAGACATTCCGGACTCACCACCGCCACTAAGACGGCCAAACCTATGAGCAATTTGTCTTCTTGGCCTGGGTCACGACAATTTAAGTCATCGACCGCCAAAGACCCTAATCTATGACAACGACAAGTGACACGTGCCTTTAGGTCTCTTTAACCGAACGACATAGAACGGGTACGGTTCCATCTAACCCATGCTCATATCGCAACGACAATTTAAGCCATTTGCGCGGGTCAAACTTCCACCGAGTCCCATTTCCATCACAAGTCACATAACCTGGTTATGTTCAAGTTGGCTCTCAGGCCACCAAGTTGGCAAGATCTCGTATCCGCCCAGTTTTCCGGGTGCACCTTTGGGTTAGTCCCCAAGGCTCCCTGCTGCAATCTACCGTGTATAAAACCCGAAAAACAATCAATAGCACGGAGTCTTCTCCGGCATTTATGCAATGCAACATCACTGATCAATACCAACATGTCCGGGTAGGCTTCACACATCATGCCTATGTCCGTTCTCGCTTACGGACTCTAAACAACAGGGGCTTCACAAATCTACCCGAAGGAACGGCTCCAACTCTCCGCAAACTCGCGAGAGCGGGCTTCCTATGCAAAGAAAGAGAGCTACTCATGCTCAAGATAAGGATCGTTACCCTAGCGTTCCTCTTTGGCGCCATTGAAAAGTAAGCGGATGAAAAGCACCGCACTAGCTTTGCCTCCGTGGATCCGGTGTCGGCTCGCGATTAGGAGCTTCGAAGCTCCTCCAATGGCCAGATCTAGCTCCTTCTTCCTTCCTTGGCTCTCCTCTCTCTCTCTAAGGTTTTAGAAAGATAACAACTTAAGAAAAGTGAGGGTTTCTAAGTCCAATCCCGGGTATATCCCTTCAGGAACAACCCCCAGCCGTTGGATCCCAAAATAAAGAAATGAATGGCTTTGATTCGGGACTGAAATGCCCAATCTGGACCGAACACGGCCTGGCAAACGCCCGTGTCCAGGGCCGTGTGCCTCATTCGCCGTCAAAATCGGCTCGCCTGGAACAGCACACAGGTATCGAACATGCCCGTGTTCGACCTGACACGCTCGTGTACCATGTGACACGGCCGTGTGGCCGGCCGTGTACCCCTATCATTTTTTCCCGAAATCAACCCGAGCACTGCACGGGTTCTAGGACACGCCCGTGTCCTTACCAGTGTCACCTCAACACACTTGGACCCCAGGCCGTGTACACGGTCTCGACACTCGACACTTCGTCGAGCGAAGATCGTCGACCTGATGACACGGCCTTGGACACGCCCGTGTCCTAGGCCGTGTGCCTTGTCTCGACACCATGTCGAGACCAAAGTATCGACTTCCCGGGACGAGTGTCAACACGGGTCGACACGCCCTGTGACATGCCCGTGTCGCAGGCCGTGTGCCATGTCTCGACACTTCATCGAAAGCAGAGTGTCGACTTCGCGGTTAAGTGTTGACACGGGTCGACACGCCCTGCGACACGCCCGTGTCGCAGGCCGTGTGCCCAGTCTCGACACAATGTCGAGACCAAAGTGTCTACTTACCGGCTTAGTGTCGACACAGGCTTGACACGTCCTGGGACACGCCCGTGTCCCAGGCCGTGTGCCTGCAGCCAGAACCCAAAACTGGCCCAAAAATGTCCCCCGTCACTCCTTTGAGTTTCGAGGCGTTACAACTCTCCCCCTCTTAAAAGAATTTCGTCCTCGAAGTTATATATAAAGGAAAGACATGTACAAAACCAAAATTTGTACCTGAGCGGAACAACTCCGGATACTCGTCAAGCATAGTCTGCTCTCGCTCCCAAGAGAGCTCCTCACGACTGTAATTGTCCCACCGGACCTTGACTATCCTGATCTCTTTGTTGCGTAGCCGCTTGACCTCCGAGTCCTCAATCCGCACGGGCTTGACCTTTGTCGTCAGCCCACTATCCACCGACACTTGATCAACCGCGATCACTTGCGTAGGCTCTTGCACCGCCTTCCGAAGCACCGAAATGTGGAATACATCATGTAAACCACTAAGCTCCACTGAAAGCTTCAACCGATAGGCCGCTTCACCAACTTGCTCCAGAACCTCAAACGGTCCAAGGTACCTCGGGCTTAGCTTTTTCAATCGCCGCACCCGCGAGACACCCTTGAACGGCTTGATCTTTAAGTATACATAGTCACCCACAGCGAACTCCACGTTCCTGTGCTTGGCATTATAGTACTTTGCTTGCCGGTCCTGAGTGATAAGCAACCTCTCCCGAATGGTTCTCACCAAAGAAGTAGCATCCTCCACTTCCGATCGCTTATACAACTTTGACTCACCCGTTTCTAACCAAGACAACGACGTGCGACATTTTCTACCATATAGGGCCTCGAAGGGCGCCATTTGAATACTCGCTTGGTAGCTGTTGTTGTATGCGAACTCCACCAAATAAAGGTGGTCTTCCCATTGCTTTCCAAAATCCAAGACACACGTGCGGAGCATGTCTTCCATAGTTCTATTGACCCTCTCGGTCTGCCCATCCGTTTGCGGATGGAAGGCTGTGCTGAATTTCAACTTTGTTCCCAACATTTGTTGCACTAGCCTCCAATCATTGGACGTGAACCGCCCATCTCGGTCACTCACGATGCTGCGGGGCACACCATGAAGCCGTACTATGTTATCCACATAAAGTTTTGCCAACTTCTCCACCGGATCATCCTTCCTATGCAGAATAAAATGCGACACCTTCGTTAATCGATAAACAACCACCCAAATGGCGTCATTCCCCTTTTGCGACCTTGGCAAACCGTGCACAAAGTCCATAGAGATGTCGTCAAATTTTCACTCCGGAATAGGCAAGGACTTAAGAAATCCTCCCGGCTTTTGGCACTCCGCCTTTACCAAGGCACAAGTTTGGCACTTCGCTACGTATAGCGCCACATCCTTCTTCAAACCCGGCCACCAAAATAGTTTCTTAACATCACGGTACATCTTTATGCTCCCCGGGTGAATCGAGTACTTGGTATGGTGCGCCTCGTACAACAACTCCACCCGTAAATTGCCCACACTTGGGACGCACAAACGACCATCTTTCTAAAGTAATCCGTCCTCCACGACGAATTGGGGATTTGACCCATCCAGAGCCTCTACCATGAACTGCTTCATATGAGCATCCATATCCAAAGCCTGCCGAATACGATCAGCCAGGTCATATTGGACTTCAGTCCAATTCAGAATTGCTTCAGCACTTGATTGCTTGTCCACACAAACAATCTCCAACGCCTCCAACTCCCGCACCAACCGCTCATCATGCACCGATAGCCAATTGGCTTGAGCTGGGGCTCGGCGACTCAACGCGTCCGCAACCGCATTCCCCTTACCAGGCACATAATGGATCTTAAATGTATAGTCCCCCAGGAACTCCATCCATCTACGCCGCTGCATATTCAAATCCTTCTGATCAATAAGATACTTCAGGCTCTTGTGATCGGTGTAGATATCAATCTTCACACCGTACAAATATTGTCTCCACAGCTTCAAGGCAAAAATCACGGCCGCTAACTCCAAGTCATGGACCGGATAGTTCCTTTCATGCACTTTTAGCTGTCTCGAGCCATAAGCTATTACACTTCCGTGTTACAGTAGCACGCAACCCAAACCGCTGCCCGAAGCATCACTGTAAATCTCATATCCTTCGGTCCCATATGGCGAACTCATCACAGGCGCCGTGGTCAACCGACACTTCAGCTCCTCAAAAGCTAGCGCGCACTCTGGCGTCCAAACGAACTTATGCTCCTTCCTCGTCAAAGTAGTGAGAGGTAACGCTATCCGCGAGAAGTTCTATACGAAGCGCCTATAATAGTCGACAAGCCCCAGAAAACTCCGGACTTCCGCTACAGTAGCAAGCTCAGGCCACTCCTGTATCGTAACAATCTTCGCCGGATCCACATCAATACCCTCTCCACTCACTATATGACCGAGGAACGCCACTGAGGACAACCAAAACTCGCACTACGAGAACTTGGCATACAACTGATTTCTCCTTAGCGTCTCCAACACCAAATGAAGATGCTTGAAGTGATCTTCCTCACTTTGCGAGTACACCAAAATATCGTCGATGAAGACGATCACGAAATGGTCCAAGTACTCCCTGAACATCCTGTTCATCAAATCCATGAACACCGACAGCGCATTAGTCAGCCCAAACGGTATGACCGTAAACTCATAATGCCCGTATCTCGTACTAAACGCTGTCTTCGGGATATCACTCTCCCTTATGCGTAGCTGATAGTACCCAGCCTTGAGATCTAACTTCGAGTACACCGTCGACCCGACTAACTGATCAAAAAGATCATCAATCCGGGGGATTAGGTACTTGTTCTTCTCCGTCAGCTTGTTGAGCTCCCTATAATCAATACATAGCCTCAAGCTTCCGTCCTTCTTCTTAACAAAGATGACCGGTGCGCTCCAAGGCGAAGAACTCGGGCGCACATACCCTTGTTCCAACAACTCTTGCAGTTGGACTTTCAGCTCCGCCATTTCCTTAGGCGCTAGCCGATAAGGAGATCGTGACACAGGCTTTGCACCTGACACTAGCTCGATCGTAAAATCTATCTCCCGCTGAGGCGGGGCTCCAGGAAGATCTGCGGGGAACACATCAGGGTATTCCGATACCACTGAAATACTATCCAATGCGGGCTTCGGCTTTGCAACCTCCACTAGTGTAAAGAACAGTTCTGCTCCGGCACGAACCGCCTTCACCACCTGAAGAGCAGACATCAACGTCTTGCTCGACCCCTTTAAGCCCGTAAAAGTCGTCTCACGACTTGCTCCCAGCTTGACTTCCTTGCTACCGCAATCTATATGGGCCTGCTGCTCCGAGAGCCAGTCCATGCCAAATATGACGTCGAACTCCACCAACGAAAGTAAAGACGCCTACAGGTCGAACTCCTGCTCCCCAATACGAATCTTAACATCGCAGATCCTATCCGCTCGCATCGAACACCCATTGGGCAACAACACATCCAACTTATCCTTCGCCATCGAAGAAGGGACTCCGATGTGTGATATAAATCCTTTGGACAAGAAGGAGTGTGAGGCTCCCGTATCGAAGAGTGCTCGTGCCGGATTTTCACAAATCAATACAAATCCTAAACAAGCAGTGGTAAGGTAACATGTGCATAACAAGTATTTAAAGAAATCGACTTGCTATAAATTAAACCGTACCTGTCACCACATCAGCCTGTTTGATGGCCTTCTGTTGGCCAAGATTGTAGACCCTTGGTTGGGCCAGAGCATAATGGGATGCGGTCGACTCCACCGCCTTTCCCTTCTCTTCATAAGTAGCTCCCGACCTTCTCTCGGACTTAGGACGTCCGCTCCAACAGTCACGGGCAAAATGCCCCGTCTTTCCACAAGTAAAACACGCACTCGGGGTCCGACCCATAGTTGTTGGGTACATTGGTTTAAATGTACCTGATTTGAAGAAGCCTCACCCAACTCAATGATATACATCAAAATGTATTTGATGTGTTTTTGAGTTACTTGTGCAGGTTAAGTATTTGCAGGACTGAAGCAAAAATTTCTAAGTCCATGTGTCGACACCCAGAGGGAAAGTGTCGACACTTAAGAAGACTTGTGTCGACACCCAGGCAAGCAGTGTCGACACTTGGAGTCATTGTGTCGACACCTGGGATGCAGAGTCGACACCAGACAGAAAGTGTCGACACAAGGAGCTGTGTCGACACTCAATGAAGAAAGTACAGTAAAGCAGTGTCGACACTTAACAGCAGTGTCGACGCCTAGAAGAACTGTGTCTACACCAGAAAGTGTCGACACTTGGAGCTGTGTCGACACTCAGCAAAAGTCAGCAGAGACCAAGTACAAGTGTCGACACTCAGAATAATGTGTTGACACTTAGCAGAAGAGTCAACACTTGAAGTAAGTGTCGACACCCAGAACAATGTGTCGACACTTAGCTGAAGACTCAACACTTGAAGAAAGTGTCGACACATGGAGCTGTGTCGACACTTAGTGAAGAACAGCAAGATCAACAAATTATTCTAAGTACAAGTGTCGACACTATGGGAATGTGTCGACACTCAGCTGAAGTCTCGACTGAAGAAGAAAGTGTCGACACCCAGAGCAATGTGTCAACACTCAACAAGTATCAACACTGAAGACATGTGTCGACACCAAGAAGCAGTGTCGACACTTAACAGATTCAACACATGAAGATGTGTCGACACAAAGGTGTTGTGTCGACACTTAGAAGAATTCAGCAAAATACTGAAGAACAAGTACTTGTGTCGACACTCAATTTCAGTGTCGACACATGAAGAAGAAGTAGTGTAGAGATAAAGAATCAACAACACAAGGAGTTGTGTCGACACCTTGTAGACTAGTGTCGACACTTAGACAACATGTGTCGACACTTGGTCTATAAGTGTCGACACTTAAAGACAGAAAGTCTCGACACTATCAGATAGTTAGAGAATTTTCAAGAACTGACTGGATGACTTGACAGCTGCCATTCCAGCCGGTCTACAGCACCTGTCAGAGTTGTCAGAATTCAGTTATGGACCGGACCAGCCGGTTACCATGAAGAAGGTCTATAAATAGGCCTATACTGTCTACAGAAGAGATTGATCAAAGGGTTGTTGAAGTTGTTCAAAAGTGGTTCACAGAGTTGTTCAATTTATTGATCAAGTATCTAAACAAGAAGATCTAGCTGTCCAAGTGCAGATCTAAGAAGTTGGAGAGAGAGGGCTCCATTCAAGAAATCAGCCGTTAGAACTAGGCTGAGAAGAAGGGTTCAGATTTATTCTGGATCTTAAGAAGCAAAGGTCAAGGATCAACTGCAGAAGGAGTCAATCTTATTGAGTTCTACTTTCAAGAAGCTTTGAAGAAAGCTAAGTCAGATTGAATCCAGCTGAGTTCTTCCAAGAACTCATTAAGAAACTCACAACTCCCCTCACTTATTTCTGAGTTGCTGAGTTATCATTTGTAAATTTATTTTTATCTTGTAGGATCCTTTGGATCTGAGTGTTTGTAAGCCTGTAATTATAAAGGCTGAGTGTAGGGCTTAAGAGCCTGAGTGTACGAGATAGAAATCTCTGAGTGTAGGCCTTGGTGGCTGAGTGTAGGCCTGGATGGCTGAGTGTAGGCCTTTGTGGCTGAGTGTAGGCTTTGTGGAAAAGGTGAGTTGTAGGGCCTTGGGCCTGAGGTGTAGGAACCAGTTTGGGTTCTGAGATAGTGGAGAAGTTTGGCCGAATCTAGTACACTGCTAGATAGGCGAAGGGGGAAAGTGGATGTACCCAAAGCTTGGAGAACCACTATAAAACTCTGTGTCTGCTGTGATTGTGATTTGCTGTGAATGCTGTGTGATTGCTGTGCAAAAGTAGATTAGATTCTGTGATAATAACTGATTGCTGCCATTAAAGTTCAAAAAGAATTTGGTCACCTATTCACCCCCCCTCTAGGTGTTTAGGTACTATATCTTTCAAGTGGTATCAGAGGCAGGTTCCTCAAAAAGGACTAACAGTCTGAGGATATCCTGATTGGCAGATTCAGTCTAAGTCAAATTACAGATTCAAGAAAATCAAGAACCATGGGTTCCTCTGAGAATCACAAGAAATTGGGATCCATGAAATTACCTCTATGTAGGAAAGAGATATTTGGGATCTGGAAGGAAAGGGTAAGGCTGTTTATGGAAGCCTCAGACCCTAGGATTTACATCACAGTCAAAGAGGGGTCATATGTGCCCATAAAGATATCAGTTCTAGATGCAAATCAGAGAACACCAAAGGATTTCTCTAAAATGACAAAGGATGAGATTGTCCTAGCCACCATGGACAAAAAGGCACAAAACATTATAGTGAGTGCCATAGATGATGCAACTTTTCAGAATCTTATACACTGTAAGACAACCAAAGAGATGTGGGATACCCTTATTGTGTATATGGAAGGATCTGAAGAAGTTAGGCAAGACAGAAAATCCTTGCTAAATCAAGAGTATGAAAGTTTTAGACAAGGAAAGGGTGATAGCATAACTGAGTGCTATAAGAAGTTTTACAGGATAGTGAATGAACTCATGTCTTATGGAAGAGAGTTCAGTAATTATGAACTAAATGACAAGTTCCTAAGGTCCCTAACTAAAGATTGGGACACCAAGATCTGTGCCATTAGAGAAATGACTAAGTTGGGAGAAATTCCTCCACCTACACTGTTTGGCAAATTGCTGTCATATGAAATGCAGTTGACAGTGAGGAAAGAGGAGGAGAAATCAACAAGAAATGAACATAAGGAAAGAACTGTAGCTTTCAAGACAGAAGCCCCCAGAAAGTACAGGAATAAGTCACCAACTCCACCTCCAAAGGTAGTTGAATCAGAGTCAGATGAGTCTGTCAGCACAAAGTCTGAAAGCAGTGAAAGTGATGAAGACTTTGCTGCCTTCACTAGACATTTTCAGAAGTTCTTGAAGAAGAAACAGTGGAGGACAAGGCCCTCTACTTCACAGGGAAAAGAAGACTTCTATCAGAACAAAAAGGCTTCAAAGAAGGACAGGAAGAGGACTAAATCTAGCAAGGCAACTGTTTCAAAAATAGTGTGCTATTGCTGCAACAGACAAAGCCATGTTGTTGCAGATTGTCCAGAAAAGAGAAAGGAGTCTAGTGACAGGAAGAAGACTCATTTTAAAGGCAAGAAAGAAAAGTCTTTTGTTGCCAAAAAGGAGAAGACTCTGTCAGAAATCTCTTCTTCAGAAACTGAGTCTGATGCCGAGGCATACATAAGGCTGTTTGCTGAAGAAGAAGAAGAGTTCATGCAGATTATGGAGTCTATATATGAACAAGAAGACAGTCAATGCCAAGGGCTAATGGCTTTGACAGAGAATGACAAAATCCTGGAGCAGCCAGGACCCAGTAAGGTACAATGTTCAACTCTAAGTTCAATTTCTTGTGCCAGTACAGATTCAGATTCATCATCATCAAGTGATGAGAGTGCATCTGAGTCTGAAGCAGATATTCATTAGTTGATAGATGAATATAAGGTTCTGTTGCAAGCTTACAAGAAGAGCAAGTTCCTAGCCAAAAGTCAGGCAAAGGAAATTGCTGATCTTAAAGCTGCTGCAACTGAGGTTGAGAAGTCTTTTGATCAAAAACTTAATGAGATAGCCAGATTGAAGCACATAACTGTGATTCAAATGGGAACTATAACATATAAGAATGATCAAATCAAGAGTCTGGAGATTAATCTTCAGAAGGAGAAGGACTTAGTTGCTAGGTTTTCCAAACCTAAGTCAGTGTTACCCATAATTGATGAATTTGCTCATCACAAGGGTAAAGCTGGACTGAGTTTTATTAAACCTGCATGGACTGTCCAGTCCAAGTCCAAGGGCAAAGCCCTAACATTCAACAAGTCAGCTGTAGATAAGACAGCAAAGACAGTACCTAAGCAAAGGTACAATAAGTTTGAATGTTGGTGTTGTGGCAAAATTGGCCATTTTGCAATGGATTGTTGGCACAATGCTAGTGCCAAAGTGAGTAGCAAACTGCCTATTGGAAAACCAGTAGGTAGTTTTGTCAAGTTGCAAACTAACAAGTACCAAGGACCCAAGAATTCTTTGGGTTCTAAGGTTCATTAATCTGTTTTGCAGGTGAGTCCAAGTGGCCATACCCCAACATGATACTTGGACAGTGGATGTTCCAGACATATGACTGGAACTAGGGGACTACTAAGGGACTACATTCTAATCAAAGATGGTCCAAAAGTAACCTTTGGTGGTTCTGAAAAAGGAATCATCAAAGGATTTGGTAACATTTCTAGTAACTTGGTTACCATTACTCAAGTGGCTTATGTTAAAGGGTTGAAACACAACCTAATAAGTATAAGTCAATTAAGTGATGTAGGGTATGACATCTCATTTGTTAAAAATGGTTGTCATATCAAGAGGTCAACTGATCAAGAGATCATTTTGACAGGTTATAGAAAGAGGAATGTCTACTGCCTAGACATTATGTGTGAGACCAATGGTTCTCAAGTGTATCTTGTAGCTGATGAGACAGTCTCTCATTGTGTCAAATGGCACAAGAGGCTTGCCCATCTTAACTACAAGACAATTGGCAAACTCTTTAGCAAAGAGTTAGTGAGGAATGGTCCTCAAGTTAAGTGTGTTAAAGATGGTATTTGCTCAGCTTGTCAAAAGGGCAAGCAGACTAAATCCACCTTTAGAAGCATAAAAAACAAAGATGCTGTGAGGTGTTTATACCTCTTGCATATGGATCTTTTTGGTCCAATGCCAGTTCACAGCCTAGGTAGGAAGGTCTATACCTTTGTAGTTGTAGATGACTACTCAAGGTTTTCCTGGGTGTTCTTCTTAAGACAGAAATCTGAAACACCCAATGTCTTCTATAGGTTTGTTAGACAAATTCAGAATGAACTAAATAGTACAGTGGTCAAAATAAGAACTGACCATGGTACTGAGTTTCAGTCTGATAGCATGACAAAACTATGTGAAGACTTTGGGATATTTCAAGAGTTTTCTTCACCTAGAACACCTCAACAAAATGACATTGCTGAAAGGAAGAATAGGACCTTGATTGAGGCAGGTAGAACCCTATTAAGTGATACATCACTGCCAGAATATTTCTAGGCTGAAGTAGTTAACACTGCATGCCATGTTATAAATAGGGCTACCATCACTAAAGGCCTCAACAAGACCCCCTATGAGGTTGTGAAAGGCAGGAAACCAAACCTATCCTACTTCAGGATCTTTGGTTGCAAATACTTCATACTTAACAATGGAAAGTCTTACTTGACTAAGTTTGCTGCCAAGTCCCAAGAGGGAATTTTTGTTGGGTACAACAATAACAGTAAGGCTTATAGAGTCTACAACTTGTCTACACAAGTTGTAGAAGAATCTGTACATGTAGTTTTTGATGAGACTAAACTTATTAACAATGAGTTGTCTAGTAGTGTATGCAGCCCCACAGGTTTAACAAAGAAGATGAACAAGCTTACTATAGAAGAAATACCTGCTGCAAGATAGCAAGTAGAAGACAGTGGTTGTTGTCCAGGGGGAGAACTACATGTACCAAATGCAGAAGAAGTACAAGGAGTACAGCAAGATGATGAAACTGAAGAGGTTCAACCCGAAGTCAGGATGCCTCCAGCCAATAGGCATCTTAGAGATCATCCAGTTGAGCAGATTATTGGAGATCCAAGACAAGGGGTACAAAAAGGAGCAGAAACCTGAATGCAGCAGTCTACTACAGTTTTCTATCTCAAGTTGAACCTAAGAAGTTTGAAGAAGCCATACTAGATCCACAATGGACTGAAGCAATGCAAGAAGAGCTTAATTAGTTCAAGCGGTGCAAGGTCTGGGAACTTGTTCCTAAACCTAAAGACCACAATATAATAGGAACCAAGTGGATCTACAGGAATAAGATGGATGAACAAGGGGTCATCATTAAGAATAAAGCAAGATTGGTTGCTAAAGGATATAGGCAAGAAGAAGGTATTGACTTTGATCAAACCTTTGCTCCAGTAGCCATACTGGAAGCCATAAGGATGTTCTTGGCCTATGCAACCTATCAAGGATTCAAGGTTTACCAAATGGATGTCAAGTCAGCATTCCTGAATGGTAATCTTAAAGAGGAAGTCTATGTGGAACAGCCTTCAGGTTTTGTTGATTCAACTCTACCTCATCATGTCTATAGACTTAGGAAAGCTTTATATGGGTTAAAGCAAGCCCCTAGGGCTTGGTATGAAACCCTATCTAGTTTCCTCATTGAGAACAAGTTCTCAAGGGGGAAAATAGATAAGACTCTATTCCTTAGGGAATCTAGAGGCAAAGTTATACTTGTCCAAATATATGTAGATGACATTATATTTGGGTCTACTGAAAGCAGCCTTTGCAAAAAGTTTGCAAAACTTATGCAAGGTCAATTTGAGATGAGTAGTATGGGAGTGCTGAAGTTTTTCTTGGGTCTCCAAGTTAAACAGACTGAGAGTGGTTTATCCATATGTCAGTCCAAGTTCACCTTAGAACTCATAAGGAAGTATGGTATGGATTCATTCAGTACCATAAAGACTCCAATGGGGTCAAGTATGTCTCTTAGCAAGGATGATGCAGGGAAACCTGTAGATGAAACCTTGTATAGAGGGATAGTTGGCTCCCTATTATACTTGACTGCAAGTAGACTAGATATCATGTATGCTACATGTGTCTGTGCTAGGTATCAAGCCTGCCCTAAAGAGTCTCATTTGACAGCAGTCAAAAGAATATTGAGATATCTAAAGGGCACTCCCTATCTAGGCCTCTGGTACCCTAGGAATGGGGATTTTGAACTAACAGGTTATTCAGATGCAGACTTTGCAGGATGCAAAGAAGATAGAAAAAGCACTACTGGAACCTGTCAATTCCTAGGTGGGAGACTAATTTCATGGAGTAGCAAAAAGCAAACAAGTGTGGCTATCTCCACTGTAGAGTCAGAGTATGTGGCTGCAGGACGTTGCTGTGCTCAACTTCTGTGGATACAACATCAGCTAGAGGACTATGGATTTCAGGTAAGTAGAACTCCACGCTTTTGTGATTCTACTAGTGCTATTTCAATAGCTAATAATCCTGTATCCCATAGTAGAACAAAACATATTGAAATTAAATATCATTTTCTTAGGGAGCATGTAAAAAGAGAAGATATTTTACTTGAATATGTTAAAACAGATGAACAATTAGCTGATATGTATACTAAGCCCCTAGAAGAAGCTAAGTTCAATAGGTTTAAGATTGAACTAGGAATGATAAACTTAGAGTAAGTTTATAGTATTGAAATTGGCTAAGTAAAAAGGTGTCGACACATAGAGATTTCTGTGTCGACACAAAAAAGTGGTGTCGACACTTCAGGAAAAAGGTGTCGACACATCTAGGAAGTTGGTGTCGACACTTCTGAATATTAGTGTCGACACGTGTCAAGTAGGTGTCGACACATCCAATGTGGTGTCGACACTTAGTATTTACTCAGAATTCTCTAAGTAAAGTCTCGACTATGTGTCGAGTTATGTTGTGTCGACACATAAACAAGTGTCGATACATAAAATCTGTTGACTAAACTTGTGTCGACACATATGTGTCGATACATTATAAGTCAGTGTCGACACTTCTTGCCAGTGTCGACACAATTTAAGTTAGCTGTCCCGCCTGTTCATCTTCAAAATTAGAAAGGTATAAATAGGGTTTTGGTCTTAGTTTGTCGACACGCTTTCAAAGTTTCGAGACCAAACTTTTGTGTCGACACCTCTCTTCTCTCAAGACAAATTCTACAAACCCTAATGGCGCCTAAGCTAGAGGAGAACGTCAACGAAGGATACGAGTTGGTGCGCGGCGCTTTCGAAGATGCTGATCAAAAAATCCAGTCTGTCGTAACCCTAGTTGCCGATTCAGGATTGGAATATCTTGTTTCTGAACCTACTAAGATATGGAAGAAAGAGGTACTTGAATTCCTCAATGGAGCTGAAGTGGACGAATCTGGATACAAGATCAAATCCAGAGTTCATGGAACAAAGGTTAAGATTACACCAAAGAGCTTGAGGAAGGTGCTTCAATTGCCAAGAACTAAAGAGGAAGATGAGGTTACTGCTACAAAGACCAGGGAAGCTCTAACCTGGTGTGGAATAGACTCTAAGATGAAGATTGGTTCTGTTTTCAATAGAAAAGGCATGAACAATCAAGGCAAATTCATGTCTGAGATAGTTGGCAAGGTAATTTTAAGCAAGCCAGGAGGGCATGACAGAGTGTCTGCCTCTATGTTCAATATTATGACCAGGATTATCTTCACTCTAAGAACTGATTGGTCTGTTATAGTCTTTGAGAAGATTAAAGAAAGCTTGAAGAAGCCCAACCTGGGCAGAATTTTAAGTCTATACCTAGCTGGTACCATACCAGAGGTAATGCAACAAGCTGCTGGAAGCAAAATAAATCACATGAGAAAAATGGACCTGAGGTTGTTCTCCAGATGGGACAGGGTGTTGTCTAAAGAGATGCCAACCCCTGTGAAGATAGTTCCTGAGAAAGAAATTCCTCCAAAGAAGAAAAGGAAGACTGCTCCAGTGGCACAAGAGTCCACTAGCAGCTCTGAAAGTGAAGAGCATGTTGTCTTCTCATCTGATGAGAATGTAGAAGATCCTGCTGTAAAATCTCCTACTCCTCAGGATGATGCTGAGATCCAGGGGGAGCTACATCAAGCAAGCCCCATCCACAAGGATCAAAGCCAGGGGGAGCTTCCAGTTGTAGATGAACCCACTACACTGGAAAGTGAACAAGCAACAAACATTATCCTAGAGGTAATCACTGAACTCAATACTTTAGAATTTCCTATGGAAGATACTGATTTGTCTGATGTTCATCAGCAAACTCAGCTGGATAACCAAGTCCCAGATGCTGTCTTGGAAGACACATCTGTTGCAGCTCCAACAGTTCCTGATTCAGTGGTTGAAGAACCTAGACTTTCACCAGCTCCTTCACCACAAGAGTACACTATGGAAGATTTGTTTTTAAATCTGGACCAACAAGACTTTGACAAAGACAATGCTGCTGAAAGAGAGAATGCTCCAGTTGAGGGGGAGCAGATGGAAATTCTGGAAGAGCCTGTGAGGAAAGAAACAGAGAAGGCACCAGATGTGCAAATTGATAAGCCCCCAAGCCCTAAGGAGAGGGTGGATATAGCCAGCTCCTCAGCTTCTGAAGATGAGGAGACTACGAGGGCTAGGAAAAAGAAAATTAATGTCTTCAAAAGAAGGAGCCAGAGTTATAAGAAGGCTCTCCAAACTATTGCTCCACAGCCTATAGCACAGCCAACTCCAACTGTGGATTATAGTGCTTTAATGGTTACAATGCAAGTCAAGTTGGATGAACAAAGGCAGGCAATTGAGAAGTATGTAGATGAAGGACACAAATCTTTGCAATTTGATCTGGCCCAGGACATAAAGTCAATAAGATTTGAAATGAATCTTAACAAGAAGGAGATGACTGACTGCTTCCACAAGGGTGGGAATGCAGTAGTCTATCTTGCAACTCATCAGGAGAAGATCAAAGCCCAAGTTGATGACATAGCTGTGAAGCAAGGTTATGTACTTGAAAATCAACTCAGGATGAATGACAATCTGACAGCATCTCATAATACAATTGTCACAGAATTAAAGAATATAGGTGCTGGACCTTCTACATCTACTGCTACTATTAAAGCTGAATTTGACAAGGTATTTCAAGAAGAAATCAATGCTGTTAAGACTGCCATTGAAGACTCCCAGAAGGCCATATCTGAACAACTTAAAAAGCTCAAACCTTTCTTTAAAGATGGAGTCAAATACTTAGATAATCAAATCAGATTCCAGAAGGATGATGTCAGAGATCATATGGCTAGAGAAGTCATAAAGGGGGAGAGAGTTTTAGTCAAAGCTAGCTCTGATCATGCCAAATGGATATCTAATTCCATCAGAGCTACACTGGGCTATCCTCCTCTTTGTGATGATGATAATGTGGCAGAATCTGTAATTAACCCTGCCTATCTTGGAGGTGAGCAACCAGAAGTAGCTCAAGTGATCTATCCTCCACCAGATTTTGAAATGGTGCAAGCTGATATTCATCACATGTATAGCCCAACTGAAGGGAAGTCTAATGTCATTCTGGAGAAAGTGGTTCAGCCTATATCTGAAGCTATGCAAGCAGCTCTTCAGAAAGAAGAAGAAGATCTACAAAAAGAAGAAGAGACAAGATTGTCTAAGAAGAGGTTTAGGGAACAAGCTGAACAAAGGCCATACTTTGAGCAGTGGAGCCCTACCTCAAGGAATATCATTTTAACTGCCTGGAAAGCTGCCAAAGATAATGTGCATGACAGGAACAAATGGTTTTCTGAAGCTGAATGGAGAAAACATGAGATCAGGCAGGAGGCAATAGTCCAGTATAGAAGGAAGGCCAAGATGGGAAAGCTACCTCCTACTGCTCTGGAGCCTAGCAAGTACTTTCCAAAGCCATACCATTACTTTGAAAGACAAAAGATCAAAGCAGAAGAGCTTAAGAAGAAAGACTTGAAAGGCAAGAAGCCTGCTGATGCTGAAGTTGCTGATGCTCCTGTTCAAGCTAAAGTTCAAGCTGGAAAAGGCATAGTGATTAAGGAGCCAGAACAGAAATAGCTTAGAACATTTCCTAAGTTTACCATGTATTCTTTTGACATAAATTATGCTGTAAACTTTTGACAAAGAATATGACAAAGTATTGAAACAATGTTTTGTGTGATAAATTTGTTGTGTTAAATTTATTTCATAATTATTCTGTGATACAATCTATCTGTATATGCATGTTAGTTTTATATATGTGATGTACTTTCCTGTTTACATAATCCTGTCTTACATCATTTTGTATTGTTATTATGAATGGTGTATATCATTGACTAAGGGTTACGACTTCTCCAAATAGGGGGAGATTGTTGGGTACATTGGTTTAAATGTACCTGATTTGAAGAAGCCTCACCCAACTCAATGATATACATCAAAATGTATTTGATGTGTTTTTGAGTTACTTGTGCAGGTTAAGTATTTGCAGGACTGAAGTAAAAATTTCTAAGTCCATGTGTCGACACCCAGAGGGAAAGTGTCGACACTTAAGAAGACTTGTGTCGACACCCAGGCAAGCAGTGTCGACACTTGGAGTCATTGTGTCGACACCTGGGATGCAGAGTCGACACCAGACAGAAAGTGTCGACACAAGGAGCTGTGTCGACACTCAATGAAGAAAGTACAGTAAAGCAGTGTCGAAACTTAACAGCAGTGTCGACACCTAGAAGAACTGTGTCTACACCAGAAAGTGTCGACACTTGGAGCTGTGTCGACACTCAGCAAAAGTCAGCAGAGACCAAGTACAAGTGTCGACACTCAGAATAATGTGTCGACACTTAGCAGAAGAGTCAACACTTGAAGTAAGTGTCGACACCCAGAACAATGTGTCGACACTTAGCTGAAGACTCAACACTTGAAGAAAGTGTCGACACATGGAGCTGTGTCGACACTTAGTGAAGAACAGCAAGATCAACAAATTATTCTAAGTACAAGTGTCGACACTATGGGAATGTGTCGACACTCAGCTGAAGTCTCGACTGAAGAAGAAAGTGTCGACACCCAGAGCAATGTGTCAACACTCAACAAGTATCAACACTGAAGACATGTGTCGACACCAAGAAGCAGTGTCGACACTTAACAGATTCAACATATGAAGATGTGTCGACACAAAGGTGTTGTGTCGACACTTAGAAAAATTCAGCAAAATACTGAAGAACAAGTACTTGTGTCGACACTCAATTTCAGTGTCGACACATGAAGAAGAAGTAGTGTCGAGATAAAGAATCAACAACACAAGGAGTTGTGTCGACACCTTGTAGACTAGTGTCGACACTTAGACAACATGTGTCGACACTTGGTCTATAAGTGTCGACACTTAAAGACAGAAAGTCTCGACACTATCAGATAGTTAGAGAATTTTCAAGAACTGTCTGGATGACTTGACAGCTGCCATTCCAGCCGGTCTACAGCACCTGTCAGAGTTGTCAGAATTCAGTTATGGACCGGACCAGCCGGTTACCATGAAGAAGGTCTATAAATAGGCCTATACTGTCTACAGAAGAGATTGATCAAAGGGTTGTTGAAGTTGTTCAAAAGTGGTTCACAGAGTTGTTCAATTTATTGATCAAGTATCTAAACAAGAAGATCTAGCTGTCCAAGTGCAGATCTAAGAAGTTGGAGAGAGAGGGCTCCATCCAAGAAATCAGCCGTTGGAACTAGGCTGAGAAGAAGGGTTCAGATTTATTCTGGATCTTAAGAAGCAGAGGTCAAGGATCAACTGCAGAAGGAGTCAATCTTATTGAGTTCTACTTTCAAGAAGCTTTGAAGAAAGCTAAGTCAGATTGAATCCAGCTGAGTTCTTCCAAGAACTCATCAAGAAACTCACAACTCCCCTCACTTGTTTCTGAGTTGCTGAGTTATCATTTGTAAATTCATTTTTATCTTGTAGGATCCTTTGGATCTGAGTGTTTGTAAGCCTGTAATTATAAAGGCTGAGTGTAGGGCTTGAGAGCCTGAGTGTAGGAGATAGAAATCTCTGAGTGTAGGCCTTGGTGGCTGAGTGTAGGCCTGGGTGGCTGAGTGTAGGCCTTTGTGGCTGAGTGTAGGCTTTGTGGAAAAGCTGAGTTGTAGGGCCTTGGGCCAGAGGTGTAGGAATCAGTTTGGGTTCTGAGATAGTGGAGAAGTTTGGCCGAATCTAGTACACTGCTAGATAGGCGAAGGGGGAGAGTGGATGTACCCAAAGCTTGGGGATCCACTATAAAACTCTGTGTCTGCTGTGATTGTGATTTGCTGTGAATGTTGTGTGATTGCTGTGCAAAAGTAGATTAGATTCTGTGATAATAACTGATTGCTGCCATTAAAGTTCAAAAAGAATTTGGTCACCTATTCACCCCCCCTCTAGGTGTTTAGGTACTATATCTTTCAATAGTCGCCCCAGAAGCACCAGAAGGAGCTGGACCCGAAGTCCTATGCTTCTTGAAAGACCTCCGATAGCCGGTCTTTGAAGCAGTTGGCACTTTAAATTCAGATTTCCTATCACCCAAGCCTTTCTTTGCTTGCACATTCTTCATGTCCTTCTCCAAGGACCGGGCAGTATTGACCAAGGTTAAGAAACCCTGCGTCATCGGCCCCGAAAGTAGTAATCTCAACTCATCACTCAAGCCTTCATAGAAGCGATTATTCTTGCGCTCCTCATCCACGATAGTGGAGCTAGCATAACGACTCAAATGAGTGAACTTGTGGAGATATTCATCCACGCTCTTCTCACCCTGAACCAACTTCAAAAATTCATTCTCCAACGCTATCTTCTGCGTCGAAGGGAGGTATCTAGGCAAGAACAATCTCGAGAACTCTTCCATCGAGACATCACCAAGTTGCCTACCTCTCAATAAGTGCAGCTCCAATCCTTCCCACCACATTCTCGCTTCACCGTCCAAAAGGAACGTAGCGATGGTGGTCATTTGCCACTCCTCCGTCTCCGTTGCTGTCATGACTCTCTTCACCCTGGAGAGCCAGTCTTCAGCCTGAGATGGGGTTCCTAACCCCGAGAATAACGGAGGGTTAAAGCTCATTACATGCTTAAGCTGCCTCTCAGTTGCCCTCCTTGGCACCACCGGTTCCACAACCACTTGCTCCACTCTCCTCGGCTCAGCCTCTTGAAGAGGTTCCTGCTCCATCACAGGAGCAGGCTGCTGCGTTTGCCTTGCAGGCTGCACATTTATCATGACCAACACCGCTTCGGCCACCAATCGTATGTTCTCAGCCGACAAAGGTGTTGCAGGAGCAACATCCGGTGCACTACTAGCCTCAGAAACTCGGCGTTCTGATGGCCCAACACCACATCTGGTCACCTATAGTGGTACAAAACACCATTAAGCGACCAAATAAAGTGCAAACAGCAATTATAGGAACACGTAGGTTCCTCAAACACATGTATTTTCATTCCTAAGTGGACATTCATGAGTTCTTTTACTGTTATAATGATGACGCACACAACGTGCTCACCACCCCTTAAAAGAATTCGCCCACGAATTCACTTTAAGCCCGACCAAAACCAGTAGTCTAATACCAAATTGTAACACCCCCTATCCGTCACATAGCATATAGCAGTAGGTCCGGCCGGGGCCCGACGCCGTATGCCACAGACAGACCGGGTGGTTACTCATGGAAACCATCCAACCAATCTCAACATCCTACTCAGAGAATTCTAGCGGAAGCAGTTTATAAAAGTTGTAACAAAGAACCCAGCATTAAAGCATGAATGTCCACTAACCAAAATAGGAATGTATACAAAATACCAACAAGAGCCTTAAGGCCTTACAAAATGTTTCACTTGATATTACATGATTTACAAACCACGGCACGCAGGCTGGTCATACATAAATAAAACAGTAAACACTTCCATTTGGGCCTTCGAGGGCTAGCTTCGCAAAAAGGGCTTTAGCCCGCTATTGACCGCTTGGTCCAGCAGCACCTGCAAGCAACAAACCACCGCACGGTGGCAAAACAAGGCAACGGTCAGCAATGCTGACCAAATTATAACGATCCCGCCCCCAACTCGGGGCGGCGATGCTCCTTCCCTGCATTTCATTAGCATAAGCGAGCAATACGTATATATAGCTATTTCATCACAGACGTAGGCTCGCACGACCACACGCCCCGTGCTCTCAGGGCACATTATTGGTGAACTGGTCGATGTCACGTGAATTAAAGCCATAGACATTCCAGACTCACCACCGCCACTAAGACGGCCAAACCTATGAGCAATTTGTCTTCTTGGCCTGGGTCACGACAATTTAAGTCATCGACCGCCAAAGACCCTAATCTATGCTAACGGCAAGTGCCACGTGCCTTTAGGTCTCTTTAACCGAACGACATAGAACAGGTACGGTTCCATCTAACCCGTGCTCACATCGCAACGACAATTTAAGCCATTTGCGCGGGTCAAACTTCCACCGAGTCCCATTTCCATCACAAGTCACATAACCCAGTTATGTTCAAGTTGGCTCTCAGGCCACCAAGTTGGCAAGATCTCGTATCCGCCCAGTTTTCCGGGTGCACCTTTGGGTTAGTCCCCAAGGCTCCCTGCTGCAATCTACCGTGTAGAAAACCCGAAAAATAATCAATAGCACGGAGTCTTCTCCGGCATTTATGCAATGCAACATCACCGATCCAGACCAACATGTCCGGGTAGGCTTCACACATCATGCCTATGTCCGTTCTCGCTTACGGACTTTAAACAACGGGGACTTCACAAATCTACCCGAAGGAATGCCTCCAACTGAAAGTCCACCTAGTGTCAACTATGTGCACCTATGGGGGGGGGGGGAATAGGTGACGAGTAGCGCTTTTGCGGAATTTATGACGGTACCTGCACAATAAAGATAAAAGGCACAGCACACAGAATATACATGAAATTTATAGTGGTTCCCCGACTTGGGTACATCCACTTTCCCCCTTCGACCTATCTCCCAACAAGGGACGACTCGATCACTTCTCCAACGGGATTGAAATCCAATCCCTGCACTAACGGAAGGAGCCCTTCCACACGTGAGAGTCAACACTCCCACAAAACGGGTTGCACCCAACCCTTACAACACGGAACAATCGTTCCTTTACAACAAAAGTAAATATGGAATGTACACGAGATACAAACTTCATTTGGAGACTACGGTGTTCCTCTTCGTTCGACGACGTGTTCGTGAAGTCAATGAAGAGTCTACAACCTTGGTCTCTCTTGGAAAGGATCTTCCCGAAACCGGCGGCGGCAATCCGAGCGGCGGCTTGGTTCGGGATCGACGACAACGACGATGCGCGACAGCAGTACTTCTGAGATCCAATCTTCGTTGCAAAACAAACTAGGTCTACTAACGGTCACTCTAGGATCAGTCGTCTCGATCGATTCGGACGGGGGAGTTTTTTCCCGGTCAACAAATCGAGAGACAAGGGATCTCTGGATAGACACGTGAGACTCAAGCTTTGCTAAGCTTCTGTCGCCGGAGATCACTAAGGAATCTCGATTATTGACGGCAACCAACTTGCCCGAGCACGACGGCGGCGGCGGAGAGGAATCGCGATCTTAGGGTTTCGTCGCGGCTCGGTTTCGTTCTCTTTTCCCCGTCGTTTTACTGTTCAAAATACTGGAATATATATACTGTAGATAACTCCAATATGACTGTTTGTGAGACCCACACTAGAAATCCCTAAGTCCGGTTCAAACTAGTCTAGAGGCAGAATCCGGTCCAGCAGCAACCTGAGAAAACTCTAAGTGAAAATCGGCGAGAATCGCAGGCGATTCTCGACGAATCGGCGAGAATCACCAAGTGATTCTCGACGATTCGTCGAGAATCGTTAGTGATTCTCGCCGAATCACTTATTGATTCTCAACGAATTTCACTTTGTATACATGAGCTGCTTGGCCACTGGTTCGGCGAGAATCACTAGTTATTCTCGCAGAATCTTACTTGGTACCGTTTTGAGGTAGCCAGAAGGAGTCGGCGAGAATCACTAATGATTCTCGTCGATTCGGCGAGAATCACTAGTAATTCTCGCCGAATCGGCGAGAATCACTTGGTGATTCTCGTCGAATTTTCCTTGGACGAATTTTCGTCTTCCACCCATGAGCTGCTCCTTGATCCATCCATGCTCCTTGTCTTCTCTTGCATATGAACGGCCCTGTACTTGAAAGTAAGTGCACTCCAATAGAGAGAGTACACGTAGGCCAACACACTGATCTGCTCAACGAGGGATTACGTCTTGCAGACCCGTGTATATTGAACTACTGCACCCTGACATTGGTGTGCACTTAGCGTGGAGGAGCTGCAAGTACAACTTAAGATGTTTCATCAAATACATTGTGAATTCATCTTAGCTTGACAGGTGGCTTCCTCAAATCTAGGTAATCGTGGATACAATACCCAACAATCTCCCCCTATTTGACGAAGCCAAAACCCTATTAGCTAAGATGAATAACACATATCAAATAATAAACATAGCATTCAGAAATTAAACATGCAGCACAAGAGAATATATGCAATCAGATCAGGACTTGAGTCATTCACAAATTCAAATATATATACCAATATAAATATATACACATATAATCCAGAATTGTTTCTATGACAACAATAATCATTAAATGTTCTTAAGACAAAGTGACAAGCTATAAGTTTTTGACTATTTTTCCTTAGCTAAGTCACCCTTAGGATTTTGAGCCAAGTACTTCTTGCTTTGCCTCTCCATGTATTCTTTGGGCTTTGGGTAATACCTAGGAGGAGCAACTTTATCTACATCCTTGTTGTTTCTGAAAAAGATGTTGCGTTTTGCTTCAAACGTTTTGTGCGTTTCCCACTCATACTGGCTATATACTTCGTTTCGATTGATCTCTCCTCTTTCTTGCAGCCAGAAGGTGTCTAAGATGATATTCCTTGAAACTGGACTCCACCTTTCGTTCCGTACATCCTCCTCATTCATTCGAGTTCTCTTTGCAGCCTGTGTCTCCTTGGAGGTCCCTTCTTGAACTTTTCTCTTTCCCCTAGCTTTTGCTAAGGCCTCTTGGTCAAACATGCTCCTCAGTTTAGCTTTGGAGAGAGCCCTAGCATCAGCGTCATTTGTGGGAATATCTGCAGCACTTGCACTTACATCCTCAGCAACACTTACTTCCTCAGCGGCCTTAGATGTCTCAGGGACATGAATACCGACAGGATTGTCAGGCAGAACGACGCCTAATGTACCTAGCGCCTGTTGGAGCATCCACCAGCAGCTCTCATAGACATATTTGCTTGATTGGGCGAAATGTGTGCTCATGCTTTCTTGAAGCTCGGCCAACTTAGCTATATGCTCTTTCTCCCCCTTTTTGGCTTCGACAGCTATGCAGTTGGCATATGAGTGCAGGGAGTCATCAATATGCTTCGTGGTCTTGGAGAATTCAGTGATCATGGCCTGCTGATTGGCATTTAAAGTGACCATATTACCATCAAACTTCTGAATGTTGTTGGCTACAACGTGTGCGTTCTGATTTACGACAGCCAGAGTATCAGTATTCTTTTTCAAGCCGGCCATTAAGAGTGTGACAGCTTCGCCGGCCGCGGTATACTTCTCTTCAAATTTCTTCTCCATCACGTCCAGCTTATGGTTGATTTTCACCATATTCTTGAGCATCAGATTTTCCGAAGTCTTAATCCTGTTCAGCAGTTTATTCTGGGCTTCATCAAATGAGACTTTAAGTTCATTCACAATGCCCTGAATGATATTGACAGTGTGAGTGGCTAGCTCATCTCGTAACGGAATAGCCGGAGGCACTTGTGGGCCTTGCATTTCAGCAGACGCATCTGTAGAGCTGGATACAATCACAGTCTCTAATAGAGGAATGCTGGCTGCCTCTGTAGATTTATCTAACTCCCCCTCCACTGGTGTAGACTTGTCAGATGGAGGTTCAACAGGATCCGGAGTCTCAAATGCTTCATGTCCCTCATTCTCATCTTCCTCTCCGTCCTCATCCAAGAATTCATCTATATCAGCAGCCTCTTCCAATTCTCGGTCAGCAGTCTCCAGTGCTTCAGCTTCGGTTCCTTGAGTGTTTTTGTTCAGGACCTCCTCATCCTCCAGCTCAGGTTCACTTACTTCATGAATTTCGGCCACCGCATCCCTGGCCACCTGGGCAATTTCAGAAACTACATCTGTATGAGGGGGTAGAGTCTCCCCCTCGATTCCTGCAGTCAGGGTATCAGGAATTTCACGGGGGGTGACTGCTGGAGATACTTCCTGTCGCTCTTCCACGGCAGGCTGCCCGATCTGCCTCTCCCATCGATCAAACACACTTGCATCCATCTTCTTCAAGTAGTGGAGAGGGACACCTTTGCTCATGTCGAACTTGTCTCCATTTAGCTGGTTTAGATATAGACTTATGATGCGGCCGAAACTAGGAGTGCCCAGGGTGTCCTTGATCTTCTCGAACAGCAACTCCCCCCAGTTGAACCTCTTGCGGCAGACAACAGCTATGATGATCTTGAACATATCTCCTGAGATATGGTCATGCGAGCCCGGCTTGCAGATGAGCACTTTTCTAATAATGTCAGATAGGAGCTTCCCTTCTTCATTCATCTCCTTTATCTTTATTGATTGAGTTCCTCGTGGAAGACCGCAGAACAAGAGAGTTCTGCTTTTGTCCTCGTCCTCCAGATAGTCCTCCTGCTCCGAACTAGAAAGCTGCAGGTAGCGAGTCAGCTTGCTGGCAGACATCTTTACTTTTGCCCCAGCCACCTTGCTCTTGATTATGGAGTCTCCATCTCGGAGTCTTGCGATAGCGAAGAACTCCAGCACCTCTTTGTCCAGGATTTTGCTAGGGTGCTCCAGGACGAAGGTTAGCCCAGCCTCTTCCAGCATTAGAATGTTGTTGCGGAATTCGTCCGAGGCGTGAGAAAACCCAATTCGAACCAGCTCACAGCCAGAGACCAACCATGCAGTTGTCCTTGGAGCCATTGTAGATCTAGAGAGAGAAGCCCTACTCTAAGCATTAATGAACATTCAAAAAGAAGGCATCACTAGTGAGAGCGTCCAAGTACGGGTGAGGAAGAGGTTACCTAAGGACTTATATGGAAGTGAGTTGAGGAGCGTCGGGAAGACCTTCGGTGGATGGAAGGGTTTCCTGTGGGGTTCGGCCTTGCTAGAACGTTGCAAGAACCTTCTCGATTTTACGATGGACCTTGCGAGAACCTTGCGGTCACAGGGACACTTCGCGATTCGACGAGAGCATACGGGAAGAAGATGGACACCCAGCAGTTGTCCTTAGAGCAGGATGTATAGCGATTCAGCGAGTCGGAGGGAGAGCTCCTGCGGGTTTCGGCGAATCGGCGGAACAACTCTTTCGGCAGGACAAACTGCTGCGACGTGAGGCTGGATTCGTGAAGAAGGCGAATCGGCGGAAGAACTCTTTCGACGGGATTTGTCTAATTCGTCGGGATTCGGGGTGAATGCGAAGGGTCGGCGGGATTTGTCTGTCAGGAGATTTGGTTAATTCGGTTTCTGATACCAGTTGTCTAATTCGAAATTGAGAGGTCACTTGACTAGGAATTTTCACGTTGCGAAGCTTGCAACATTTTTGAAATATTCTGATGTCAAGTCAATATACACATGATAAATACATGTGTATTCTAAAGTCAATCTATTTGGATTTTAATGAGGCTTTTCCAAAGACTTCTTGATGTCAATTGTGAGTTGTCGAGATTCACGATGACATATCTTCGTTAACCCTATATTGATGTGTGAAGGTTTGCATGCATTGAGTGAACCTATCCTTAGAGGTGCACACTTACATGTATAGGCAGAAGTATAAATATACACATGGATAGAAATATATATATATATATATATTTTAAATGAGGATGCAGTATGACGCAAGTCCTTGAACTGATCAAAATTACCTGGGATTTTGAAAGTCATCGTCTTAGTCCCACAGGTAGAACACATTAGAGGCTCAAAGTGAGTATGCTCAAACAAACATCACATCTGTTATTGCAGACGCTTGTTCCAACTTAGCCTTGAGCCACCTATTGTCTAGTTCCCATCATATTCACGGGGACCTAGACTACCCTGCAAGAAAGAATTACTTTACCTTAGGAACCCAAATCATATTGGGTCCTAGGTTCCTGTTAGCATAAGCACGCAACTGCCTTCCTTCAAAAAACCTGTCTGGAAGACTACCTCTGTCCCGAGAATGTGGATAAGCCCTTGCCGTAGGCACAGAGTGGTTGTGCCAACAGTCGATGGCAAAGTGCCCCACTTTGCCACAGCACCAACATGGGTGAATGTTGTATCGCCGTTTCCGACCTGATCTCGTGACTGATGTAGTCACGGTCCTAGGTCTAAACGGGATAGGGCATGATCTTGTCACAAAAATTCCTCTTCCATCGTGACATGTGGAAGGGTTGAAAGAATGCATGTTGTGAGCATTATGAGGTCAGGAAGGTGGTGCCATTCTTTCAGGCATCTCCCTTACAGGGGCCCCATGGAACCTGACATCATGACTTCTATCCTCTCTATCCCGTGTCCTCGAGTGGTGAGAAGTATTCTGTGAGCTGGGACATGCAGATCCACACTGTGTTGAGGCAGTGACAGTGAATACGAAGGGCTCAGAATGAGCCTTAGGTATTTCCTCATGGGTGGCCATGACGCCCCTTGCACTATGGACGTTTCCACATGGGGACAAATCACCCTTGCAGTGACCACGACCATTCCTGTGGTCATACCTGAAGGCATGATGAGTTGCCTTCCTGCCTGGAGTGGGGGGTCGGAATACCGTTTCCCCATTTCTCCACGAATTGACAATCCGTGAGATCCACCCGTTTTCTTGCTTTCTCTTAATGGCATCAACCTTGGAGAAGTTTGATACTATTCTTTTCTCATTCTCCAGACTACTCTCTAGAGCTGAGATCTTAGAGACCTTGGCCTTGTTGGACGCCAATTGGAGAACCAACAAGATCTTCAGTCGAGCAATCTCTCGAGCTTGCTCCTCAGCAAGTAGGTTGCTTTCCTGAAGGGCTCTCTTCAAGGAATCAGAATTTTCTGGAGGAGAGCAGTTTCTGTCTTCAGAAAGGTCAAAAGATATGGGGCAGGATGAAGATGTTACCTGCTTATCTGTGTTATTGCCATTAGAATCAGTGACCATTGTTTCATCCTCGTCTGAGCTGCTTTCCTCACTGGTCTCGTCAGTCTCTGATACGGACACTGGAGCTCTGATGTTGTCCGAGTGATGCTTGCCTTCATCTTCAGAGGTGAGGACCCCCACATAGGCTTCCTCGTCTGGTTGACAACATATTCCAGCTTTCTCTGACTCTCCCATCAGCTCTGAGATCGTCATCCACAGAGATTTAGCCGTCCTACATTTTTCCAATCTAGAGCGAGAGGCTCCAGACCAGATCTCCATAATGATTTGACGAATCCTCTCATCCAAGTGAAATAGTGATAGTTCCGTCTCTGACATCTCAGCAATGCCCATGGGCACTTGGATCCCAGAGTCGGAGGTCTTCATGGGAATAAACTGACCCTCTTCCAGGATGAAGGATGCTCGAGGATCGATAGCATCAAGGTGAAATGACACCCTCATTCTCCAGATGGGATAATAATCCTTTGTGCATGCGGGGAGTTTGAGTGGCGGTATTTCATAATCCAGATCCATGCTTCTGACACTGGTGGCAGGATTCTACTCAAGGAGTTAACCTTTTTGATGAGGAACCTCCCTCTGATATCACTTGAAAGTCCACCTAGTGTCAACTATGTGCACCTATGGGGGGGGGGGGGGGAATAGGTGACGAGTAGCGCTTTTGCGGAATTTACGACGGTACCTGCACAATAAAGATAAAAGGCACAGCACACAGAATACACAAGAAATTTATAGTGGTTCCCCGACTTGGGTACATCCACTTTCCCCCTTCGACCTATCTCCCAACAAGGGACGACTCGGTCACTTCTCCAACGTGATTGAAATCCAATCCCTGCACTAACGGAAGGAGCCCTTCCACACGTGAGAGTCAACACTCCCACAAAACGGGTTGCACCCAACCCTTACAACACGGAACAATCGTTCCTTTACAACAAAAGTAAATATGGAATGTACACGAGATACAAACTTCGTTTGGAGACTACGGTGTTCCTCTTCGTTCGACGACGTGTTCGTGAAGTCAATGAAGAGTCTACAACCTTGGTCTCTCTTGGAAAGGATCTTCCCGAAACCGGCGGCGGCAATCCGAGCGGCGGCTTGGTTCGGGATCGACGACAACGACGATGCGCGACAGCAGTACTTCTGAGATCCAATCTTCGTTGCAAAGCAAACTAGGTCTACTAACGGTCACTCTAGGATCGGTCGTCTCGATCGATTCGGACGGGGGAGTTTTTTCCCGGTCAACAAATCGAGAGACAAGGGATCTCTGGATAGACACGTGAGACTCAAGCTTTGCTAAGCTTCTGTCGCCGGAGATCACTAAGGAATCTCGATTGTTGACGGCAACCAACTTGCCCGAGCACGACGGCGGCGGCGGAGAGGAATCGCGATCTTAGGGTTTCGTCGCGGCTCGGTTTCGTTCTCTTTTCCCCGTCGTTTTACTGTTCAAAATACTGGAATATATATACTGTAGATAACTCCAATATGACCGTTTGTGGGACCCACACTAGAAATCCCTAAGTCCGGTTCAAACTAGTCTAGAGGCAGAATCCGGTCCAGCAGCAACCTGAGAAAACGCTAAGTGAAAATCGGCGAGAATCGCAGGCGATTCTCGACGAATCGGCGAGAATCACCAAGTGATTCTCGACGATTCGTCGAGAATCGTTAGTGATTCTCGCCGAATCACTTATTGATTCTCAACGAATTTCACTTTGTATACATGAGCTGCTTGGCCACTGGTTCGGCGAGAATCACTAGTGATTTTCGCCGAATCTTACTTGGCACCGTTTTGAGGTAGCCAGAAGGAGTCGGCGAGAATCACTAATGATTCTCGTCGATTCGGCGAGAATCACTAGTGATTCTCGCCGAATCGGCGAGAATCACTTGGTGATTCTCGTCGAATTTTCCTTGGACGAATTTTCGTCTTCCACCCATGAGCTGCTCCTTGATCCATCCATGCTCCTTGTCTTCTCTTGCATATGAACGGTCCTGTACTTGAAAGTAAGTGCACTCCAATAGAGAGAGTACACGTAGGCCAACACACTGATCTGCTCAACGAGGGATTACGTCTTGCAGACCCGTGTATATTGACCTACTGCACCCTGACATTGGTGTGCACTTAGCGTGGAGGAGCTGCAAGTACAACTTAAGATGTTTCATCAAATACATTGTGAATTCATCTTAGCTTGACAGGTGGCTTCCTCAAATCTAGGTAATCGTGGATACAATACCCAACACCAACTCTCCGCAAACTCGCGAGAGCGGGCTTCCTATGCAAAGAAAGAGAGCTACTCATGCTCAAGATGAGTATCGTTACCCTAGCGTTCCTCTTTGGTGCCATTAAAAAGTAAGCGGATGAAAAGCACCGCACTAGCTTTGCCTCCGTGGATCCGGAGTCGGCTCACGATTCGGAGCTTCGAAGCTCCTCCAATGGCCGGATCTAGCTCCTTCTTCCTTCCTTGGCTCTCCTCTCTCTCTAAGGTTTTAGAAAGATAACAACTTAAGAAAAGTGAGGGATTCTAAGTCCAATCCCGGGTATATCCCTTCAGGAACAACCCCCAGCCGTTGGATCCCAAAATAAAGAAACGAACGGCTTTGATTCGGGACTGAAATGCCCAATCTGGACCGAACACGGCCTGGCACACGCCCGTGTCCTGGGCCGTGTGCCTCATTCGCCGTCAAAATCGGCTCACCTGGAACAGTACACGGGTATCGAACACGCCCGTGTTCGACCTGACACGCCCGTGTACCATGTGACACGGCCGTGTGGCCGGCCGTATACCCCTATCATTTTTTCCTGAAATCAACCCGAGCACTGCACGGGTTCTAGGACACGCCCGTGTCCTTACCCGTGTCACCTCAACACGCCTGGACCCCAGGCCATGTACACGGTCTCGACACTCGACACTTCGTCGAGTGAAGATCGTCGACCTGATGACACGGCCTTGGACACGCCCATGTCCTAGGCCGTGTGCCTTGTCTCGACACCATGTCGAGACCAAAGTGTCGACTTCCCGGGATGAGTGTCGACACGGGTCGACACGCCCTGCGACACGCCCGTGTCGCAGGCCGTGTGCCATGTCTCGACACTTCGTCAAAAGTAGAGTGTCGACTTCGCGGCTAAGTGTCGACACAGGTCGACACGCCCTGCGACACGCCCGTGTCGAGGCCGTGTGCCCAGTCTCGACACAATGTCGAGACCAAATTGTCGACTTCCCGGCTTAGTGTCGACACAGGCTTGACACGCCCTGGGACACGCCCGTGTCCCAGGCCGTGTGCCTGCAGCCAGAACCCAAAACTGGCCTAAAAATGTCCCCCGTCACTCCTTTGAGTTTCGGGGCATTACATCCGCAACACAGCTGCATCAGCCCACAAAACCATATCACGCGAACTTAGGAGACAGTCCTTAGAGCTCGGAAATCAATGCCACAACCCTCCACTAGTCCATGACCAACAGGCAGTCCGCCCGGTCAACAACGGACTCTGCGGACTCTGTGGACACCGTGAACTTGTCACAGAAAATGACCAAGTCCAGCAGCCCTCCAAGCAACAGGCGCGAGCACAGCGGACATAGAAGATCCAGACCGCCAAACAACAGGACAGTCTGCCACAGGATGAGAAACATCCACTGCATCATGGAGAACTCAGCAAGAACCAAGGCACCGTCCACAGATGCGGACTTCACGGACAAAGAAGAAAAGTCCTTCAATACACCGCGAATACAACTTCTAGTCCGCCTGGATCCACAAGGGTTTGCCAACAGCAAAGCTACAGATCAAGCTGAGCACTGCCAACAGACCACAAATCGCAGTCTGCTCAGGCCGCTCCACAAGCTCAAGTCTCAGAACCTTGGCCAGACAACATGTAGGCCACACAATAGCCCGCAGAACAGGCCGCAGAACAGGCCGCACAACAGTTGGCACAAGCCGCTCCTCAAGAATAGCCCAACCACCAAGACCAAGCAAGCCCGGTCACCCAGGCCGCAACCAACAGTCCACCCAGGCCGCGGATTCAGACCGCACAGGCCGCCCGGCATGCCCATCACCCACTTCCACTTTATAAATTTCAACACTCCCCCTTGAAGTGAGAAGTGGTGATCAAGCCTAGCAAGCCTCGTAGTCGTTGAAATGCCCCCTTCGACAGCGGCTTCGTGAAGATGTCAGCAAGGTTATCTTCACTCCGAACTTGCCTGACCAGAAGAGATCCCTCCAACACCTTCTCCCTTATGAAGTGGTTCTCGATCTCAATATGCTTGGTACTTTCGTGACACACTGGATTGTCTACCAGTTTGAGAGCACTCTCATTGTCACCCCGGAGTAAAGTAGGACCTTGCACTTCCTCAAGAACATCCTCTATAAGCCTCCTCAACCAGATGGCTTCCCGAGCAGCCAAGGATGAAGCCTTATACTCGGCTTCCATAGTAGACACAAACACCGAGTATTGCTTCTTGCTACACCACGATATGCATGCTGACCCGCAAGTGAACACATAACCCGAAGTTGATCTTCGATCATCCGAGTCATAACCATAGTCAGCATCCGTGTATCCAAGCAAAGAAAACACAGTGTCCCTACTATAGAGGAGTCCCATGTCAGAAGTCATCCTGACATACTTTAAAATGTTCTTTGCCGCCATCAGATGAGACTTCCTTGGTTCAGCCATAAACCGACTAACTCGACCAACAGCATAAGCAATGTTTGGCCTTGTAATCGTCAGGTAAATCAAGCTCCCAACTAGAGCTCTGAACACCAAGGGATCAGGAAGAATCCTTCCTTCATCTCGTCGAAGCTTCAGCCTTTGATCTAGTGGAGTAGAGCAACTCTTCCCTTCGCCCATACTGAATCGATTTACAATGTGATCCGCATATCCATTTTGGCAAATTAGTATCCCTCTCTCCTTCCTCTCCACTTCAAGACCGAGAAAGTGATGTAGCTCTCCCAAGTCCTTCATCTCGAAGCGTATAGAAAGCTCAGCCCTGAGCCTTGCTACTTTCTCCTCCGAATTTCCTGTGATGATCATATCATCAACATACAGCAGGACCAAGACTTTCAGCTCCCCCTTCTTCTTGACGAACAAGCTAGAATCCGAATTAAAAGCAAGATAACCGCAGAATTGAAGATACTCTGCTATCTTTCCATACCAAGCTCTAGGAGCTTGCTTCAACCCATAGAGAGCCTTCCTGAGCTTGCAGACATAGTACGGATGAACTTTAGAAACAAAACTAAGTGGTTGATCTATGAAGATGTCCTTATCAATTTCTCCGTAAAGAAAAGCACTCTTTATATCAAGCTGCCACATCTTCCATCCCTTGCAAGCAGCCAAGGTGATCACAACCCGAACCAAAGTCATCTTTGCAACTTGACTAAATGTCTCCTCATAGTCTTCTCCATACTGTTGTGAGAATCCTCGAGCAACCAGATGAGCTTTATATTAATCAATGCTCCCATCAGCCTTCTTCTTTAACTTATACACCCACTTGCAAGTCACGGAAGTAATGCCATCAACCTTGGGCGCAAGGTCTCAGATTTCATTCTTCTTGAGAGCAGCAATCTCTTCCTTCATGACATCTTCCCACTCCTTGACTCCAGTGGCCTCATTGAAGTTTGCAGGCTCTCGCTCATCCAAAGGACCTGCAAAGAAGTAGGAGACAAAACTCACTGCATTCCCATCACAGTACCGAGCTGGTGGCTTCACAACCCTCTTTGATCTCCGAAGGGTATTCTCCTTGCTCACTACCTCTGTTGCTTCTTCAGACTTAGCTCCAACTTTGGGCAAGCTTAGAGCAATGCTCCCCCTACTTCCTTATCCAGAAGCCTTCGCACCAGAGCTTGAAGCAACAGAAGCTGCTGGTGAAACAACAAGCTCCTCATCCAGACCTTCAACAACCACCTTCTGCTCTTCATCAACCTTGTTCTCTGCTAGATCAACCGACCCACCTCCAAACGATGTCAGTTCATCAAAGACTACATCTCTTGATACAACAAACTTCTTCATCGCAGGATCCATGCATTTCTATCTCTTCTTCCGCTCATCATAGCCAACAAAGACAAGCTTTCTTGCCTTTGCATCAAGCTTAGTCCTTAAAGCATCCGAGACATGCACATAGAAAGTTGATCCAAACACCTGAAGGTGTTCCACACTTGGCTTCTACTTCAGCAACATATCAAAGGGAGACTTCATGTTGATCGGGCTGAGCGGCATCCGATTGATGACGTATGAAGCACAAGACATCCCCTCTGCCCAGAAGAACCTAGGAATGTCTTTTACATGAAGCCAACACTTGCAGGTTTCTGTCAGATGACGGATCTTCCGCTCCGCTACTCCATTTTGTTGTGGAGTATGAGCACAAGTAAGCTCTCTTTGGATCCCGTACTTGCTGCAGAAGTTAGAAATGTCGGAGGAGACAAACTCAACCCCGTTATTGTGTTCTAAGCTTCTTAACCCGCAAGCCAAGCCGGCCTTCCACTAGCTCCTTGAACTCCACAAACAATCGGAAGGCTTCAGACTTCTCCTTCAAGAAATAAACCAAAGTATATCTTGAGTAGTCATCAATCAAAACCAGCATGTATCCGCTTCCACCAAGGATGGCAGTGATGGTTGGTCCCATCAAGTCTCCATGGATACACTCCAATGGTCTCTTGCTTCTCATTTGTGATTTATCAAACGAAAGGCGATGAGCCTTGCCATACTGACACCCCGCGCAAACGTGACCCTCACCAAAGGAAGATAGCTTAGGCAAGCCTCTAACAAGGCTTCTATTTGCCATAGCTTTCAACTTATCCATTCCTACACGTCCCAACCTCTCCTTCCATATAACAGCACTATCGTTTGCTCTCATCTGATCAACATAAGAGTTTGTTGTAAGAACAAACAAGTTCTTAACTCTCCTCCCAATATGAGCAACATCAGCCTTAACCACTGATACATTGCGAAGGAACTTCACTTCTGTTGGCCCAAACAGAACATGATAACCAACATCTGCCACATTGGTCACAAAGAAGAGGTTATTCTTCATGCCCGGTACATGATACACACTCCTTAACGTGAGTGGTCTCTTATCACTACCCAAAGACACAACCCCCTCCTTCTCTACTGCATAAACAGTATTATCAGCAGTCATGATAACTTCGTTAACTGAGTAAGCTTGCAAAGAATATAACTTTGACTTGTCTCCGGTGAGGTGATGACCACACCTGAAGTTCATGATCCACTCATCGTTGAAGTTGACAACGGACAAAGCACGGACATAAGTGCCCGTCATGAAGGCTCCGCTCCATCCAACTTCTTTAGTGCTCAAGCAAGCTTCCTCCTTTCCTGCTGCATGCCCAGGGCAGCTTGACCTTGCAGTCATGCTTGAAGTGTCCTTGCTGATGACACATGTAGCACTTCAAATTCGTCTTCCAATCCTTCTTAGGAGCAGCGCTCCTCTCTAATTGATAAGAAGTTGAAGGCTTATTTTCAGCAGCGATGTTCTTCTTCTTCCCTTGCCATCTCTTCTTCTTCTTGCCTGTGAACATCGCTTCACTACCTCCTTCAGAGATAGTCACTCCTACCATCTGCCTTGCCAAACTTTCCTACGAAGTAAGCAGGTTCTCAAGCTCCAGCAGAGATGGCTGAGTTGCCCAGCCTTGAACAGAAGTTACAAAGACAACATATTCCTTCCGCAAGCCGCAGATAATGTGCCTTTTCAACTTAGCCTCCAAAATAGGCTCATCAGGGTCAAGCACTGATATCTCAGCACACAAGCTTTTCATCTTCAAGAAAAACTTAGAGATAGTCAGGTCTCCTTGAGTTGTCCTGACCAACTCATTCTCCAGGAACTGTAGCCTCGCCACATTCTTCCTGTTGAACAACCCATCAATAGTTGTCCAAATATCAGCAGTCGACTCACACCCTATGATGTGATCAAACAACTCTGGTGAAACATCCCTCTTGAGAGTAAACTACGCCTTTGCGTTAGTTTTCCTCCAGACTCTAACCTGCTCAGCAGTCCCAAAAGTAGCAGTAACCTCCTGCCTTTCATCACCACCGATATGCGTGCACATAAAACTGGTCCCAACCGGTCCGGTTCGGACCAGTACGGTCGGGACCGGACAGGGACCGGTCCCGGACCGGTCCAGTGGTCCCTTTCAGTCCCCCTTTAAGGGTAAAAACCGGTCCCGGACCGGGATCAGTAAAAGACCGGTCTTTTATCGGTCTCGGTCCGGGACCGGTTTCGGGACCGGTCGGGACCGGAAAAGAGCCTAACGGCTCTTTTAATGAGAGCAGTTAATGACTCTCATTAAAAGAGCCGTTCGGCTCTTTTAATGAGCCTCCCACATGGCAGGCTCATTAAAAGAGCCGGTCGGGACATGAAGGTTTTGAATATCCGCACACCGGTAAAGCTATTTATTAGGTGATTATTAAGTGTATTAGAGATTTTAAAATAAAAGATAAAATTCAAGTATTTTGTTTGATAATGCCTCGAATAATAATACGACTATTAAATATTTGATTAATGATATGAAACCTATGCTACATGCTATTTTTTTTCATACACGTTGCGTATGTCACGTTCTTAATTTAATTGTGCAAGATAGTTTAACTTTTATGAAAAATTATGTTATTAAAATACGTACTATGTTACGAGTTATTTATAGTTCAAAATGACGAAAACAAGATTTCAAAAAATTTGTTATAGCACAGGGTAAATTTTTTTTGGGTCCATCTTATGATATGCCGGTACGATGGAATTCCACGTACAAAATGTTAAAGCGGGATTTGTCACAAAAATCGTTACTGATAGAATTTTATAATAGTGTAGAAGAATCACATGATTTAGATGCATCAGATTGGGCTATAATCGAAGATTACGTAAATTTATTAGAAATTTTTTATCGGGCAACAACTATTTTATCTGGAGTTTATTATCCTACTAGCTCGCTTGTTATTGAATTTTTTTTATTAATTACTGAAACGATTAAAACTTACAAAATTAACCCAATGTGTCGTCCGTTAATATTATTAATGGAGGCAAAGTTTTTAAAATATTATACGCATATGCCACCTATGTTTTCTTATGCTGCGGCTTTAAACCCTTTAATGGATGTAGACGGGGTTGAAAATTTTATAGAGGAAATTAATCGAAATTTAGAGTTAAACGAATCTTCTAGTGATTTTCACTACGTTAGTGTTTCAAAATTTAATTCTGATTTTACTCGCCTATATAATTATTACGATCAACTATATGGATTGCGACCTCGCGAGGAATCCACCGCCCCTCGAACAAAAGATATTTTAAAAAATAGATTTTTAGAATTAGCTTCGAAGAAAAAATAACGAACTTCGAGTACTTTAAATGAATTAGGTTTATATAGCAAAACACAGTTTCAAGATTTTATGACCGCGTACGAAATAGAAAATTTTGATATTTTAAAATGGTGGAAAATTAAATCTAATAATTATCCTATTTTGGCCTTAATGGCCCGTGATTTACTAACCATCCAAGCTAGTACGGTAGCTTCGGAGTCTGCGTTTTCTTTGAGTGGCAGGATTCTGAACGAGCGAAGGAGCCATTTGACCGAAGAATCTTTGGAGATTTGCATTTGCTACAAGAACCATTTGGACGCTTTGAGGAGGAGACAACACGTCTCGTCAATTGAAGACAGCGAGTCTGAAGTTGAAGACGAGCTTAATAACTTAAATCTGGGGAGCACCGCAGAATAATGACGTTGAAGTTGAAGATGAGTTCAAAATCAAAAGAGACTCCGGTGTTGAAGACGAGTCCAAGGCTCAACTCCAAATTTTGAATTTGTATTTTGTATTATAATTTCAAATTTAATAAAAATGTTTGTATTTTGATTTTGTATTATAATTTGTAATTTGTATTTTGATTTTGTAGTTTTATTTCTAATTTAATAAAAATTTTTATTTACTTTGCAATTTTGCATTTCAAATTATTACATGTTATTTAATTAAATTATTAAAAATGAAATATAATAATATATAATAAAAATAATTAAAATAATTAATTTAATTAACCGGTCCCGGTCTGGGACCGGTTAGGACGAGTTAGGACCGGTTAGGACCGGTCCTTCCGGTCTCAGGCGGTCCCGGCTTTCAAAGGAAAAATCGGTCCCGGACCGGGACCGGTTTGGGCAGGACCGGTCCGGGATCGGTGTCCTAAAGGACCGGTCCTCCCTAGGACCGGTCCCGGACCGGGACTGGGGTCTTTATGTGCAGTACTAACCACCGACGACCTGTCATAGCTTCTCGCCAAGAAGAAAACTCTTCATGCACGACTTCCACTTCTTAAAGTCAGTCGGCGTAAAGAGTTCAATACCCAGATCTCTTGCATAGCTCCCTTCCATTGCAACAACCTTTGGTTAAGCTTCCAGATGCACCAAGCAACAACAGAGCAACAACACACGTTGATCACCGCTCAAGCAACTGAACCTGACTCTGATACCATGTTGAATTTTCTCAAAGTGGTCACCAAGATAGTCTAATGCCAAATTAATATCCTCAGAACTACCAAGATCACACCTTGATCATGCGGAAAGCAGGAAAGCAAGCTTATCAACCAAAATGCAATCACAGGGGCAAGCAGATCATATATTCTTTAATTTCTTCTTTACAATGCGAGGTATACATGGCGAGACATGTTTTTGCCAGTACACAGGAAAACAGGAAACAAAACAACCCGGGCGGATAGAACTATAGACCGCCGAGACCGCCGAGACCGCCCAGCCCGCCGAAGTCGCCCGAACTGTTACTGCTGCTGGAAGATGAATAGCACACAGAGTCAGCCGAGACCGCAAGGTCGCACGAAAAACCCGTTATTCGTGGACTACTACAAGCCGCTGATGAATAGAGTAACAAACCACCTAGACCGCGAGGTTGCGCAGACAAGTTATTAAACTTGGAAACGTTGAAGCAGAGAAAACTGACAAGCTGCACAACGACCTACTGAAACCGCTGATTGAAACCGCAACTTCACTAATGCTGACCGCAGTCAAAGTCAAACTCCTGGCTCCTCAGTGTTAGCCGCACAACCTGTAAACAACATACAATTAACTCTGCTCAACCCGCACGGACAGAAAAAATCAGACCGCAACAAGTAACCAAGCCCTCACTTACTGTTCACTCGTTACTATAGATGTGCCCGGGGGTTCTATTTATAGGCGAGGTGAGTAGTGTGGTCAACGCCCTAGTGAATAGAGTCACTTCCCAAGCCCATGCGCTAACACAACCAGTCCGCCAAGTCCGCAAGGACTTGACCAGCAACCCTACAGGAGCCAGATTAAGACAGTCCGCCAATAAGCGGACACACACTGCCGACCTGCATAACATAGGCACAACGCCGGCCCACCCAATGCAAACACAGCGCCAGACTGCCACTCAGCACAGCAAGCAGACACCTCAGCAACACATGCTACATCAGTCCGCAAAACCATATCACGCGGGCTCAGGAGACAGTCCGCAGAGCTCGGCAATCAATGCCACAACCTGCCGCGAGTCCATGACCAACAGGCAGTCTGCCCGGTCAACAGCGGACTCTGCGGACTCTGCGGACACCGTGAACTTATCACAAAAAATGACCAAGTCCAGTAGCCCTCCAAGCAACAGGCGCGAGCACGGCGGACACAGAAGATCCAAACCGCCAAATAGCAGGATAGTCTGTCACTGGATGAGAAACATCCACTGCATCATGGAGAGCTCGGCATGAACCAAGGAACGGTCCACAGATGCGGACTCCGCGGACGCAGAAGACAAGTCCGCCAACACATCGCGGATACATCCTCCAGTCCGCCTGGATACACAAGGGCTTGCCAACAGCAAAACTGCAAATCAAGCTGAGCACTGCCAACAGACCGCAAACCGTAGTCCGCTCAGGCCGCTCCACAAGCTCAAGTCTTAGAACCTTAGCCCGACAACATGCAGGCCGCACAATAGGCCGCACAACAGGTCGCACAACAGGCCGCACAATAGGCCGCACAACAGGTCGCACAAGTCACTCCTCTAGAGCAGCCAATCCACCAAGACCAAGCAAGCCAGGTCACCCAGGCCGCAACAGCAGTCCGCCCAGGCCGCAGATTCAGACCGCACAGGCAGCCCAACCTGCACATCACCCACTTCCACTTCACAAATTTCAACAACCTTGAGACAATAGACAGTTTCTTACTTTTCCAGCTCACTAGGTTTCCCCCCACAAAGGTGTAAAAGCCTGATGTTGACTTGCGGTCTCCTTTGTCATCAACATAGCTCTAATCGGAGTATGCTTCAACCCTCAAATGACCATTCTTCTGAAATAGTAGTCCTTTCCCAAGCGCTGATTTAACATACTTTAATATCCTCCGGGCAGACTGAAGATGGAACTCCCTATGAGTTTGCATGAATTGGCTAACCTTGCCTACAACATAGGCAATATCGGGTCTAGTCACCATGAGATATATAAGTTTACCAACCAAATGTCTGTACCTCGTAACATCTGAAAGAAGAGGAGAGTCATCCATTCAGGTTTTATCTTCTCTAGTCTCCTTGGGGCATCGGGTAGGTTTAGCCCGAGTCAGCCCTGCCTCTTTTAACAAATCAAGAGCATACTTCCGTTGGGAGAGAATAAGGGAATTGAGATTCCGAGAAATTTCTATCCCCAGAAAGTATTTTGGAGAGCCCATATCTTTTGTAACTAGGTGTTGCCGAAGTTGCTTCTTTGTCAAGGTTTTCACAGCTTGGTCATCTCCAGTGAGAAGAATATCATCCACATATGTCGCAAACACCACTAGACCCAGAGAGGTTTTACGAGTAAATAAGGAGTGATCGACAACACTTCTCGTAAAACCCACAGCCGCCACAATCCCGCTAAACTTGTCAAACCAAGCACGAGAACTTTGCTTTAGGCCATAGATAGCCTTCTTGAGCCGACAAACCTATGTCTCCCCTTGAGCAACATACACTGGAGGTTGCTCCATGTATACATCCTACTGAAGATCCCCATATAGAAAGGCATTCTTGACATCCAGCTGTGAAATAGGCTAATCCCTGTTGACATCCACAGATAGGAGGGCCCTGATAGTGCTGAGACGAGCAACTGGAGAGAAAGTGTCAAAGTAGTCAACCCCATAAGTCTGGGTAAAGCCCTTGGCAACAAGCCAAACCTTGTAACGATCCACACTGCCATCCGGGCAGAACTTCACTACAAAGACCCAGCGACAGCCAACAACATATGTGCCGAAGGGAGGAGGAACCAGGGTCCAGGTACCCTGTTCATTGAGAGTAGCAATCTCCGCATCCATGACAGCCTTCCAATATGGAAGAGTAAGGGCCTCCTGATATGAACGAGGGTGGAAGTGGCAAAGATAGCCAATGCAAACTCCCAGAGACCAGGGGTTAGACGATCATAGGAAACAACAACAACAAGCGGGTGCTTGGTACACGCCCGAACCCCTTTGCAAAGAGAAATAGAAAGATCCAGGTCAGCAGGTTCCTCAGAATCTGGAGCATCCGTGGTGGAGAGAGCTGGCCAGGGAGTAAAGAGCGATGACAGTGAAGAGGAGGGAGATAGCCGAGGTGGATAGAGAGGAAGAGATGATGGAGACGATGGAGGAGGAAATACCTCGGTAGGTGTCGATGAGCTGGAGGGAACAAGAGGATAATCAGAATCCACGTGGAGAGGAGTTGTTAGAGAAATATGGAGTATTCTCGAAGAAGGTAACGTCCGCGGAGACGAACTGCTTGCGAAGAATGGGGGTCAAAACAACAATAGACTTTATGAGTGGTAGAGTATCCCAGAATGACACATTTGGTGGAACGAGGGGAGAGTTTGACACGGGTGGCAGAGGGAGCATGCACAAAGGCTGTGCAACCAAAGATACGTGGAGGGAGAGGAAAAGGATCCTTGTCCAGATGGAGAATGGAGAATGGGGTTTGACCGTGGAGAACCGTGGAGGGAATTTGATGAGATAACAAGAAATGAGAACGTCATAGCCCCAGTAGGAGCGAGGGACATGCATTTGTATGAGCAGAGTGCGAGAGACATCAAGGAGGTGACAGTTTTTGCATTCCGCCATTCCATTTTGTTGTGAGGAATAGACGCAACTTGTTTGATGAACAATTCCATGTTGCATACAGAAAGATGAAAATGCTTGACTAATATACTCCTTAGCATTATTAGAGCATAAGATTTTAATTGAAACACCAAACTGATTTTTAATTAAATGATAGAAAGATGTTCATACATCGAATAGTTCAGAGCATTCTCGTAAGAGATATACCCAAGTACATTGACAAAAGTCATCAATGAAAGTAACAAAATAAGAACTACCCCGACCAACGATGAGGGTAGGAGCAGGACCCCAGATGTCAGAGTGAATGAGAACAAACAGACGGGTTGAGCCACGGGCTTGCTTCAGCGGGAAGGAGGAACGATGATGCTTGCCAAGCTGACAGCGTCGCAGTTGAGAGGAGAACTGTGCGGAGGTAGGTGGGGCAGAAGTTGATGAAGAATTCGTGGAGGAGGATGCCCAAGGCGGAGATGCCATTGCAGGAGATCTGTAGAGGAGGAGGAGAAGGCCGACAGAGCGGAAACATTATCACGGAAGTAGAGGCTGCCGCTCTCAGTCCCAGTAACAATCGTCCGTTGGGAGCTCGGATCCTGAAATGAACAAGAAGTTGGAGTGAATGCGACGGAGCACTGAAGTTGCTTACACAAAGAAGTAACCAACAATAAATTGCATGGAAACTTGGGCACATAGAGAGTGTCGGCTAGACGAAGAGATGAAGTGACATGAACCACTCCCGTCCCATGAACCGGGGAGGGAAAGCCAACTGTAATAAGGACCGGTGGCAACCAATCATGTGTTTCGAGGAGAGAAAAGCACTGAGGATTGTCTGTCATGTGATTTGTCACACCAGAGTCGATGAGCCATTTACCTTGAGTAACCATGTGAGCACTGCCTGATGACGTGACCACCGAGGCAGACAGCTTTGAAGAGAAGGTGGAAGAGTAACCAGAAGGGCGAAGATGTGGATGTTTCATCCAACAGCGATCCACAAGATGCCCGATGCGGCCACAATGAGAGCAGAGGAAGAGAGAAGAGCTACGCCCACCGGAATGGTGCTTGCGACTACCAAAGCAACTCTATTGAGTCTAGTGATCATAGTTGTCTGGAGGAGGAGAAGACAGAAGCGGACGCTGAAGCAGAGAGGTAACTGCAGCAATGCGTGTAAGAGTTGTATCCAAGGTGGGAGAGTCCGCTTCACCCAAGATTTGTTGGTAGATCATGTCATAAGACTCAAGAAGGCGCAGAAGATATCACACAACTAGAAGTTCTGGTAAGTGCTTGTGTTGTTCGGCCAAATTCGTAGAGAAGGGGCGATGTTGAAGAATCTCAGCCCCGAGAGCCTGGACTTGTTGATAAGTGGCAGCGGGAGACATGGAAGGATGGGCAAAGGGGTCCGCATACAAAGTTTAGATGCAGGACGTCAGAGCCCCCTTCGAGTACAGAGCAGCAAGATGAAGCCATGCATTCTTGACCGTCTCATCATGACGGATGACGGGAAGACATTCATCGAAAAGGCTGTTAGCGAGCCAAGTGTGCGCAAGTGCATCGCTAGCATCCCAGTCGTCAAACTCGGAGGAAGTGGGAGGAGGAGGGTCATCAGTGAGGTGGTGGTGTTTGCGTTTTGAGCGAAGAAGGAAGGTGAAGGAGACACTCCAATCCGGTTAGTTGGACCCGACAAGTTTGGAGACGGTGTAACACCCCAAATCCCAGGATTGGGAAAAAGTTAGGTGACACGGCCTGAGACACGGGCGTATCCCAGGGCGTGTCCTGCTCCGATGAGCAGCCGGCGAGAGTTCGATGAAAATCCATTCTAGGGAAAAAATGAGGGAACACGCCATCTAACACAGGCGTGTCAGAGGCCGTGTCCTCCTCTGGTCGGCGTAGTCAGTTTGACGAAGTTGAGCTGGTGCGTGTCTACTACCGTGTAAGGGCACACGACCGATGACACGGGCGTGTCACTGGCCTTGTCCTTTGTTGGATGTGCCAAAGGAATTGAGGCCTGGTGAACACGGGCAGGATACGGTCGTGTCTTAGGGTACACAGCCTGTGATACGGGTGTGTCACTAGCCGTGTCCTGATCGGGTTGAAGTTGGTTTTGTGCAGCCTGATGTACATAGCCACAGACACGGGTGTGTCAAGTGACACGGCCCGAGACACGGGCGTGTCACATGGTCGTGTACTAGTCTGGATGAGTCGGTTGTGTATTGCTTAAGGTACACTGTCTGTGACACGGGCGTATCACAGGCCGTGTCAGGCAAAAATAATCCTTTTGTGGAAAAATTGTGGCCATCCATTTCCTTAGCTAGGATCTGATGGCTGAGATTTCTCCCTATTTCCTTAAGGCCGAAAATTAGTTGGAAAGACTCATTTGATGTTTGGCCATCATCTTTCTACAAAGCTAGAGAGAGAGAGAGAGGAAGAAGGAGGAGGAGGAAGGGAGCCGGCCACCGGTGGAGCTGCGGAGTTCCGGTTAGAGATCTGAGGCTAACGTTGTGGAGGCAAGGCCACTACAGTGCTGTCCAGCTGACTAGGAGCTCATGGTGCCAAAATGATCGTCAAGGGTAACGATCTTTCTTCCTAGCCATGTGAATGCTTCCATTTTGGCATATGCATGGGATTCCCCCCACCAGAGGGTGGCTTGTGAAGGAATTCCCTTGGGTTGATTCTTGGAATCCCCACTAATTTGGCATATAGATCCGAAAATGGAGTACGGAATAGGCATGCTGTGTGAAGCACGTCTGGATAGGTTGGTCTGGATTGGTGATGTTGCATATACACACCGGAGAAGACTCTGTGATTGAAATGTGTAGTTTATGGAGACGATGGGTGGACCTGCGAAGGGCAGTAGCAAGAAGTACTTGAGTGGTAGTCTAGGAAAATACCCTTGTGATGCTTGTGATGTTGAATCAGTTGTACCTGTGAAGGGTAGTAGCATAAAGTACTGTATTGGAAGTCCAGGAAATACCCTTGTAATATTTGATGTTCATGGGTTGTGCCTGTGAAGGGTAGTAACAGGAAGTACTGTCTTGGGAGTCCAGGAAAATACCCTTGATGCTTGTGATGTTTGCTGGGTTGTGCCTGTGAAGGGTAGTAGCAGGAAGTACTGGTAGGAAAGCCCAGGAAAATACCCGCAAATGCTGGTTAAGCTAGGGAAGAAAAATGAGTTCTGTCGCTACCGCTGAGCGTAGCACCAAGCTAACCTGTGAATGTGAAGCCTATCCTGTGAGGACAATATGGCTAGTGATGAGATATAGAAAAAGGCTCTTGTTGAACGGACAAGGGGATGCCGACTCGCGTTAGTCTGGTTATAGAACTAACGATTTGAGCAACGGGCAAAGGCCGAACTGTATCCGCGTTATGGTTGTCTGCCATGGGTATCTGGATGAATGACATTTGGTGGAAACGCATAGCAAGAGTCTTAGGCCTGCACATCACTAAGACTAAAGTCTCCGGCTGCACGCCATTGAGCAAAATGCTCAATATTGCCGTTGGGTTCCAACCCTGATACAGTGGTGGGCGACTGGCATATCGGGTACACCCAGAATGTGCCCTGAGTGCACGGACCATTGGGCCGCGTGGCTGGCGGTTGTGATGGAATGTAGTGATAATACGTTTGCAGTCAATTTTATTAGGATATTTTCGGGGTTTTAAAGCCAATCATGTCTTGTCAATGTACTTGTTTTGATTCCCCTTTGTATATATTTTTGTCGCTAATGCATTTTTTTTGCTTTTTGCAGGTTTTCACGGCTTTCAGCCGAAGTTTGCTGTGACACGCCCCAAGGTCACGCCCTACCAGGGCGTGTACCTAGGGCGTGTACCCAGAGGAATGAAGCAATTGGTCCGAAACTGCATTCCATGGAAACTTAGTGTACACGCCCCTCGGTCACGCCCGTGACATACCAGACACGGGCGTGTACTATAGGCGTGTCCCCAGGTTCCGAGGAATCGCCGCAGCGCGCTCGTTTTTCCCGCTCCACCGTCGCACCGAAAGTGTCACGCCCCAGGGTCACGCCTGACCCGGGCGTGACATATGGGCGTGTACTTCAGCAATTCCGCCCGTCACCTCCAGCATTCAGTTCAGCCCGAAAAAGTCACGCCGCAAACAACACGCCCCAGGTACACGCCCTACCAGGGCGTGACTTGTGGGCGTGTACCGCAACAACTCCGTCAGAATTCAATTCCTGCCCGAAAAAGTCGCGCCGAATGTGTCACGCCCCAGGGTCACGCCCGACCAGGGCGTGACAGGGGGGCGTGACCCGACCCGAAAAATTCTATAAATAGAGCCAAACTCCAGGGGTTCCAGGACAACTTTCACTTTGAGAGGGGAGGTTCTGTCCTTTGTTTTTCTGAACTTTTAAGCATGTATTTTCATTTCTAGTTCGTAGCTCTAGTTTTATGCTTTCCCTGTATTAGCTCCTAGCTTCTTTCTGTAGTATGATGCTAATGATAGTGTAGTTTCCTTTTCATGTTCTTGTAATCTCTGGTTTTCAAGCTGTAAGATCGCTGTTTCTCTAAATAAAAAGTGTTGTTTTCTTTTTCGTTCCTGCTCTATTTTCAGTATTTTTCTTCTACTCATCCCCTTCTTCCACCTCACCATGATTAACTAATCCTCCATGTACTCGATCTAATTGATCCGAGGTTCGAGTGATTAGGTTATGATGCTTTGAATCTTACCTTTTCTTTTTAGGTGTTTAGCTTTGAATTACTCTTGATTTATCACGGGTTGGAGGTATATTATCGATATATACTCTCCACCTTTGCTTTCATTCTGGGTTAGCCGAGAGGCCAAAAGTTTGAAATGAGCACTCAAGAGTAAAGGGAGTTGTTCGCACCCCTCGAGAGAGGCAGACGATCAAATCTCCCGGATTGGAGTAAAATCCATTAGAGGGGTTCACCGCGTAAAGCGAGTTTTAGGCCTCCGATTTAGGCGAAAGTCGGTCGGACCTTCCTAAACTCAGTTAGGCACGGCCTTCGAGAGAAGCGTGTCAATATTCATGGAACCTCCACGGTCAAAGACCTTTACCCTAATTAGCTTAGGTTTATTTATCGTATTTTTCTAACCACTCTTGCCGAGGTGATTTCTGATCGAGTGCATTTTCCCTTCATCGTTACTAAGCTTAAGTTAATCGCTCTCTTTATCTTTTCATACAAGTAGTTCTCTTCTTTTAGTACATTTAGCCAAGCCTTATTTTGCCGTCGATAAAATAATAGATTTCGTGTGAGTAAGCTTACTCAACTGTTCCCGGATTTCAATACGACACTTGTGTCCCCTAGCTGCATTTCGATAGGTATACTTGCCTTGATGAATTGTTAGTTTGGTATTTTCTCTTTGCAGATATCTCAGAGACAATCAAGTTTTTGGCGCCGTTGCCGGGGAAGCAACGCTTGTTGATAAATTGAAAACGCGAATATATTAATTTTATCACTTCTCTTTCTCAGCCTCCTTCTTAATTTTTTTCCGCCTACTCACTTGAGTTCAAATGGCTGGATTTTGTTAAGTGTGCGTATTTTTAATTTTTCCGCCTACTCACTTGAGTTAATTGGCTGGTTTTATTTCAAGCAAGTGTGCGTATTTTATTTTTCCGCCTACTCACTTGAGTTAATTGGCTGGTTTATTTCAAGCAAGTGTGCGTATTTTATTTTTCCGCCTACTCACTTGAGTTAATTGGCAGGCTTTATTTCAGTAGAGTGTGTTTACTTTCTGTCGAGTGGGTGTGTTTTAATTTTCTGACGAGTGCGTGAGTATAGCTTTCATTTCCGCCTACTCGCACAGAGATAAGTGGCTGGATTTTAATTACCGCATTCGTAATAGAAACCCACATCACAAAATTTTCTACACCACCTAACTCTCTCGAAAAGGGCAAAGTGGCTCTAAATGCCACTATCTTGTCTAGTACCTTGCGAACCCTTCACCGGGTAGCCCTTGGGAAGTTCGGGAGTTAAAATATAAAAAAATCTATTTCAAAAAAAATTTTCCAACTTCATTAGCTTTTTTTACTTTTTAGTCTTGCTTCTCCTCTTTTCTTCTAGTGTATGACCCGCGGTAGTCCGTCGGTTACTTTGGACCTGGACCACGAAATTGAGCGTACTCTTCGGAGAAGATCGCGATTTCAAGGCCCTACTACCCAAGTGCCGGTTGAGGATTCCGAGTCATTTTCTACCTTAAGAATGGCAGAACCCAACGTGGAGGAAGTCGTGCAAAGGCCTATGTCCTATTATGCACGACCAAATCTCGAGGGTACAGAAACGAGTATAGTTCGCCCTGCAATAAATAATAATAATTTTGAACTGAAGCCTAGCATAATTCAAATGGTGCAGCAGTATGTGCAATTTGACGGGCTTCAAGATGAAGACCCGAACGCACACATAGCCAGCTTTCTTGAGATTTGTGACACCTTCAAGATAAATGGTGTCACAAATGATGCTATTAGGCTAAGATTATTTCCTTTCTCTCTTAGAATTAAGGCTAAGCAGTGGCTGAACACCCTTCCTAAAAATAGCATAACTACTTGGACGCAATTAACTGAAAAATTTTTGGCCAAGTATTTTCCGCCTGCTAAAACAGCTAAACTTAGGAATGACATTTCTGCCTTTGGACAGATAGACTCTGAGACCCTTTACGAAACCTGGGAAAGATTTAAAGAATTATTAAGACGATGCCCACATCACGCTCTGCCTGTATGGTTGCAGGTGCAGACGTTTTATAATGGGCTAAATCAAAGCACGAAGCAAATGATAGACGCAGCTTCTGGCGGTACTTTAAACCATAAGACCCCGGAAGCAGCTCTTGAGCTGTTTGAAGACATGGCCATGAACACTTACCAGTGGAATGTGCCTAGGTCCCGCCCAAACAAACCTGCAGGTCTCTTTGAAGTGGACAACGTCTCACAACTCGCACTGCAAGTTGAAATATTAAGCAAAAAAATTACGGAGATGACTGCTGCCTCCGCCCCTCAGGTATGGGAATCTGCAACTCCTCCCGCCGAACATTTGGATTATGTAAATAATATGCCTAGAACTGCTTTTAATAATTTTTCTGCTGCGAATTATCATCCTCCTGGTTTTAATTTTCCGAATAGTTATAATCCTGCGTTAAGAAATCATCCGAATTTTTCGTGGAGCAATCCATCGAATGCTGTGCGCCCGCCACCGCAAAGTGATTTTTCTGCTCCACCACCACCTCCTCAAAGTTTTCCAAAACCTCCAAATTTGGAGGAAGTGTTTTCAAAATACATGAATGCTAATGACGCTACGATTAGGACCTTAACCGGAAGTGTTAAAAACTTAGAAAATCAGGTAGGACAGCTCGCTAAAATGATTTCTGAGCGACCCGTAGGGTCTCTTCCTTCCAATACCGAGCCCAACCCGAGAGAGCAAGCGAAAGCTATAACTCTTCGGAGTGGGAAGAAAGTTCCTGGTATGGTAAGTGAAGAACCCGAGGCAAGCTCCGCTCCCGTTTTTAAAAATCAAAGCTCCGCTCCCGTTTTTGAAAATCAAAGCTCCGTTCCCCTTTTAAAAATTCCATCCTCTGCCGAAGAAATTATCACCCCTATCGTAGAAAAAGAATCACTCCACCACCCACCTTTAAAAATAATCCATCCCCGCCATACCCTTCCGAACTTAATAAACAACGACAGGATGATCAATACACCCGTTTTTTGGAAATGTTTAAGCAAATCCACGTAAATCTGCCTTTCCACGAAGCCATATCCCAGATGCCGAAGTACGCAAAATACCTTAAGGACCTCCTAACTAACAAGAAGAAGTTAGAGAACCTTTCTCATGTCACGTTAAATGCCGCGTGCTCGGCGGTTTTGACAAACGGATTACCGAAAAAAATCAGTGACCCGGGTAGTTTCTCTATCCCGTGTGTCTTTGGTGATCTCTTTGTCAAACACGCTTTAGCCGACTTAGGTGCGAGTATTAATCTTATGCCCCTCTCGTTGTTTAAAAAGTTAGGAATTGGTAGTCTCAACCCCACACGCATGAGTATCCAGCTAGCCGACAGGTCAGTCAAATACCCGTTAGGAATAGTGGAGGACGTCCTAGTCAAAGTTGACAAGTTCATCTTCCCGGTGGACTTTGTCATTTTAGACATTGAAGAAGACGTCGAGGTTCCCTGATCCTTGGCCGACCCTTCCTTGCCACCTCCCGAGCTATCATTGACGTAAGCAATGGTAAGCTCTTCCTTCGAGTGGGCGACGATGAGGTAACTTTCTCCATCACCCCCTCGATGAAGAACACACTAGCTAATGATGACTCCTGTTTTTTCATGGATACCGTAAGTGAAGAATCCTTCTCTCAAACCTCTGCTTTTGAAGAAGAATTTTCCAATTTTTGTTCCTCTCCTCCTCCTCCAACTGAATCTCTACACCTAGTGAAGAATCCTCCACCCGCCTTTCTGATTTTGAAAAAGAATTTTTTGATTTCTGTTCCTCTTCTACTTTTCCAAATGAATCGCTGCACGAAGCCGCCATGGCCGCTAGCAACACCCCTTTTAATTTTACATATAAAAAAGTGTACGAGGACATAGTTTTTGAAAAAGAACAAATTTCCAAGACCTCGTATGATGACCCCCCTACCTTGGAACTGAAAGAACTACCAGAGCACCTTCAATACGCTTTCTTAGAAAAGGACTCTAAGCTGCCTGTCATAATTTCGGCCTACCTCACAGATGCACAAAAAAATAAACTTCTTTCAATTTTACAAAAGCATCGCCAAGCTATTGCTTGGCAGATATCTGATATCAAGGGCATAAGCCCATCTTTCTGCACTCATAAAATCTTAATGGAAGATAATTCTCGTAACTCTATACAACCTCAGCGCCGTATAAACCCAAACATGAAAGACGTAGTTAAGGGCGAGGTTATGAAATTGTTAGACGCAGGAATTATCTATCCTATATCCGACAGTAAGTGGGTTAGCCCAGTACAGGTAGTACCAAAGAAGGGAGGGATAACGGTCGTAAGTAATGAAAATAATGAATTAATCCCGACTCGGACGGTGACCGGATGGCGAATGTGTATAGATTACCGTAAGTTGAATGACGCCACCCGCAAGGATCACTTCCCCTTGCCGTTCATTGATCAAATTTTAGAACGACTTTCCGGACATAGCTTTTATTGTTTTCTCGATGGCCTCTCGGGGTATCTTCAAATCCCCATCTCCCCCGAGGACCAGGAGAAAACTACGTTTACTTGTCCCTTCGGCACCTTCGCCTACCGAAGAATGCCGTTTGGATTGTGCAATGCGCCGGCTACATTCCAACGATGTATGCTCGCCATCTTTGACAAGTACGTAGAAAGCATTATGGAAGTCTTCATGGATGATTTCTCCGTCTTCGGAATTCCTTCGATAGTTGCTTAGAGAACCTCGAAAAAGTCCTAGAGCGATGCGAAGAAACTAACCTCGCCTTAAATTGGGAAAAATGTCATTTTATGGTAAGGGAAGGGTTAGTTTTGGGACATAAAATTTCTGAAAGGGGTATTGAAGTAGACGTTGCGAAAATAGAAGTTATCGAGAAACTGCCGCCACCTACGAACATAAAAGCCATAAGAAGTTTCCTGGGTCATGCGGGTTTCTACCGCCGCTTCATAAAGGACTTTTCCAAAATCACCAAGCCCCTTACCCATCTCTTAGAAAAAGACGCCCCATTCATCTTTGATGACCTCTGTCTAGCTGCCTTCAATTTAATAAAAGAAAAATTAGTTAATGCGCCAATCATGATAGCTCCGGTGTGGGATCTTCCATTTGAAATAATGTGTGATGCGAGTAGTTATGCGGTGGGAGCCGTACTAGGTCAACGTATTTCCAAAAACTTCCACCCCATTTATTACGCTAGTAAAACACTCACATCTGCACAGGAAAATTACACCACAACCGAGAAGGAGCTCTTAGCTGTAGTATTCGCATTTGACAAATTTCGCCCTTATATTACTCTTTCGAAAATTATTGTTTTTACGGACCACTCGGCCCTCAAATATCTTCTCTCTAAAACGGATGCCAAGCCTCGCTTGATTCGCTGGGTCTTACTCCTCCAGGAGTTTGACTTAGAGATCCGTGATAAGCGAGGTGCCGAGAACTTGGCCGCCGACCACCTTTCGCGCCTAGACAACCCGTTTATCGAGCAATTAGACGAAAATTCTTTTCATTACTATTTTCCTGATGAGAAGCTGTTCATAATTAACACATCTACTTCTCCTTGGTTTGCCCGCATCGCCAACTATCTAGTGGCCCGTGTGCTCCCAAAAGAGTTTTCATCTCAGCAAAAGAAGAAATTCTTTTCTGAGCTGAAGAACTACTTTTGGGAGGACCCGCATCTTTTTAAAGTCTGTGCAGACCAAGTGATCAGGAGGTGTGTTTCCTTTGATGAAGGATTAGATATTATTAAACATTTGCATGAAGGACCGACAGGTGGGCACTATCAAGCTGCTCGCACCGCTCACAAAGTGTTAAGCGCGGGTTTTTACTGGCCCAGCCTGTTTAAAGACGCGCATGCCTTTGTGAGTAGGTGTGATAGTTGCCAACGGTCGGGGAATATTTCGAATAAAAATGAAATGCCACAAAATTATTTCCTAGAGTGCGAAGTTTTCGACCTCTGGGGGATTGATTTTGTCGGCCCTTTTCCTTCTAGCTTCGGGAATAAGTATATTTTAGTTGCCGTTGATTATGTTTCACGTTGGGCCGAAGCCCAAGCTCTTCCTACGAATGACGCCCGAGTCGTAGTTAATTTCCTCAAAAAATTATTTTCTCGATTCGGTACGCCGCGCGCTATCGTTAGTGATAGGGGTTCCCATTTCTGTAACGCACAATTTTCAAAAATCCTAACTAAATATGGCGTTACTCATAAGCTTTCCACTGCCTACCACCCCCAAACTAACGGACAAGTCGAAGTAGTGAATAGAGAAATAAAAAGAATTTTAGAAAAGACTGTTTCAACATCTAGAAAAGACTGGTCCGCCAAATTAGACGATGCTCTATGGGCCTACCGAACAGCGTACAAAACCGCCCTCGGCTGTACGCCATATCGGTTGGTTTATGGAAAATCGTGTCATTTACCCGTAGAGTTAGAGCACCGCGCCTTTTGGGCCTTACGATTTTTAAACTTCGATCCCCACTCTGTCGGCGATTTTCGAAAATTTCAACTTAACGAACTCGACGAGTGGCGCTCTTACGCGTATGAAAATAACAGACTTTATAAAGAGCGGACGAAGCGTTTACACGACCGACATCTTAGGCACCCAAAAATCTTTAAGCCAGGCGACCAAGTGCTTCTTTATAACTCTCGTTTACGTTTATTCCCGGGTAAATTAAAATCACGTTGGTCTGGGCCTTTTACTGTTTTAGAAGTCTTTTCTTATGGTACTGTTTTAATTTCTCACCCTGATAAGGGTACTTTCAAAGTGAATGGTCAGCGTCTTAAACTGTATTTCTGTGATGATGTCAGTCTAAACCCTGTTAACTCTATCTTTCCGGTCCTGACATTTGATTAATCTGAACATTATTTTACTCACAAACTTTGACATTTATTCGAACTTATTTTTAAACAATATTTGGGACAATCTTATTTTGATGCGTCGAGCTCAAACGACGCTTTAAACAAAGGGCGCTCTTGGGAGGCAACCCAAGTTATCTTTTTCTGTTTTCTTTCTTTTACACTTTTTGCCCCGACTGGCTCCGGCAAGCTGAAACTTCTGCGATCGCCTGCTCCAACGGTTCTGCTTCCATGCCAAGTCCGCCCGACGACGTTTCATGAAGATCCACAGCACAAGCATGGAGGAGCGGCATCACTCAACTTGTCCTGCAAAATAAAACCGGGGAAGTACCTGCTTTTCAATTCTGTCTTTTATTTCTGTACTTTACTTTTCTCTCGTTCTCCGACCTCCTTCTCCATTGCGGACAATGTAGATTTTAAGCTTGGGGGAGGACTTCCTCCTTCTTTTTGTTTTCTTTTTGTTTTGTAAATATCCCAAAAAAAAAAAAATCCAAAATTTCATAAAAATCTTATATATATATATAGCTGCATTTTGGTATTTCAATAAGTACCCCATGTTTATGTTTTGTTTTTCTCAAACTTCTTTATAAACAACGTAGTTAATTATAATTTTTCTAATCATTCTTTTTAATCATATTTCACAAGTAAAATGTTGGCCATGCTGTGTTTCTAATTCACGGTAGCATGTTAAGGTAAAATATTTCTCTAAACCGTGCATTTCTATTATGGTTTTTCGTTCTTTATTTTCTTTACTTTCTCTAAAAATTTATCATCCACTATTTTCCTTTTCGTCTTTAGATGATTTTTGTAAGAACATATTTTGAATAACGTAGTAGATATGAACGATCCAAGTGACATATTATTTTTATTTTCAAGATAATTTCATCAATCTTCTTTTATTATCTCGAACTTGCTTTTTGAAATTTATCGACTCTATGTTTTAAATAAATTTAAAAAAAATGCGTGAAAATGATTTAGGCCATTTTTGTTTACGTTTGAGCTTTCTTGCCAACCTAAACTCTTTTACCACTAGTTAGCCGCTTTTGAGCCTTTTTTCCAAATTCATTTGATAAACTCCACACACCATTTCATTTTCACCAAAGCCCAAATTCCTACCTATCTAATCACGCTAATTTTGTTTGATAGGAAATTTTGTGTTATCTTTGGAGAAATTGTTGAAAAAAGTGTACTCAAAAGCAATAAATTGAAAAAAAAAAAGAAGAAGAAAACAAAAATGAATGAAAATAAGAAAAAAAAAAGAGATAAAAAAAAATCATAAAGAGAAAAAAATAAATTTATTTATACATATTTTGTTTAAAATAAATTTATTTTTTTTTTTTGAAACTCGTTGTTTTGGTTTAGTGTGATTTTTAAGCCTCCATGTTTATATTTGAATTCCACTCCTATTCATATTCCTAAACCAAACGTTTCGGTCCTATTAAGTCCTTTTGATTCACGCCCTTTTTTTTTAATTTTATTTAACAACTAAGAAAAGAAGAAAAGTAAATCAGTTTTAGTTTTGGATTTAAACTTAGATTTTTGTTATTTAATTGATATAATTATAATGCGTTGCTTGGATCTAGTAATAACTCAATACGTTCTTTTCATTTTCATTGCCTTGCTTCAAATCTATTTAAAGAATTTCGTCAAAATTCTGGATGATTTATTTTTATTAAGTAAAGTTTATAAAAGTTAAAACCATACCTAAATAATTGTTTTAGATTTACGTTTTACATTCTCCCTACCAAGAATTTCGCATAGTACTTGTGTGAGTATGATTAAAACTTTTTGAATTAGTCACTTTTTATGATTAGCTTGTCTTTATATCTTTGCTTGGGGACAAGCAAAACTTAAGCTTGGGGGAATTTGATAATACGTTTGCAGTCAATTTTATTAGGATATTTTCGGGGTTTTAAAGCCAATCATGTCTTGTAAAGTACTTGTTTTGATTCCCCTTTGTATATATTTTTGTCGCTAATGCATTTTTTTGCTTTTTGCAGGTTTTCACGGCTTTCAGCCGAAGTTTGCTGTGACACGCCCCAAGGTCACGCCCTACCAGGGCGTGTACCTAGGGCGTGTAACCCAGAGGAATGAAGCAATTGGTCCGAAACTGCATTCCATGGAAACTTAGTGTACACGCCCTCGGTCACGCCCGTGACATACCAGACACGGGCGTGTACTATAGGCGTGTCCCCAGGTTCCGAGGAATCGCCGCAGCGCGCTCGTTTTTCCCGCTCCACCGTCGCACCGAAAGTGTCACGCCCCAGGGTCACGCCTGACCCGGGCGTGACATATGGGCGTGTACTTCAGCAATTCCGCCCGTCACCTCCAGCATTCATTTCAGCCCGAAAAGTCACGCCGCAAACAACACGCCCCAGGTACACGCCCTACCAGGGCGTGACTTGTGGGCGTGTACCGCAACAACTCCGTCAGAATTCAATTCCTGCCCGAAAAAGTCGCGCCGAATGTGTCACGCCCCAGGGTCACGCCCGACCAGGGCGTGACAGGGGGGCGTGACCCGACCCGAAAAATTCTATAAATAGAGCCCAACTCCAGGGGTTCCAGGACAACTTTCGCTTTGAGAGGGGAGGTTCTGTCCTTTGTTTTTCTGAACTTTTAAGCATGTATTTTCATTTCTAGTTCGTAGCTCTAGCTTTATGCTTTCCCTGTATTAGCTCCTAGCTTCTTTCTGTAGTATGATGCTAATGATAGTGTAGTTTCCTTTTCATGTTCTTGTAATCTCTGGTTTTCAAGCTGTAAGATCGCTGTTTCTCTAATAAAAAGTGTTGTTTTCTTTTTCGTTCCTGCTCTGTTTTCAGTATTTTTCTTCTACTCATCCCCTTCTTCCACCTCACCATGATTAACTAATCCTCCATGTACTCGATCTAATTGATCCGAGGTTCGAGTGATTAGGTTATGATGCTTTGAATCTTACCTTTTCTTTTTAGGGTTTAGCTTTGAATTACTCTTGATTTATCACGGGTTGGAGGTATATTATCGATATATACTCTCCACCTTTGCTTTCATTCTGGGCTAGCCGAGAGGCCGAAAGTTTGAAATGAGCACTCAAGAGTAAAGGGAGTTGTTCGCACCCCTCGAGAGAGGCAGACGATCAAATCTCCCGGATTGGAGTAAAATCCATTAGAGGGGTTCACCGCGTAAAGCGAGTTTTAGGCCTCCGATTTAGGCGAAAGTCGGTCGGACCTTCCTAAACTCAGTTAGGCACGGCCTTCGAGAGAAGCGTGTCAATATTCATGGAACCTCCACGGTCAAAGACCTTTACCCTAATTAGCTTAGGTTTATTTATCGTATTTTTCTAACCACTCTTGCCGAGGTGATTTCTGATCGAGTGCATTTTCCCTTCATCGTTACTAAGCTTAAGTTAATCGCTCTCTTTATCTTTTCATACAAGTAGTTCTCTTCTTTTAGTACATTTAGCCAAGCCTTATTTTGCCGTCGATAAAATAATAGATTTCGTGTGAGTAAGCTTACTCAACTGTTCCCGGATTTCAATACGACACTTGTGTCCCCTAGCTGCATTTCGATAGGTATACTTGCCTTGATGAATTGTTAGTTTGGTATTTTCTCTTTGCAGATATCTCAGAGACAATCATGTAGGTGCATGAAAGCACAATGTATGATATGTATATATCTTCCTGCGAAATGCTATGCCTGCAGGGAAGGAATACCACTACCCCGAGAAAGGGGTAGGGTCGTTATAAAATTTATCAGCTGAATGCTGACCATTGCCTTGTTTGCCACCATTGGGTGGAATGTCCTTGTACAGGTGCTGGAGAGCCGAGTGGGACATATAAAGGCTGAAGTCCCTGCTGTTGTTACTGCTGCTGCCGCTAGCCCTTGAAGACTAAGCTTATAATGCTATGTTTTGTTTATATGTGGCTGGCCTGCGCGCCAATGTTTAAAGACACTGTTGTATAAGGACTTGTAAGGCAATAAGGCCAATTGATTTGTATTTGGTGAACATTCCTAATATATATAAATGTGGATCTTTATATGGTGGACATTCATGTTTGGAGTTCAGCTTCGTGTTATAGGTTTCCGCTAGAATGCAATGAGTTAGGATGCGCAACTCTGGTATCCCTCTGCGACTTCCCTGCCTGTTTTGTGCTATATGCTGTGGGGCCCCGACTGGCCTTCTAGTATATACTTTTTGAATGGATGGAGTCGTTACATTTTTGGTATCAGCTGTCTCGGTCTTTCCCTTTCGAATTCGTGGTCGAATTCTTTTGTGGGGTGGCGAGTACGTGTCTGTGCGAACCATGTTAACACTCATGAACTCTTGAATGTCCACTTTAGGAATGCAAATACATGTGTTTGAGGAACCTGTACATTCCTATCTTGTGGTTTTGCTTGTGTACGGTCATTAATGTGTGTGTCTTGTTCAGCTATAGGTGACGCGTATTGGTGCTGGGCAGTCGGAGTCCCAACGGTCAGATGAAAGTACGGCACCAACTGAGGTGCCTACACCTCCGCCTTTTGCGAAAACTATACGATTGGTTGCTGAGGCCTTGTTTGCCATGATTCACACACAGCCGATTGGGCAGGCACAATCGTCATTGAGGCCCGAATAGGTGGCGGCAAGGCAGAACCTATTACAGCTGTGGATCCTCGAGTAGCTAAAAGGCAGTTGAAGCAGTTTATGAGCTTTAATCCGCCTAGGTTTTTGGGTGTGGGATCACCTACGCAGGCAGAGGATTGGTTGTCGCGCGTCAAGCAGATAATGATGACGATTGGGATGGAGGATGATCAGAAGGTCACCTTAGCCACCTTCTTACTAGAAGGAGAGGATCGTCTATGGTGGGACGAGATGAAGTTACACCACTTGGCGGGCAGGCCGTTAACACAAGTGTCGATGGAGGAATTCTCTCGCATATTCCTGGCAAAGCACCTACCAGCGGCACAACGCATTGCCATGGAAAGTGAGTTCCAAAGGCTGACGTAAGGAGACGGTAATGTGGAGACATACCTGCATGAGTTCACTCAGTTGGGACGGTATGCGGGCTCCATTTTTGCTGATGAGTAGCAGCAGACTAATCGGTTCTACGAAGGATTACGGGATGAGTTGCGGTTCCTGCTTTCGAGTTCCGTGAACCAAGGCTTCCGGGCGTTGCTCGACACTGCATGCGCGCTGGAAAGTTATATGAAGAGGGTGCAAGGGAAGAGGGCCTTGGCTGTGACACAGCCGGAGTTCAAGGCGCCCCGACCTGGGAAAGCGTATTATAAAAAGAATTTGGGTAAGAGGTCCAAGCCGTCTGTACAAGCTTCTTCTATGGTTGCATCAGGTGCAACGTCGGGGGCCTCGTCAAGGCCGGTGACTCATACCTATTTTACATGTGGAAAAGTGGGGCACATAGCCCGTCACTGTCGGAGTGATCCGCCAAATGGAGAAAATAAGGTGGGAGCGTCTTATGGTGAGAAGGGAAAGGCAGTGGTGGAGTCCTCTGCATCCTAGGCGCAACCCCGAGTCTACAACCTTTGCCTGCAGGAGGCCATCAAGTAGAGTGACGCCGTCACAAGTACGAGTTAAGGTATTGTATTGTTTTGTTTATTGCATGCTTGTATGATTTGTTTGTGGCTGTGTGTGACATGATTGCCACAGGCTTTGTTATGATTCGGAACACGCTGGCGCGGGAACTTTTTGATACGGGTGCTTCACATTCATTTCTGTCTCAAGACTTTGTGGCTCGCATTGGAGCACCTAGTCATGTGAAAACAGAGAGCGTCAGGGTGGTGTTACCAAATGGTTGTTTGATTCTCGCGGATCGGGCTTGCGATGTGGCGGTTCAAATTGGAAGTCAGGATTTTCTCTAACTGCATCTATACTACCGATATCGGAATTCGATGTGATCTTTGGGATGGATTGGCTCGCGGAGCAGCATGCCTTTATTGACTGCCAGTCCAAAGAGATCACATTGGGCTAGGATACCGAGCAGGAGACTAAGTTCCCGGGTATGCGAGGAGTGGGCGGGACCCTGATGTCTGCACTCCAAGTTGTCAAGGTTGTTCGGAAGGGTGCGAAGTTATACTTCATGCCGATTCAGGCTGTTGAGCCTAAGGCTAGTGTGTGTGATGTTCTGATCGTATCAAAGTTTGCGGATGTGTTTCCCAAGGATCTCCCTGGGCTACCACCCCAGTAAGAGATTGACTTCACGATCGAGTTGGTGCCAGTTGCGAAACCTGTGGCCCGCTCGCCATATCGCGTCGCGCCAAAGGAAATGGACGAGTTGAAGATCCAACTGCAAGAGTTGCTGGAGTAAGGTTATATACGCCCAAGCATGTCACCTTGGAGCGTGCCTATTTTGTTTGTGAAAAAGAAGGACGGTGGCTTGCGGTTATGTATTGACTACCGCGAGCTGAATAAGCTGACGGAGAAGAACAAGTATCCGATTTCACGGATTGATGAGTTGTTTGATCAGCTGGTGGGATCAACCGTCTATTCCAAGTTGGATTTGAAGTCTGGTTATTACCAGCTGAGAATTCAGGAAGGTGACATTCCCAAGACTGCATTTGGAACACGTTACGAGCATTATGAGTTCACGGTAATGCCGTTTGGACTATGCAATGTGCCATCAGCGTTTATGGACCTGATGCACCGAATGTTCCGAGAGTACCTGGACTTGTTCATGATTGTGTTCATTGATGATATCCCGGTGTACTCGTAAACAGAAGCTGATCACGAAAACCACTTGCGGTTGGTGTTGCAGACTTTGCGAAGTAATAAGCTCTATGCCAAGTTCTCGAAGTGCAAGTTTTGGCTGTCGTCTGTGGCTTTTCTGGGCAATGTGGTAAGTGGAGAAGGCATAACAGTGGATCCGGCAAAGATAAGAGCCATACAGGAGTGGCCGGTGTTGTCTTCGGTGGTCGAAGTCAGGAGCTTCCTTGGACTGGTAGGCTACTACAGGCGGTTTGTTGAAAACTTCTCGTGGATTGCTTTGTCTCTAACCATGCTAACGAGAAAGGATCAGAAGTTCGTTTGGACGCCGAAGTGCGCGCGAGCTTTTGAAGAGCTAAAGAGTCGGTTGACCACGTCGCCTATGTTGACATCGCCATGTGGTACTGACGGATTTGAAATCTACAGTGATGCTTCAGGGAGCGGCTTAGGCTGCGTTCTTCTGCAAAATGGGAAAGTGATTGCTTATGGCTCACACCAATTGAAGGTGCATGAAAGAAATTATCCTGTCCATGACTTAGAGTTGGCGGCAGTGATCTTTGCAGTTAAGTTATGGCGGGATTATCTCTATGGCGTGAAAGTGGAGATCTTCACGGACCATAAGAGCCTAAAGTACTTATTGGAGCAAAAGGATCTGTTGGAACACCCTATTACTAATTTGGGTCAGGATCACTATGTCTTTAGGAAACCTGTTTTTGACCTCATTGTATAGATCTAAAGGTCAATTAGAATTGAGTCTAAGGGTTAGTAGTTAGGTTTGGAAGCTGCCCTCAAGACCAAGGTTTTTCAGTTTGGAGACTAAGTCATTTCATCGAGCTCAGTACGACGAATCGTCGAACTCCAATTGACGATCGTTGAGCTCACTTCGACGGATCGTCGAACTCCATTCGACGATCGCTGAGCTCAACTTCAACAAATCGTCGAACTCCATTCGACGATCTTCGAGCTCATTTCGACGATCTTGACTCTGGTGTTGATTCTCTATCTCTGAGCTCAGTTCGACGATAGTTGAGCTTAGATCGACGATCTCTGTTGCTGTATAAGTACAAATCGCTGAGCTCAGTTCGACGATAGTAGAGCTCAGTTCGACGTTTTTCTGAAGAGTTAAATGACTTTCAAGATTCAAAATTCAGAACAGTTAAGGAGTTATAATCAGCAAATAATTCAGAAGATCTTGTAGCCGTTTTCATTTATTCTGGACCAAGTTTCAAGGGATTATCAAGGAATGTTTCTTTGGACTTTCCCCCAGAAGACAATTGCATTTAAGGAAGTCAATTAATGACAGGCTAACGACTATTCTGGATAGAGGATCATTTCCTTTCAGAACAAAGGGAATAAAAGATAAGATTTTTGATTCCTGATAGAATCTGTAGAGAGTGCACAAGAAGAAGAAGAGAAAAAAAAAGATTCTTTGCTACAACTTTTATCTGGAACAACATCTTTCTCAACAACAATTACACAAGATAAAGAGTTGTAGATATTCTCTGTCTCAAAGAATTCATACAAGAACACACAACCAAGGAGATCAACCAACTGAAATCTTCAGATCTCTTTTGATTCAAGTGTTCAAGGCTATCATCATTCAAGACTCCAGACACCTAACATTTCAGCTGTTGCTGAAATCATTAATTGCTGGAGATCAACTTTCTGAAGGCCTATCTCCCTACAGCAAAGCTTCATTTCCTGAACATCTCAAGATCTCAGGGGGAGCTTTGATAACATCAATATCCACATAGTCTTCTCAGCTGCTCTGAGAAAGAGAAGACTTCCATCACTCTCTCATCCCCATCTCTGTAAAGGGTTTTTCAAACTCCCTTCAAAAGTTTGTGCTTGGTTTTTGAGCACCTTATCAAAAGCTCATTGGTGGCAAGACACCTGATCAAAAAATCTGCTTTGATTTTTGAGCACCTTATTAAAAGCTCATTGGTGCCGAGGACACCTGATCAACTCATCCTGCAGTGGATTCCTACCTAGGGTGGTAGAAGAGTGGATGTACCCAAGTTTAGGAGAACCACTATAGCTCCTTGTGTCTTCTGGCTTGCTTGTCTTTATTTTTGTTTCTGGCTGTGATTTGTGATTAGTTAGCATCTGTGATTAGTTTCTTTTGTAGATTGTAATTAGATAGCTGCTGTGTTTAGATTTGCTATTTGCTTCCCTGTTCACTCAGATTACAACAACTGTTGTAAAAAGTTTTTAAGCACCATACTCTATTCACCCCCCTCTAGAGTATATTAGATCTAACTCACACTTTCAATTGGTATCAAAGCGAGGTTGGTTAAAAATACCACATCTTCCAGGTTGGTTAAACATACCACACCTTGGTGGTTGCACAGGCTAACACCTGAACCCCAAGATCCCTAGTTAGATTTGCTTGTTTTGATTTTATTATTAGATTATTTCTTCACAAATCATGGCCCAAAACAAATATTATGCTAGCAGCAGACCTCCAGTGTGCAATCTATCTAAGTTTGCACTTTGGAAAGCAAGGAGTAGACTATACATGAATTCTATTGACGAGGACATTTTTAATTCTGTTTTGACAGTTTGTCCAAGACCTCCAGAGAACACAAGCACAAATGCTATTCCACCTCCATTAGGAACAGATGCTGATATCAAGAAGTGGAAGGTTGCAGATGCAAAGACTATGAACATCTTAGCCCAGACCATGTCTGATGACATTTTCCATAAGGTGGCTGAATGTAATTCAGCAAAGGAAATCTGGGATAAGCTCTCTGAAATAGTCTCAGGATCAGCTGATGAAAGAAAGGACAGGAGATCCCACCTCATATCCCAATATGAGAATTTCAAGAAGGGAGAAGCTGAGTTAGTTGGAGATATGTACAATAGACTCAGTTTGATAGTCAATGAACTGAAGACTCTGGATAAGGAGATCTCACTGACTGAACTTAATGACAAAATCCTAATGTGCTTCCCAAGCACTTGGGATTCAAATATCTGGCCAATTAAGGATGCCAGAAGTCTGAACGAGATTACCACAGAAGCTCTCTTGGGCAAGCTGAAATCTTATGAGCTGCTCATTAAGAATAGAGAAGAAGAGCAGAAGGCTGCCTCACCAGCCACAAGGAAAGAAAAGATAATAGCCTTCAAAGCAACTGAAGATCAGCCTGAAGACAAAGTCACAGGCAATGATGAGCTGCTCAGTCTATTGGCCAAAAGATTTTACAAGATGGCCAGAAAGGACTTCAGAAAGAGATCATACAAGGAGCATGATAAGCCAAGGTATGATAAGTCAAATAATAAAGAAATTGTCTGCTTTGGTTGCAGGAAACCAGGACATATTGTGCCTGACTGTCCAGAAAACAAAAACAAGGACAGAAAGGATAAGAAAGAAAGAAGAAGAGATAAGGACTTCAATAAGAATGGCAATGACAAACCCTCCTCCAGCAAGAACAAACACACAAGGAATGGATTTGTTGCTGAATCTTGGAGTGAGACTGAAGAGGAATCAGAAGCTTCATCTAGCTCAAGTGATGATGAAGATGATGCTGAAGAGAAGGAGTTCTGCATGATGTCAATCAATGCCTCTCAACATAATTCAAATGCAGAAGAGTCAGAGTCAGACTCAGAGACTCAACTTGAAGAGGACCAGGTAATTAGTTCTTTTGATTTCAATTATGAGGACTTTAAGTCTGAGTTTAAAGCATTATGTTTAGACTTACTAAAATCTGAGAAGGAAATTATTTCTCTCAGAAATAAATTATCTGAACATAATATCTTAAAGTCAGAAAACCTCAAACTCTCTAAGGAGTTGGAGTGCTGTAGGGAGGAGATAGCTTCACTGAAAGGTGAGCTATCAGAGGCCAAGAAGCTTGAGGAATCCCTTAATGGGAGAAGTATCAAGCTGATGGACGTCACAAGCACAGTGAACTCCAGATTGAATAGTACACTGGGCTTGGGTGCTTCATCCAGCCAACCTATAGTTCTAACAACCCCAATCAAGTTTTTTTATGATAAAGGGAAGGGAGTTGTAGAGGTAGCTAGGAAAAATTCTGATCTGCCTAAGAAAACCAAGTTCCAGCAGAAATCGTCGAACGGAGCTCGACGATCGCCGAATGCAGATCGACGATCTCAGGCAAAATCGTCGAACTCAGGTCGACGATCTATAATTCCTGAACTCTACCACAGTCGACCATCGAACGGAGCTCGACGATCTGACCCAAGATCGTCGAACGCAGCTCCACGATCGTCGAACAGAGATCAGAGCTCTGGAAATTCTTTCAAGGGCAAATTAAAATCCAATCCTAGGGGTCCTTCATCCCAAAGCTTTAACCCTTATACTGAATGGATAATACCTCCAAGGAGATATCATCCTGAAGGTTATAAGAGTCAACCTGGGATGTCTTTTATTTCTGAGTTTAAAGGTTATCAACCCAGGCCCAAGGTAAACTGGGTAAAAAACAAGTGAATTATTTTATGTGCAGGTGAAGACCTATCCAACATCAAACCAACAATGGTACTTGGATAGTGGGTGCTCAAAGCACATGACAGGAAACAAGGACAACCTCACATCCTTTAAAACCAAGCTTGGACCCAAAGTCATATTTGGTGATTCAAACTTTGGACAAACTAAAGGATATGGTGCAGTCTAGATTGGGACAGTGACATTCAAGAAGGTAGCCTATGTGGAAGGACTGAAGCACAATTTGATAAGTATCAGTCAGCTATGTGATGAAGGCTACCAGGTGACTTTCAGCAAAGCTTTATGCAAGATCAAGTCAGAGGATAACACAACTGTGTTGATAGGTAAAAGGAAAGGTAACATCTATTTATTAAATTTTCTTTCAACAGATATAGACATTTGCCTGTTTAATTCTGTTTGTATACCTAATATTTTATGGCATAAGAGACTAGGACATTTAAACCTTAGAACTATTGCTAGGCTATCCAAGGAAAACCTTGTTAGAGGACTACCTTCTGGCCCCTACAAGAAGGAAGGACTCTGCAGGGCTTGTCAATTAGGCAAGCAAACTAAAAATAGTTTCAAGTCACTTAATAAGAGTGATTCACCTAGGATTTTGTATCTGTTACACATGGATCTTTTTGGACCCATTACACTACAAAGTTTAGGAGGGAAATCTTACACTTTAGTAGTTGTAGATGACTTATTTAGATTCACATGGGTGTTCTTTCTGAGGAAGAAGTCTGATAACTTTAAGTGTTTGATATAGTTTCTCAAATGCATACAGATTGAGTTCAATACTCACATTGCCCTGATCAGAAGTGATCATGGGACAGAGTTTGATTCTCTTCTTATGCAAGAGTTCTGTTAGAGTGAAGGGATCAGACATACTTTCTCAGCTCCTAGAACTCCTCAACAAAATGGGGTAGCTGAAAGGAAAAATAGAACCCTTATTAAATCTGCCACTACATTGTTGTCAGATGCTCACCTTCCTCTATCTTTTTGGGCAGAGACAGTGAACACCTCCAACTATGTGCTGAACAGAAGTTTAATACATAAACTAAAGGGGAAGACTCCCTATGAACTACTCAAAGCGAAGAAACCTAAAGTTGATTATTTTAGAATTTTTGGCTGTATTTGTTATATTCATAATAATGACAAGAGATATTTAGCAAAATTTCAAGCTAAAGCTAATGAAGGAGTGTTTCTGGGATACTCCATGATCAGTAAGGCTTATAGGGTTTATAATAAATCATCTCTTAAAATTGAGGAATCTGTTCACATATCATTTGATGAATCTAACATGTCTTTCAAGGAGAAGAACACTTCTACCATAGAACCTTTGCAGGTACATTCTCTTGCTGAAGATTTGAACAGGTTACAGGTTACTCAAAAAGAGGAAAGCAGTGAAGATGAAGAAAGCATTCAACATATTGAAGAGAAACAACTTGAAGAGCCAGTTGTTGTACCACAAGAGGAAATAACAACACAGGTTGGTGAACAATCAACACCCCCTGTTGATTTAGTAACATCAAGAGACCATCCAATTTCCCAAGTAATTGGAGACATCTCAGCTGGTGTGCAAACCAGAAATCAGGTCAACCAAAACCTGTTGCACACTTGCTTCCTATCTCAAATTGAACCTCATGTTAAAATTCAACAAACCGCAGACGCCCCCTTGGATACCCTGCTGAAAACTCAACAAACCGAAGGAGAATACGCCCACTTATATGTTGAAAGTTTTCCCGGATCGTGGAGTTAACAGTGGTTATCTCAACAAAGCAGTAACAACCAGCAACACATGCAGCACAAGCTTCTTTATTGATCAAGAGCAAACTTCTTTACAAGGCGAGACATACATGGCGAGACATGCTTCACCAAAACCCAACACCGGAAGAGCAGAGACAGTTACAAAGACAAGAACAAAAAACAAGCCGCGCGGACTCAATCAACAAGCCGCCGACCTACTGCTGTGGAGTCCGCTCAGTCCGCCAGGTCGCCAGACCGCAACCTAAGCCGCGCGGACTCACCCTTACTCCAATGCTTAGCTCTTCACCGCCGGTCTGCACGCCGCCAGACCGCACAAGCTGCATCACCGAATGGAACAGTCCTCCTGAAGCAGGCGACTTCCTGAACTCCGAACCAAGTCGCCAAAGAGAAGACCGCCTGGTCGCTATCCGCGACCTGCTGTTTACCGCCTGTTGCTTAACCGCAGAGTCCGCACTGTCCCTGACCGCAATCAGAGCCAAGTCCTGGCTTTCCAGCGCTATCCGCACAACCTGCACAGCACAACCGGGTCAACTCTATCCGCGCGGACACAAAGTCCAGACCGCAGCAACTTACGCGAGCTCAAATACTGTTCACTTACTTCGGTCCAGGTTCCTCTCGGTTCTCTTTTTTCCTGATGTGACATGGGTCCTATTTATAGGCACGACGATGAGTATGGTCACCGCCCTAGTCGATAGGATCACCGCCACATCCCGCAGCAAGAACTTATGTGTCCGCCAGCCCGCGGACACACATGCCAGTTCGCCGCCCTGTGCAGATAGCCAGTCCGCCCCAGCTTCTCCAAGGCCGGACTCCAATATCCAGTCCGCCTTGCCGCCAGAGACCAAGCCAGGACCACCACAGCCGGACTCCACAACAGCCGTATCCGCCATTCTGCGGACAAGGCATCAGCCCGCAAAACCCGAGCCCGCAACCGCGCCATCAAGGCACCTGCCGGACTCAGCGGATACCCGGCTATCGTCCGCATATCCCAAGTCCATTACCTCATTGCCAAGGCACCTCCGGACTTAGCGGACACGTCAATCCAGTCCGCTAACAGCAGACCCCAGTCCGCGTATACAGCGAACTCCAGTCCGCTTCCCTGAGTCCATAACCTCATCACAAGGCTCAACCGGACTCAACGGACTCCGGCTCCAGTCCGCACGCTCCTGCACAAGCAATCCTCCAGTCCGCATATCCCCAAGCTAGCACACAAGGCAACAGCACTTCTACTAAGCTTGGCGGACTGAGAAACCAGCCCGCGCTCCACTGCGCGATCTTCCCCGGACTGAGCCTCCTGGACTTGGTTCAGTTCCCACCAAGTCCAGCCCACTGGCCGCAAGGGCCAGTCCGCACTTACAGGCGGACACTGGATCTAGCCCGCCATACCGGGCGACCTCCAGTTCCTGTCCGCGCTGACCGGCGGTCTCCGCGGCTTCCACTTGCCGCTTCACTAGAGCAAGACCAAGGCATCTGCCAAACCGGTCTGCCGAGCTCCAGTTCTTCAGTCCGCTTCAAGCCGGACTCCGCGGATAACATTCCTATCCGCCCGGTTACTTCCTGGGAGTAAACCGCCTGCTGAGCATACACTGGCCTGTCAGACCGCCGCTGCTGTCCGCGCAGTCCGCGCGAACAGACCGCCCAGGCCGCCACAGAGCAAACCGCCTGCAACATCCCTGCCGACCTAGCAGTCCGCCAACCCAGTCCGCGTAGTCCGCGCGGATAGGTTTCCCAAGCCTTCCATTCACCCACTTTCACTTCACAGAATTCAACACTCCCCCTTGAAGTGAGAAGTGGTGAATAACTCCAGCAGCTCCCGTAACCTTGCACCTGGTCCTTCCGATAGCATCTACGAAGAGATGTCCAAGACATAGTCCTCGCCCCGCATATCATGGACCATGAGGGAGCCCTCCAGCATCTCCCAAAAGGAGCCATGCTTCCCTCTGCCTTCTTCAGCTTCAACCTCCACTCATGCATCATAGGAGTATCACCAACTTCCTTGGACCCAGAAGCCCAAGCCTCGTTGCCTCTGAGAGAAGTCACCTCATCAGACTTGGTGTCAACCACCTCCTTGATTCTAGTGGGGTCATCACAGCCAGAAGTCCCTTGCTCGACCTGAGGGCTAACAAGGAAACACGGGACTAAGTCCGCCGTGTTCCCTTCACTATATCGAGCTGATGGCTTACTGATCCTCTTCGATCTCCGAAGAACCTGATCATGGCTAACCACCTCCGCTGCTTTTGAACCAGCTCCGTTCCCGGGCAAACCCGGAACAATGCTCCCTTTGTTCCCTGAACAAGACGCCTCCTTACTGGAACCAAGAGCACCTGGAGCAACGCTCCCCCTGCTACCTGAACCAGAAGACTTCCCTCTTGAACATGAACTGCCTGGAACATCGCTCCCCTTGCTTCCTGAACAGGAAGCCTCCGCCTTTGAGTCAGAAGGTCCTGGAGCATCGCTCCCCCTTCTTCCCGACTCTGACGCCTTTGCCCCGGAGCTAGAACAACCTGGAGCACCTGGTGACTCAGGCAACTCCACTTCCTTAGCAGCAGCCTCCTTCAGCCCACCATCTAACCTGCTTATCTCTAGCTCCACATAAGAGCTACCCCAATACGGCGTCAACTCATCGAAAACAATGTCTCTCGACACTATGAGTTTCTTCGTCGCAGGATCCATACACCTCCATCTTCTTCTCTGCTCATCATACCCAACAAAGACTAGCTTTGTTTTGAGAGCACCCGGAGAATGTATATAGCAGGTAGATCCAAACACCCGAAGGTGCTTCACTGAGGGCTTCACTCCGAACATTAGCTCATAAGGAGTCTTCACTATGATCGGACTAAGAGGCATCCGGTTGATGACATGAGTAGCACAGGCTATTCCCTCCGCCCAAAGAGCCTTCGGAACGCCTTTACTCCGAAGCCAACACTTGCAGGTCTCCGTTAACCAACGGATCATCCGAGCTGCAACACTACCCTGTTGTGAAGTATGTCCACAAGAAAGCTCCATCCGGATCCCTTGCTTCCTGCAAAAGCGTGAGAACTCGGTTGAGGCAAACTCACCACCGAAACTTGTCCTCAACACCTTGATCCTCCGGCCAAGCTGGCCTTCGACAAGCTTCTTGAACTCCACAAACAAGCGTACCATGCTGGACTTCGTCTTCATAAAGTATACCCAAGTATACCCAGAATAGTCATCAACCAATATCAACATGAACCTGCTGCCTCCAAGACTGGCCGTGACGGTCGGTCCCACCAGAGCACAATGGACAACCGCCAATGGTGCATTACTCCTGGATTGTGCTTTGTCGACCATGAAGCGATAGGCTCCACTTTCCTGACATCCCGCACACCCCCGACCATCGCCATAGGATGACAATCTAGGCAAGCCACTTACGAGTCTTCTTTCCGCCATTGCTTTCAGCTTGTCCATCCCTACATGCCCCAGTCTTTCATGCCAGATAGCTGCACTATCCTTGGCATCCAGCCGATCAGATCCAGAACTAGTTGAAGTCCCAACTACGTTCTTCTCCTTCCTCCCTACCTGAGCAACGTTCGCCGAGAGCAAGGTAACCTTGCACTCCTTCCGAAGATGACCTTGCTGCTTGCATTTATAGCACCGTGGTCCTTCCTTCCTCTTCCTATCACGCCTAGGAGAAACACTCCTTTCTTCCTGATATGAAGTAGAGGGACCACCATCCGCAGCAACCTCCTTCACCTTCTTCCTGAACAACCCATCAAGGGAAGTCCAAACCTCCGCAGCTGACCGACATCCACTGATGTGGTCCAAGAGCTCCGATGAGATCACCTGCTTGAGAATAGACTCCGCTTTCGCATTTGCCTCCTTCCAAGCTCTCATCGCCTCAGCATTGCCAGCAGTATCCTCTTGTCTTCCTGCTCCGCATACAACCTCCCAAAGGTCCTCGCCAAGAAGAAAGCTCTTCATACAGGACTTCCACCGTTCACAGTTCGCCTCTGTAAGAAGATCAATACCAAGACAACTTGCATCCTCCACTGCCATGGTTCTACCACTGGTTTCCTCTTCAGAAGAGCAACTACTTCCATTGAGCACTGCTTGACCACTCCAACAACCTCCCTCTGATACCATGTTAAAATTCAACAAACCGCAGACGCCCCCTTGGATACCCTGCTGAAAACTCAACAAACCGAAGGAGAATACGCCCACTTATATGTTGAAAGTTTTCCCGGATCGTGGAGTTAACAGTGGTTATCTCAACAAAGCAGTAACAACCAGCAACACATGCAGCACAAGCTTCTTTATTGATCAAGAGCAAACTTCTTTACAAGGCGAGACATACATGGCGAGACATGCTTCACCAAAACCCAACACCGGGAGAGCAGAGACAGTTACAAAGACAAGAACAAAAAACAAGCCGCGCGGACTCAATCAACAAGCCGCCGCCCTACTGCTGTGGAGTCCGCTCAGTCCGCCAGGTCGCCAGACCGCAACCCAAGCCGCGCGGACTCACCCTTACTCCAATGCTTAGCTCTTCACCGCCGGTCTGCACGCCGCCAGACCGCACAAGCTGCGTCACCGAATGGAACAGTCCGCCTGAAGCAGGCGACTTCCTGAACTCCGAACCAAGTCGCCAAAGAGAAGACCGCCTGGTCGCTATCCGCGACCTACTGTTTACCGCCTGTTGCTTAACCGCAGAGTCCGCACTATCCCTGACCGCAATCAGAGCCAAGTCCTGGCTTTCCAGCGCTATCCGCACAACCTGCACAGCACAACCGGGTCAACTCTATCCGCGCGGACACAAAGTCCAGACCGCAGCAACTTACGCGAGCTCAAATACTGTTCACTTACTTCGGTCCAGGTTCCTCTCGGTTCTCTTTTTTCCTGATGTGACATGGGTCCTATTTATAGGCACGACGATGAGTATGGTCACCGCCCTAGTCGATAGGATCACCGCCACATCCCGCAGCAAGAACTTATATGTCCGCCAGCCCGCGGACACACATGCCAGTTCGCCGCCCTGTGCAGATAGCCAGTCCGCCCCAGCTTCTCCAAGGCCGGACTCCAATATCCAGTCCGCCTTGCCTCCAGAGACCAAGCCAGGACCACCACAGCCGGACTCCACAACAGCCGTATCCGCCATTCTGCGGACAAGGCATCAGCCCGCAATACCCGAGCCCGCAACCGCGCCATCAAGGCACCTGCCGGACTCAGCGGATACCCGGCTATCGTCCGCATATCCCAAGTCCATTACCTCATTGCCAAGGCACCTCCGGACTTAGCGGACACGTCAATCCAGTCCGCTAACAGCAGACCCCAGTCCGCGTATACAGCGAACTCCAGTCCGCTTCCCTGAGTCCATAACCTCATCACAAGGCTCAACCGGACTCAGCGGACTCCGGCTCCAGTCCGCACGCTCCTGCACAAGCAATCCTCCAGTCCGCATATCCCCAAGCTAGCACACAAGGCAACAGCACTTCTACTAAGCTTGGCAGACTGAGAAACCAGCCCGCGCTCCACTGCGCGATCTTCCCCGGACTGAGCCTCCTGGACTTGGTTCAGTTCCCACCAAGTCCAGCCCACTGGCCGCAAGGGCCAGTCCGCACTTACAGGCGGACACTGGATCTAGCCCGCCATACCGGGCGACCTCCAGTTCCTGTCCGCGCTGACCGGCGGTCTCCGCGGCTTCCACTTGCCGCTTCACTAGAGCAAGACCAAGGCATCTGCCAAACCGGTCTGCCGAGCTCCAGTTCTTCAGTCCGCTTCAAGCCGGACTCCGCGGATAACATTCCTATCCGCCCGGTTACTTCCTGGGAGTAAACCGCCTGCTGAGCATACACTGGCCTGTCAGACCGCCGCTGCTGTCCGCGCAGTCCGCGCGAACAGACCGCCCAGGCCGCCACAGAGCAAACCGCCTGCAACATCCCTGCCGACCTAGCAGTCCGCCAACCCAGTCCGCGTAGTCCGCGCGGATAGGTTTCCCAAGCCTTCCATTCACCCACTTTCACTTCACAGAATTCAACACCTCAATCCATTCAAGATGCAGAGCAAGATCCACACTGGATCATTGCAATGCAAGAAGAGTTGCATCAATTTGAAAGGAACAAAGTTTGGGAACTAGGCCAAAGCCTAAGGATCACTCCATTGTTGGAACAAAGTGGGTGTTCAGAAATAAATTGGATGATCAAGGAGTAATTGTAAGGAACAAGGCAAGGCTAGTTGCTCAAGGATACTCTCAAGAAGAAGACATAGACTATGACCAGACTTTTGCACCAGTTGCAAGATTGGAAGCCATCAGAATCTTTTTAGCTTATGTAGCACACAAAGGCTTCAAGGTTTACCAGATGGATGTAAAGAGTGCATTTCTAAATGGAGACATCAAAGAAGAAGTATATGTCAGACAACCTCCAGGTTTTATCTCTCCAACCCATCCTGATTATGTTTTTAAGTTGAACAAAGCTTTATATGGTCTCAAGCAAGCTCCTAGAGCATGGTATGAGACCCTAGTATGCTTCCTTCTGGAAAATGAATTTATAAGGGGTAGAGTAGACCAAACTCTTTTCATTATAACCCATAAGTCCCATACCCTACTAGTACAGATTTATATAGATGATATTATTTTTGGTTCTACTGATTCAAACTTGTGTAGAAGGTTTTCCAACCTAATGCATTCTAAATTTGAAATGAGTAGCATGGGTGAGCTATCCTTCTTTCCAAGATTGCAAGTCAAACAACATGCTGAAGGCATCTTTATTTCTCAAACCAAGTATGCAAATGAATTGGTTAAGAAATTTGGTATGTCTGAAGCATCTTGCATGAAAACACCTATGACTACTAATGATGTATTGGATGCTGATGAACATGAGAAACCTGTTGATCAGACAACATATAGAGAAATGATTGGCTCTTTACTGTACCTTACAGCTAGTAGACCAGACATAATATTTGCTACATGCATATGTGCTAGATTTCAAGTGAGACCTAGAGAGTCACACCTAACATTAGTAAAAAGGATTCTCAGGTATGTTAAAAGTTGTCCAAATCTAGGTCTCTGATATCCAAAAGATTCAGTATTTGACTTAACTGGATTTTCTGATGCTGATTATGCTGGATGCAGAATTGACAGGAAAAGCACCAGTGGAACTTGTCAGTTTCTTGGTGACAGACTTGTCTCTTGGTTTTGCAAGAAACAAACATCTGTGTCAACTTCAACTGCTGAAGCTGAATATATGGCTGCAGGCAGTTGTTATTCACAAATATTGTGGATTCAAAACCAACTCCTAGACTATGGCTACAACTTAGAGAAGTCAAAAATATTTTGTGACAACACCAGTGCTATTTCTATAGCTCAAAATCCAGTTCTCCATAGTAGGACAAAACACATAGAAATTAGGCATCACTTTTTAAGGGATAATATTGAGAAGAATAAAATTGAACTTCAATATATCCCAACTGATTTGCAAAGGGGAGATATTTTCACCAAAACCTTGGATGAAAAGAAACACACCTTCTTCCTAAATCAGTTAGGAATGTTAGATGGAGGAAGTCTAAAATAATATCCAAGATTTTAAAACTTTAAAAATTGACCAAGACTAGGCAAACATCTTGATTTTTCTAAGTGTCTAGAGTGTATTTCTGGTCTCTGAACTACGCTCGACGATTTTCCCCCAGATCGTCGAACGGAGATCGATACTTTCCGAAATCGTCGACCTGAGTTCAGCGCTTCTCAGATAGTGTTCAACTATCTCTCCAGGTCAACGACCGTCGAACGGCGCTCGACAATTTTGTTCTCTGAACTATCGTCGAACAGAGCTCGACGCTCTCCAATATCGTCGAACGGAGATCGACGATATTGAAGACCCTTCAGATTCCTTTAGAAGCCCCGATCGTCAAATTGAGTTCAACGATCTTTCCTTTTCTGCAGGCAGTTGTTCTCTTTTTGCGGTTTCAATCTCTCTGCAAAAATTCTCTTTCCCTCCAAACATCTCTACACTTGGTCGTTTGTTTGTTGATTTTTGCAGGTAACCATAGCCGCCTCTGTTTCCGTTCTAGCCGTAATTAAATTCGATGCTGGATTTGACATAGACATGGATTCGTTCAACATCAGTGATCAGGTTTTTCAAGACATTCTGGAACTATTCAAGGAGCAGAAGCTTGTTACCATCATATCCACAAGAATCAAATTGGCTGCATATGAGATTAAGGAGTGGGTCTATACTGTCCACAACCAGGACCAAAACATAGTGGTTGTTTCAATTTCTGGAACTCAGAATGGGTCATTCTGATGCAAACCCTAACAAGCTGCTGAAAAAGAACTTAGCTGTGGAATATAGATTTTTGGCTGATGTTGTGGGAAAGGTTCTGTTGGCCAAGCATTCAGCACATGATACCATATCCAGGTATCAGCTGTGCTTGATGGGAGCCTTAGTGGACAAGAAACAGTTAAACTGGGGAGAGGTCTTCTTTGATATGATCAAGAAGAAAATAAATAAGAACTTTGTAAATTATGGAAGGATTCTAGGGCTGTTTCTTCAACACAGATGCCCTGCCCTGCTAGTCTCTTCTGGGATGCACATCAATGCCTCAAAGAGGCTGTCCTGTGCCTTGTTTGGCAAATGGGACAGGCAGATAGTGAAGCCCAGCAGGACCTCTGCAAGCACAACTTCAGGCACAAGGAATCTTGCAGTCTCTTCCTCTCAAGTCTCTGCCCCTGCAGAAGACTTGCCTGCGGCTTCTTCTCCTCCTCCAACTCTTATTCCATCTCCACCAGTCACCTCCACCATTCAAATCTCATCCACCATCATTATTTCCAGCCCATCTCCAACATCAATTCCATCTCCAATTCCAACTCTTCCTCTCACAGAAGAAATATTCCATCCATTACATCACTACCCTCAACTAGACATTAACACATCATCCAACATTCCATCATTCAATCTTCTTGATGATTCCTTCATGGATGATTCACCCTCATCCCCTCCTGATCTACCCTCCTCATCCACCTTATATCAACAACTTCTGTAAGATATCATTGATCAACCCTCATTCACACCCTCTATCTCCACACCACTTTCTTCCATTTCCACAATCCCCACACCTCAACCTTCACTTATACTATCCACCAGCTCTCCACCAACATCACCAGTTGCTCCACCATCCCTCTCTACCTCCGCTCAAGTCCCTGCTGAGTAAGTAGATATTCCTGCCTTAGCTGACAAACTATATGAACTGATAGCTCACAGGCTATCCCTTCTATTGGAGACCTCCTTGGCTCTACTCTTAAAGTCAGTTGCAGACTTATCTGCCAGGATCTCCTCCATCTTTCCTCCTCAGGCAATCCCTTCATTTGGGTGCCTTGATCCAGCTCTCTCTAAATCTAGGCAGGGGGAGATACCTCATGAAGATGTGAGATTGCCTGCTGCTGCTGCTGCCATTTCTTCTGCTGCTGCTGTTGTTACTAAAGCTCCAGTTTCAACTCCTCAAGTTGCTGTCTTCTCAGTGGACCTCAGGTCCTTATTATCAGTTTTTGATTCAACTTATTTCAGCGGTCTTCCAGTGAGTAATGCAGTCCAGCCTTCAGAGGATCTCTCCAAGGCCATTGTGCCCTTTTCAAGCTGTGATTCCAGCTTAATTAGCTCCTATATATCCTCCATATATACTGCTGAGCCTTCTGTTTCCAGTGATGCTGCTGCTACTCCTGCTGAAAATATTATTGCTGTTTCTGTTGCTGCTGCTGTCAGTGATGATACTGCTGATGAGTTAATCTCTAAGGATATACATATGACAGAGGCATATGACTTTGAGCCTGCTGTCACTGCTGATGTTGCCCCTGCTGATATTTTTGTTTCTGAAACAGTTTTATCTGAATTGTTGCTACCCCAGCTGCTACTGTCATTACTACTGCTATATCTTCTGCAAGTATTGCTCCAGAAAGTTCTGTATCTATTGTTACTACTGCCGCTGCTACAACTTCTGCCAGTACTATATCTGATGTATCTGCTGCTGCTACAACTGCTGTCTCATCTGCCCCAACCCAACTTCAGAAAGAGTATCTGAAAAAGATTGATGTTTTATATGATGAGCACAGCTCTGAAAGTGATGTATATAGGACTGATTCTGATGATTCTTCAGCCACTATAGCCAGGAAAAGAAAGGCAAGGAGCAAGGCTATGAAAAGTGTTCCTCCAGCCAAAGTCAAAGATACAAATGACATACCTTATTACATTCTTCATGACTGCCCCATTACTGAACATTGGATGCAATATTCCAACAACCAACTCAAAGCTATGAAGAAGAAGAGGAAATATGAGAAAGGATCTTCTCAGTTTCATCATCCTCCTCCACCTCCTCCTCCTGATGCAGGTGCAGGTGGAAGCTCAGCTGCTCATCCCTCTGCTAGAAGTCAAACCCCCTATCAGCCTCATGCAAGATCTCAATATAGGGGAAGCCAGTCCAGAGGTTCTTAATCTAGGAGAGGAAATTATAGAGGAAGCCAGAGGGAATTCCAAGTCAACTCCAAAAGCTATTCAAGGCAACATCCATACTCTAGGGAAGGACAAGCTTCATCAGATACAACTTCAGGTCTTTTTCCGTACAAGTTGAAAGAAGTAGTCTCATCCAGAGCTCCTTCAGATAATCCTTCCAACAGATATGAGCCTCCAGTGCCCTTTGAGGATCCAGAAAATAATCCTACTGCATGAACTGCCAGGATGAAAGAATTAGCTGCCTGGATCAGATCAAGAAAGCCAGAGAGCAAGGCAGAGACACCTCCAGCATTACTACACTGTCTGAACAAAGAAAGAAAGAACTTGAAAGATATGCCTCCAGCAAATTTTTTGATTCAGAAAGATACATGGAGCTGCACCCTGAAGCTGTGGTACCAAGGCCTAAACAACAAACTTCTTTAGGTACAGCTGATGACAGAAGGTCAAAGAAAGAAGCTCTTAATCCTAATAGAGAAATTAAACTTATAAAGAGCAAGAAGAAAGAATAATTATGTAAGGTGACAATTATACTGATTTCTGATTTCTATCTGGGATAATATATCTGTGCTTCTGCTATGTTGTTGTTTATTGTTGCTTTGTATGTTGTTCTTTAATTTCTCCAAATTCTGTAAATAGTAATCCTAACCCAAATAGGGGGAGATTGTTGGAACACCCTATTACTAATTTGGGTCAGGATCACTATGTATTTAGGAAACCTGTTTTTGACCTCATTGTATAGATCTAAAAGTCAATTAGAATTGAGTCTAAGGGTTAGTAGTTAGGTTTGGAAGCTGCCCTCAAGACCAAGGTTTTTCAGTTTGGAGACTAAGTCATTTCGTCGAGCTCAGTACGACGAATCGTCGAACTCCAATCGACGATCGTTGAGCTCACTTCGACGGATCGTCGAACTCCATTCGACGATCGCTGAGCTCAACTTCAACAAATCGTCGAACTCTATTCGACGATCTTCGAGCTCAGTTCGACGATCTTGACTCCAGTGTTGATTCTCTATCTCTGAGCTCAGTTCGACGATAGTTGAGCTCAGATCGACGATCTCTATTACTGTATAAGTCCAAATCGCTGAGCTCAGTTCGACGATAGTAGAGCTCAGTTCGACATTTTTCTGAAGAGTTAAATGACTTTCAAGATTCAAAATTCAGAACAGTTAAGGAGTTATGGTCAACAATTAATTCAGAAGATCTTGTAGCCATTTTCATTTATTCTGGACCAAGTTTCAAGGGATTATCAAGGAATGTTTCTTTGGACTTTCCCCCAGAAGACAATTGCATTTAAGGAAGTCAATTAATGACATGCTAACGGCTATTTTGGACAGAGGATCATTTCCTTTCAGAATAAAGGGAATAAAAGATAAGATTTTTGATTTCTGATAGAATCTGTAGAGAGTGCACAAGAAGAAGAAGAGAAAAAAAGATTCTCTGCTACAACTTTTCTCTGGAACAACATCTTTCTCAATAACAATTACACAAGAGAAAGAGTTGTAGACATTCTCTGTCTCAAAGAATTCATACAAGAACACACAACCAAGGAGATCAACCAACTGAAATCTTCAGACCTCTTTTGATTTAAGTGTTCAAGGCTATCATCATTCAAGACTCCAGACACCTAACATTTCAGCTGTTGCTGAAATCATCAATTGCTGGAGATCAACTTTCTGAAGGCCTATCACCCTACAGCAAAGCTTCATTTCCTGAACATCTCAAGATCTCAGGGGGAGCTTTGACAACATCAATATCCACATAGTCTTCTCAGCTGCTCTGAGAAAGAGAAGACTTCCATCACTCTCTCATCCCCATCTCTGTAAAGGGTTTTTCAAACTCCCTTCAAAAGTTTGTGCTTGGTTTTTGAGAACCTTATCAAAAGCTCATTGGTGGCAAGACACCTGATCAAAAAAGCTGGTTTGGTTTTTGAGCACCTTATCAAAGCTCATTGGTGCCCAGGACACCTAATCAACTCATCTTGCAGTGGATTCCTACCTAGGGTGGTAGAAGAGTGGATGTACCCAAGTTTAGGGGAACCACTATAGCTTCTTGTGTCTTCTGGCTTGCTTGTCTTTATTTTTGTTTCTGGCTGTGATCTGTGATTAGTTAGGATCTGTGATTAGTTTCTTTTGTAGATTGTAATTAGATAGCTGCTGTGTTTAGATTTGCTATTTGCTTCCCTGTTCACTCAGATTACAACAACTGTTGTAAAAAGTTTTTAAGCACCATACTCTATTCACCCCCCTCTAGAGTATATCAGATCTAACTCGCACTTTCAGGATCTGAATATGCTACAACGAAGGTGGTTGGAGTTCCTTGGGGACTACACATTTGAGATTCATTATACTCCCGGGAAGGGAAATCTGGTCGCTGATGCGTTGAGTCAGCGGGCTCCGACAAGGGCTAATTGGTTGCAGAAGCATGATGAACGTCTAACCCAGTAGTTGGAAGCATTAGAGATTTCTTGTGTTGACAAGAATTCTACAGCCGATGCATGTTTGAACTGGACGGAGGTGCAGTGTGACCTTGCAGATAGGGTTCGACGAGCAATGGAGCTGGATGAAAGTCTCCAACGCTATGCCAAGGATGGCCCGGAGGGCAAATTCTCCTAGGATGATGGCCTTTTGCGGAAAGAGGGCCGTTTATGCATCCTGAGTTTGGGTAAGATGAGAGAAGAGTTGATGTATGAGGCGCACTATACAAAGTACTCACTTCACCCTGGGAGCACAAAGATGTTCAGGGACATGAAGAAGCTGTTCTGGTGTCCAGGACTAAAGAATGATGTCGCTCATTATGTGGCCAAATGCCAAAATTGTGCTTTGGTGAAGGCGGAATGCCAGAAGCCTGGTGGTTTCTTGAAGTCGTTGCCGATTCTGGAATGGAAGTTCGATGATATTTCCATGGATTTTGTGCACGGGTTGCCCAGATCTCAACGCGGGAATGATTCGATCTGGGTGATTATAGATCGGTTGACGAAAGTGGCACACTTCATTCCGAATAAATGGGACGATTCCATGGAAAGTTTGTCAAAGCTTTATGTTGAGCAGATTGTACAACTACACGGTGTTTCTTGGAGCATCATAAATGACCGTGATGAGCGATTCACATCGAATGATTGGAGGCTAGTCCATCAACTGTTGGGCACGAAGTTGATGTTCAGTACAACCTTTCATCCCCAAACAGATGGCCAGACTGAGAGGACCAACTGAACGATGGAGGATATGCTCCGAATGTGCTCCCTGAACTTTGGCAAGAGATGGGAAGATCATCTCTATATGGTGGAGTTTGCCTATAATAACAACTACCAAGCGAGCATTGGTATGGTACCATATGGAGCTCTGTATGGTCGGAAGTGCCATACACCGTTGGCTTGGGCAGGAGCAGGAGAATCCAAAGTGTATAGGCGTAATGAAGTCGATGAAGCGAACTCGATGATACACACTATCCGAGAGAGGCTACTGATAGCCCAGGATCGTCAAGCGAAATACTATAACACCAAGCACCAGAACATGGAGTTCGCGGTAGGCGATTGGGTCTATCTGAAGATTAAACCCTTCAAAGGCGTATCCAGGATTCGACTTCTGAAAAAGTTAAGTTTGAGATATCTTGGTCCGTTTGAAGTGGTAGAGCGAATCGGGGAAGCTGCATATCAGCTAGCTCTTTCGGCAGACTTGGGTGGATTACATGATGTGTTTCACATCTCTGTGCTTCGAAAAGCCGTCAAAGATCCAGCTCAAGTGATCGAGAATGATCGTATGCCGGTGGAGTATGGGCTAATGATGAAGGTTAGGCCCATTCGGATCGAGGATCGTGCCGACAAACAGTTGAGGAACATGACAATCGGGATGGTCAAAGTCCGGTGGGACAATTGTGGCTGTGAGGAGCTAATATGGGAGCAAGAGCAGATCATGCGAGCTGAATTTCCCGAGCTGTTTGTGTAACTGTTATACAGTACGTGTCAAGTTGTATTAAATGTTTATGGAATCATACATCTTGTGTTTGATATCCTTCCTGTGTGCAAATTTCGGGTACGAAATTTTTGTAAGGAGGGGAGGGTTGTAACACCCCAAATCCCAGGATTGGGAAAAAGTTAGGTGACACGGCCTGAGACACGGCCTTGTCCCAGGGCGTGTCCTGCTCGAGTGAGAAGCGGGAGAGAGTTTGACAAAAATCCATTCTAGGGAAAAAATGAGGGAACATGCCACCTGACACGGGCGTGTCAGAGGCCGTGTCCTCCTCTAGTCGGTGAAGTCAGTTCGACGAAGTTGAGCTGGGGCGAGTCTGCTGCCGTGTAAGGGCACACGGCCGGTGACACGGGCGTGTCACTGGCCGTGTCCTTTACTGGATGTGCCCAAGGTATTGAGGCTTGGTGAACACGGGCAGGACACGGTCGTGTCTTAGGGTACACGGCCTGTGACACGGGCGTGTCACTGGTCGTGTCCTGATCTGGTTGAAGTTGGTTTTGTGCAGCCTGATGTACATGGCCACAGACACGAGCATGTTTGAAGACATGTCAAGTGACACGGCCCGTGACACGGTTGTGTCACATGTGCATGTACTAGTCTGGATCAGTCGGTTGTGTACCGCTTAAGGTACACGACCTGTGACACGGGCATGTCACAGGCCGTGTCAGGCAAAAATTATCCTTTTGTGGAAAAATCGTGGTCGTCCATTTCCTCAGCTGGGATCTGATGGCTGAGATTCCTCCCTGTTTCCTTAAGGCCGAAAATGAGTTGGAAAGACTCATTTGATGTTTGGCCATCATCATTCTACAAAGCTAGAGAGAGAGGGAGGAAGAAGGAGGAGGAGGAAGGGAGCAGGACACCGGCGGAGCTGCGGAGTTCCGATTAGAGATCTATGGCTAGCGTTGTGGAGGCAAGGCCGCTGCAGTGCTGTCCAGCCGACTAGGAGCTCATGGCGCCAAAACGATTGTCAAGGGTGACGATCTTTCTTCCTAGCCATATGAAGGCTCCTGTTTTGGTATATGCATGGGATTCCCCCCACCAGAGGGTGGCTTGTGAAGGAATTCCCTTGGGTTGATTCTTGGAATCCCCACTAATTTGGCATATAGATCCGGAAATGGAGTACGGAATAGGCATGCTATGTGAAGCCCATCTAGATAGGTTGGTCTGGATCTGTGATGTTGCATATACGCACCAGAGAAGACTCCGTGATTGAAACATGTAGTTTAAGGAGTCGATGGGTGGACCTGTGAAGGGCAGTAGCAGGAAGTACTGGAGTGGTAGTCCAGGAAAATACCCTTGTGATGCTTGTGATGCTGAATGTGTTGTACCTGTGAAGGATAGTAGCAGGAAGTACATGATTGGAAGTCCAGGAAATACCCTTGTAATGTTTGATGTTCATGGGTTGTGCTTATGAAGGGTAGTAGCAGGAAGTACTGACTTGGGAGTCCAGTAAAAAACCCTTGATGCTTGTGATGTTTGCTGGGTTGTGCCTGTGAAGGGAAGTAGCAGGAAGTACTGGTAGGAAAGCCCAGGAAAATACCCGCCAATGCTGGTTAAGCCTAGGGACGAAAAATGAGTTTTCTTGCTACCGCTGAGCGTAGCACCTAGCTAACTTGTGAATGTGAAGCCTATCCTGTGAGGACAATATGGCTAGTGATGAGCTATAGAAAAAGTCTCTTGTTGAACGGACAAGGGGATGCCGACCCGCAATAGTCTGGTTATAGAACTAACGATTTGAGTAACGGGCAAAGGCTGAACTGTATCCGCATTATGGTTGTCTGCCATGGGTGTCTGGATGAACGACATTTGGTGGAAATGCATAGCGAGAGTCTTAGGCCTGCGCGCCACTAAGACTAAAGTCTCCAGCTGCACGCTATGGAGCAAAATGCTCAATATTGCCGTTGGGTTCCAGCCCTGATACGGTGGTGGGCGACTTGTATATCCGGTACACCAAGATTGTGCCCTGAGTGAACGGATCGTTGGGGCGTATGGCTGACGATTGTGATGGAATGTAGGTGCATGGGAGCACAATATATGCTATGTATATATCTGCCTGTGAAATGCTTTGCCTGCAGGGAAGGAATACCACTACCCCGGGAAAGGGGTAGGGTCGTTATAAAATTGGTCAGCTGAATGTTGACCGTTGCCTTGTTTGCCACCATTGGGTGGAATGTCCTTATACAGGTGCTGGAGAGCCGAGTGGGACATATAAAGGCTGAAGTCCCTGCTGTTGTTGCTGCTGCCACTAGCCCTTGAAGGCTAAGCTTATAATGCTATGTTTTGTTTATATGTGGCCGGCCTGCGCGCCAATGTTTAAAGCCACTATTGTATAAGGACTTGTAAGGCCCTAAGGCCAACTGATTTGTATTTGGTGAACATTCCTGATATATATAAATATGGATCTTTATATGGTGGACATTCATGTTTGGAGTTCAGCTTCGTGTTATAGGCTTCTGCTAGAATGCAGTGAGTTAGGATGCGCAACTCTAGTATCCCTCTACGACTTCGCCGCATGTTTTGTGGTATATGCTATGGGGCCCCGCTGGACCTTCTAGTATATACTATATGAACGGATGGAGTCGTTACAGACAGTGCCAAAATTCCCGAAAGGAATGGGTGGAGGAGGCAGATTGGCCACAGGAGTAGCAATGGTGGTAGAAGAGCTAAAAAGAGCCATGGAAGAGAAGCTGCACGGGTAGAGAGAAGCTGCACGAGTAGAGAGAAACCGTGCGAACAGCAGTTCGCGGAGACAAGGCAGTAGTCCGCATCAAACACAAGGGAAGGATCTGCAGAGGTCACGGTGTCAATACACCTGTGACAAGAAGCGCCACGACCAAGCAGCAGAGATAAGAAATCGCAGCGAACAGAATAAGAAACCGCAGTGGACATGGCAAGAAACCGCAGCAGACATAGGGAAGGGTTCTACAGCTATCACAGTATCAACACACCAGTGGCAATAAAGTCCATGACCAAGCAGCAGAAAAAGGCAGAGGGAAAGAATTCATGCGGGTAGATAGGAGGCCGCACGAATAGGATACAGAGAAGAGAAGGGAGGAGAGGCCGCACGAACAGACAACAAGAAGGAGATAAGGCCATGCAGACAGAAGAAGGCACCAAATCAGGCGAAAAAGATTGTTTGCTCTGATAACATGTGAGAATAGAGAATGAGAAACCGAAAATTAGAATAATAGAAATCTTTTTTATCAAAAAAAAGGTTTGTATTACATGGTATAACCTCCCTTTTATAGAATGGAGGAGATGAGAGAGATTACAATTAAACAATGTGAGACTAAATAATTACAGGTACAAGTAGTTTAACATAAATACAAGCCGACCAAGCCACGCAGTTAGACAAATAGGCTAACCACTCGATAACCACCAGAAGGAGAGAACAAGCCGCCACGGGAGACTGCCAGGTCGCCCGGTCTCCAAGTCGCTAGAGATATACTAGTAGACCGCCAGTGTACCAATAACAATAGTCCTGCTACCGAACCGCTGGAGAGAAATCGACAGACCGCATGGTCTGTAATCCGCCAGAGTCAGACCGCCAGACCACCCGGTCTCTATTCTATAACAAAAAACAAATACTTTTAAGTGGTATCAGAGGGAGGTTGATCAAAATAAGGACTTAACAATTTGAGTGATCTACAAGGGTAGCTACAACTCTATACTTATGGTTTCAGGAGAGAGCCATAAGGGGATAGGTTCAATGAAATTCCCCATCTTTAGAAAGGAGAATTTTGGAATCTGGAAAGAGAGGGTCAGACTATTTATGAAAGCATATGACCCTAGGATCTTTGTAACTGTAAAGGAGGGACCCTTCATCCCCATTAAGATCTTTGTTCTGGATGCTGAAAGAATTGGTTTCAAGATGTCCTAAACACCTAGAGGGGGGGGGGGTGTGAATAGGTTCAATTCTTTTTCTAACTTAGACAGACAAATCAATCTAGTTTAGCAATTTATTCAGCAGATATCACAACACAACATTCACATACACACAACATTCCACAGATTGCACACCAGATTTATAGTGGTTCCCCAAATGATGGGTACATCCACTTTCCCCCTTTGACTATCTAGTAGTGTACTATATTTGGCCTAACTTCCTTCTTTCTTCTCATATCCGCAGATCTTACAGCTTAGAACCAATAATGGTTCCTACAACTCAGAGTGAATCCACACTCCTACAACTCGGGCACAAGCCCTACCTCAGCCTCTTTCAAAGGCCTACAACTCAGAGTGAAACACCACTCCTACAACTCAGGCAAAAGCCCTACCTCAGCCTCTTTCACAGGCCTACAACTCAGGGAACAGATTCCCCTACCTCAGGCACTCAGACCTACCTCAGCCTTTATAATTTAGGCTTACAACTCAGAGAAATAAATCTCCTACACTCAGATCTATTACAGATCCTACAAAAGTTATTGATGAAAAGATAATAATATCTTCAACCAGATGGAGAGAGAATTGGTTGAAGGCTTCTTAATCAGTTCTTGATAGAACTGATTACTTAAGGATCAAGCTGTCTTGGCTTCTTCAAAGCTTCTTGAATCTGAACAAAGTAAGATTGATCTTCTTGGTGTTGGAGTTGATCTTCAATCAGCTTCCTTCTCATTCAGAAATTAATCTGAATTCTTCTTCAGAATTAATCTGAATTCTTCTGGCAGACTGTTCAGGATCTGTCTTCACTGGATGAGGACTTCCCTCCTTCTTATTTTTCTCTCTCTACAATCTGTTGACTGTTTCTTCTTTCTCTTCTTCTGGATCTTCAATCCTTCAGAGATTATCCTTTATTCAATGATCGTGTTCACGATCACTTCTTCACAATTGATAACTATGTATTCTGTATGCCCAATTATTGAGAGAGCATATCTATATATAGGCTTCATCCATGGTTACCGGCAGTTCCGGTTTCAAACGTTCTTCTGACACCTCTGACAGATATGACAGCAATGTCAGTAATGATAACTGTCAAGTCTCTAGTTGTATTACTTCAACCTTCATTGGAATTTGACTCAACAGCAGAGAATGTCGAGTGAATACTTCACATGTGTCCACACACATAGTCCATGTGTCGACACAAGTCTTCATGATGTCGACACAACTTCACTTTTACTTCTCAACACAGCTTCTGTGGAATGTGTCGACACTAGTCCCGTTTGTCGACACAATCACTCCTTGTCTTGACAAAGTTGGTGTCGACAGAATTCTGGTGTGTGTCGACACAAGTTCTGTGTGTCAACACAGTCGTTGTCGATAGAATTCTGGAATGTGTCGACAGCTTCTCTGTGTGTCAACATAAATTCTGGATGTCGACACAATCTGGCCTTTGGTGTTGACATAGCGTTGTCGATAGATTTTCTGTGTGTCGACACAAATTCTGGGTATCGACACAATCTGGCCCTTGGTGTCGATATATCCATTCCTAAGTGTCAACACTTGTACTTAGAAAATTTTTCTTCCATTTACTTAACCTGCACATGATAACTCAACACAACATCAAATACAACTTGATGCATATCATTGAGTTAGGTGAGACTTCTCCAAATCTGGTACACATTTTCCAATGTACCCAACAATCTCCCCATATTTGGAGAAGTCATAACCCTTAGTCAATGATATACATCACTTATAATAAAATAAACAATATGATGTATAAAAGCATTCAATGACAGAGTAAAATATAAACAAAACAAGTATATTATATCATCACAGAATATGATACAAACATAATAATCATGAATAATTGTTTTATTTAAACTTCAAAAAAAAATTTGTTAACAACAAATTACATAGATTTTAAAACTGAGATTACAATGTTCTAAAATCTAGTCAATCTATCCTAAGGCTGATCAGACTCCTTGATCACTATGCCTTTGCCAGACTGGACCCTTGCTTGTACTGGAGCTTCAGTATCTTCAGCTGGCTTCTTGCCTTTGAGATCCTTCTTCTTAAGTTCTTCAGACTTAACGTTTTGCCTTTCAAAATAGTGATAAGGCTTGGGAAAGTATTTACTGGGCTCCACAACTGTAGCAGGTATTTTCCCAGCCTTGTGATCCCTTATGAACTGATGTATAGCATCTTGTCTCTGCAGATATTTGCTCCACTCAAGTTCAGAATACCACTTGCCTTTATCATGCATTTTGTCTTTGATAGCTTGCTAGGCAGTGAGTATTATATTTCTGGAGGTGGGACTCCATCTTTCAAAACCAGGCTTCAGTTCAGCCTGCTCTCTAAACCTTTTCTTTGAGAGTTGAGCTTCTTGCTCTTTATTCAATGCTGCCTTTGATATTTCAACTTCCTCAATATTCACATTCTGAACCTCCTTTGGAGGACTATACATGTGTTGAACAACATTTTGAATACCTTCAAAATCAGCAGGGGGGTAAATAGTTTGAGCTACTACTTGCTGAGCCCCTTCATTATAAGCAATTTGAATGCATGACTCAACAGTATTATCATCATCATATAGGGGTGGATATCCCAGAGTTGCTCTAACAGCATTTGTTATCCATTTAGCATGCTCTGAGCTAGCATTGAGTAACACCCTCTCCCCCTTTATGACTTCTCTTTCAACATGATTTCTGAGATCATCTTTCTGAAATCTGATTTGATCAACTAAGTAGTTGGTACCTTCTGTATAATAAGCTTTAAACTTCTGTAGCTGAGCATATATGATCTTTTGAGAGGCTTGAATGGCAGATTGGAAAGTGGCTAAATCTTCTTGAAGTTTCTTATCAAACTCTGACTTCTCTTTAGCCTTTTCCTCAGTTAATGCAGTTGCAGTATTCTTTAACTCAGTAACAATGACATTATGTGATTCAGTAAGATTATCATTCATTCTAATTTGATTTTCTAGGACATATCCTTGCTTTACCCCTATATTATCAATCTGTGTTCTTGCTTGTTGTTGCTACTTGGCCAGATAAACTACAGCATTACCTCCTTTATAGAAGCAATTTGTCATTTCTTTCTTATTCTGGTTTACTCCAAATCTGATTGATTTTATATCTTGAACCAAAGTAAACTGAATTTCCTTATGGCTTTCATCCACATATTTTTCAAGAGCTTGTCTTTGCTCATCCATTTTAACTTGCAGAGCAACCAATAGTGAACTGAAGTTAACTGCTGGAGCTGAGGGTTGTGAGACAGTCTGTAAAGCTTTCTTATAGCTTGAACTTTTCTTCCTGTAAACAATCAGTTTTCTCTTCTTTTCTATGAGTGCTTCTCCATCATTAGATTCAGAAGAACTTGCAATGTTCATTGTGCCATTTGGACTAGAGGGCAGCTCATTGTCAGTCCTTGACAACTCCCGCTCAATCCTTGGCTCCTCCCCCTTAGTACTTGGCACCTCTTCCTCAGTCCTTACTTATTGTAAGTCAGGAAACAATTCCTCAAGAGTGAATTCTTGTTGAGTTTGTACAGGTGGAACATCTATATCTTGGACAGCTAATGGGGCATCATTTAATGTAGATGTATCATGCATTGTTATATCCTGTGCAGGGATGTTGTCATGGTGTGTCTCAAGAATAGTTTGAGTGGCTGTTTCACTCTCTAATGCAGCTTGCTCTATCTCATGAGCAACTTCTGGAGGCAATGCCTCTAGTTGAGCTGGAGAAAGCTCATTGGCTCCCCCTAGATGAAGCACATCCTGAAATTGATCCAGTTGGATGGTGCTTTATGGAATATGCTCCCCCTGCATCTGACTATCATCTACATTCTTAGGGGCGGATGATTTCCTTGTAGATTCTTGTTGCTCTTCATCTGAACTGAAGATCACTTATTCTTCTGAATCACTATAAGATTCAGGTTTCCTGGGGGCTGTCTTTTTCTTTTTCAGTTGTGGTTGTTTCTGTGGTGTAGAACCATCCTTTGTCAGAACTCTTTCCCACCTGGATAGTATTTTGATATCCATACTTTTCATGTGGTTTATCCTAGATCCTGTTGTGTGGTTCATCACTTCAGGAATATTCATTGCCAGATACAGATTATGTATTCTTCCTAGATTAGGTTTCTTCAAACTTTCCTTGGGAGTTCATCCCCTTACTCTGCATTGATGATTCAATCTTAGTGGTGGGATCCAGTCCACACCATTGAAGAGCTTCTTTTATCATTAAAGATGTGACTTCATCATCTTCCTGAGTCCTGGGCAACTGTAGTGTCTTCCTCAGACGTTTCTGTGTAAGTTTCACCTTGCTTTCTTGAATTGATGACCTAATCTTCAATCCAGTTAAATCCAGGGTTGCTGTCGTATAGATTTCAAGAACCTCCTTCTTCCAGATCTTGGTAGGTTCTGAAACTAGATATTCCAAACCACTTTCTTTGATTAGGGTTATCACATCTCTGATCGCAGTCGCAACACTCTCAAAAACATCACGAACTAATTCATAGCATTCGTTGATGTTGTTCTCCAATTTTGGCGCCATTGGTGACGAGAAATTTGAGGAGAAGAGAGATGAAGGCTTGTCCACTCAAAGATTTGGTCTCGAAAATGTGGAGAGCGTAGTCGACAAAGTTGTTCTATGACCTATTTATATGTTTGTCAACACAGAAGGTCAAACGACAGGGTAATGAATACTTAATGTGTCAACAATGTAGAGATTGTGTCGACACAAACTTTTAATGTCTCGACAGAGTCAGACAACACTATGTGTCGACACAGTTTGCGATGTTTCGACACAGACTTCTTAATAGTCGACTCTAATATCTGCGTGTCGACACAGACGACTGTATGTGTCGACACTACTATCTAAATGATAGAACTTCTATGTGTCGACACCAAACTCTGAGTGTCGACACCACTATGTCACCACTATTTTGTTGTGTCGACATAACTTTCCTTATGTGTCGACACTAACTACTATATGTCAATATAGATTTCCTTTTGAGTCGACATCAACTACTATATGTCGACACAGATTTACTTTTGTGTCGACATTGAATTACTTAGTCAGATTTACTAAGTTACTCTAGGTTTAACATGCCTAATTCAATTTTAAAATAATTGAATTTAGTTTCATCTAGTGGTTTAGTAAACATGTCAGCAATTTGATTATTTGTGCTGACAAATTCCAAACAAATATCTTCTTTTTCATCATGCTCTCTAATGAAGTGAAATCTAATTTATATATGCTTTGTTCTGCAATGTGATGCAGGATTTTTAGCAATAGAAATAACACTTGTAGAATCACAAAATAGTGGAGTTCTACTTACCTTGAGACCATAGTCTTCAAGTTGATGTTGAATCCATAAAAGCTGCATACAACAGCTGCCTACAACTATATATTCAGACTCAACAGTGGAAATTGCCACACTTATCTGCTTCTTACTGCTCCATGACACCAATCTACCACCTAGAAACTGATATGTGCTAGTGGTGCTCTTTCTATCTTCTTTGCAACCTGCAAAGTCGGCATCTGAAAAATCAGTCAGTAGAAAGTCTCTATTCTTAGGGTACAAAAGACCAAGATTAGGTGTGCCCTTAAGATATCTCAAAATTCTTTTAACTGCAGTACAATAAGATTCCTTAGGTCTTGCTTGGTACCTAGCACAGACACATGTAGCATACATAATGTCTGGTCTATTTGCAGTTAAGTATAGATGGGAGCCATTTATCCCTCTATACAAAGACTCATCTACAGGTTTTCCTGCATCATCTTTGCCTAAAGGCATACTTGTCCCCATTGGAGTTCTCACGGTGGTGGAAGAATCCATACCATATTTCTTAATTAACTCCTTGGTGAACTTAGACTGTGATATGGATAAGCCATCATCAGCCTATCTTACTTGGAGTCCCAAGAAGAATTTCAGCTCACCCATATTGCTCATCTCAAACTTCCCTTGCATAAGTTTTGCAAACTTCCTACAAAGGTTGTTTTCTGTAGATCCAAAGATTATGTCATCAACATAAATCTGGACTACAATCATCTTGCCCTTTGACTCCCTAAGGAATAGAGTCTTGTCTATTTTCCCCTTGAAAATTTATTCTCAATGAGTAAGGTAGACAATGTTTCATACCAAGCCCTAGGGGCTTATTTCAAACCATATAAGGCTTTCTTAAGCCTATAAACATAATCAAGATAAAGTGGATCAACAAAACCTGAGGGCTATTCAACATAGACTTCTTCTTTCAAATTACCATTTAGGAATGCTGACTTGACATCCATTTGATATACTTTGAACCCTTGGAAAGCAGCAAAGGCAAGGAATAGCCTTATTGCTTCCAACCTTGCCACTGGGGAAAATGTCTGATCAAAGTCTATGCCCTCCTCCTGTCTATAACCTTTAGCAACCAATCTTGCTTTGTTCTTCACTATGATGCCATTTTCATCTAGTTTGTTCCTGTAGATCCACTTAGTCTCAATAATATTATGATCCTTTGGTTTGGGAACCAGCTCCCATACTTTACACCTTCTGAATTGATTCAGCTCCTCCTGCATTGCATCAATCTAGTTGGAGTCTTGTATGGCTTCTTCAAATCTCTTTGGTTCCACCTATGACAGGAAACTTGAGCAAAGCACTGTGTTCATGTGTTTTCTTCTGGTTTGCACACCATGTCTTGGATCACCAATAATTTGGTGTGCTGGATGATCCTTTAGATTCCTTATTGTTGGAGGCATTCTATCAGCAATTTGAACTTCTTCAATTTCGCCACCATGCTGTACTTCATTGTCTTCAATGTCAGCTTATGGACCTTGTACTCCCCTGGACAGAAACCATCATTTTCCTCTTCCTGCCTTGCAGTTTGGTCTTCATTAATGGTCAGCATGTCCAAATTTTCTTTTAAACCTGTTGAGCTATAAGAATTGCTAGACAACTCACAATTAATTAGCTCAGATTCATCAAACACTACTTGAACAGATTCTTCTACAACTTGTGTAGTCAAGTTGTAGACCCTATATGCCTTACTATTATTGTTGTACCCAACAAATATCCCATATTAGGATTTGCCAGCAAACTTAGTTAGGTAAGACTTGTTAGTGTTAAGCACATAACACCTGCTACCAAAGATCCTAAAGTAGGATATGTTTGGTTTTCTGCCCTTCATAATCTCATAGGGTGTCTTTTTGTGGATCTTAGTTATGGATGCTCTATTGAGTACATGACAAAAAGTATTTACTGCCTCAACCCAGAAATATTCTGGGAGAGAAGTGTCACTTAGTAGAGTTCTACCAGCCTCAATAAGAGTTCTATTCTTTCTTTCAGCAATTCCATTTTGCTGAGGTGTTCTAGGTGAGGAGAATTCCTGATGAATCCCTAGTTCTTCACAAAAACTTGTCATACATTCAGACTGAAATTCAGTTCCATGGTCACTTCTGATTTTGACCACTGAATTATTAAGTTCATTCTGAATTTGTTTAATAAAGTTATGAAAGACAGTAGGGGTTTCAGATTTCTGCCTCAAAAAGAAAACCCATATAAATCTAGAATAGTCATTTAGTACCACAAAAGTATAGACTTTCCTCCCTATACTATGAACTGGCATAAGACCAAATAGATCCACATACAAGAGGTACAAACACCTCACAGAGTCTTTGGTATCAAGACTATGAAAAGAGGATTTGGTCTGCTTGCCTTTTTGACAAGCTGAACATATACCCTCTTTGTACACTTAAACGGAGCACCATTCCTCACTAACTCTAAACTATAGAGTTGGCCTATAGTATTATAGTTCAGATGAGCTAGCCGCTAGTGTCATTGGACACACTGAGATGCTTTCTCATCTGCAACTAAACATACAGGAGAGTTCATGTTTTCATAATCAAAATTTAAACAATAAACATTCCCTTTTCTATAACCAGACAAGATCACCTTCTGATCACTTGTCTTTTTAATCTGATACCCATTCTTAATAAATGAAGTGTCATACCCAAGATCACTCAGCTGACTTATGCTTATCAAGTTATGTTTCAAACCTTTTACATAAGACACTTGAGTGATTGTTATAGAACTAGTAGAAATGTTACCAAACCCTTTTATGACCCCTTTTTCTAATCCACCAAAGATCACTTTGGGTCCACTCTCTGTGGGAGTATAGTCCTTTAACATTCTTCTTGTTCCAGTCATATGCTTGGAACATCCATTGTCCAAGTACCATATAGGGGTATGGCAACTTGGACCCACCCGCAGCAAATAAAATTAATTTATCTTAGAACCCCAATATTTATTGGGTTCAATGTTCAAGTTAGATTGAAACTTGATATTCTTACCAGCAGCCTTCCTCACAGGTTAGCTGGCATTCTTCCTGACACTGGTGTTGTGCCAGCAATCCTTTGCATAATGCCCTATCTTACCACAACACCAACACTCATCTATTATATCTCTTTTTAGAAACAGTTTTAACAGCATTGCTGTCAGCTGTTCTTAACACTGTTAGTACAGTGGTTCTTTACTTGAGTGCTAGAGCTACACCCTTGTAATTCAGAATATAAGGCTTACCATAACCATGTATGATATCATGATCATATCTATTAGTTGGCTGCCACACTTTTCTGAAGGAAATGGGGGGTTTGAAGGCTAGTGGCTGTACCGGGGCTTTGCCTTTTCTTTTGGAATTGGCAGCTCTTGCATTTCCCTTAAAGCCCAATCCTGTCTTACCCTTTTTGGGAATAAAGTCATCAATTAGAGGTAAGACTGATTTTGGCTTTGAGAATTTAGCCACCAGATCCTTCTCCCTCTGAAGTTTGACTTCCAGACTTTTGATTTGATCATTCTTGAATGTAATTGTACCCATCTGAATAACAGTTATGTTTTTCAGTTTGGCTACTTCATTCATCTTTAGATCCAACATTTTTTCTGAATTTAATGCTACCAGCTTAAGAGCAGTAATTTTCTTGGCCTATGCTTTGTTAAGGATTCTACTTTTCTTATGTTCTTGCAGCAGATCACCATATTTATCAATAAGTTGATGAACATCCCCTTTAGATTCAGATTCATCCACATCTCTTGATGCAAATGCTTCTGATTCTGATCTAGTATAGTAATCAGAAACTATTGAAGAATTGTTTACCTTACTAGGACCAGGCTGATTCTGGCACTGATCTTCTTCTGTCAAGGCCATCAGCCTTTTACAATAATGTTCTTCAATTCCATTTACTGAGTCCAGCAATTTCAAGAACTCAGCCTCTTCTGCATCCTCTTCAGTTACAAATAGTCCTATGTATGCTTCAGCTTCAGCTTCAGCCTCAAAATCTGATGATGAAAAATCTGACTAGCTTTTTTGCTTCTTTGCAACAAAAGATTTCTCCTTCTTGCCCTTATTTTTTAGTTTCTTCTTGTCATTAGATTCTTTCATTTTGTCAGGACAATCAGCTACCACATGTCTAGGCCTGTTGCAACAATAGTAAACAATCTTAGTTGAAGATAATTTACTAGGTTTAGAGCCATACCTGTCCTTTCTAGAGGATTTATTTTCTGATAGTAATCATCCTTGGATTGTAAGGAGGATGACTTGGATCTCCACTGTTTATTCTTCAAGAACCTTTGAAATTGTCTTGAGAAAGCAGCTAAGTCTTCATCAGAATTTGGACTATCTGATGTGTGACTGTCAGAACTTCTTGAAACTACTTCTACAGCTTTCCTAGGAGGAGATGGAGACATCCTCCTGTCTTTCTTATGGCTTCAGTCTTGAAAGCCACTGACTTATCTCTGTAATCAACTTTATTACTTTTCTCCTTCTCTTTTCTGTCCATCAGCTGCATCTTATATGAAAGCAGTTTGCCAAATAATATAGGAGGTGAGATTTCTGCTAGTCTGGCCACTTCCCTAATATCACATATCTTGGTGTCCCAGTCCTTAGTTAATGATCTCAGAAACTTATCATTTAACTCATATGTGCTGAATACTCTTCCATATGACATCAATTCATTAACTATTATGAAGAACTTCTTGTAACATTCAGTTATACTGTCTGTTTTAGATTGTCTAAAACTTTTATACTCCTGATTCAGCATAGACTTTCTGTCTTCTCTCACTTCTTCTGATCTCTCCATGTAGATAATCAGGGTGTCCCACATTTGTTTGGAGGTCTTGCAGTGAATCAAATTTTGGAATGTTGAGTCATCTATAACACTGACTATTATATTTTGTGCTCTCTAATCCATAGTAGCCAAGATGATCTCATCCTTTGTCATTTCAGAATACTCCTTTGGTGTCCTGAGATTTGCATCAAGAACTGAGACTTTCATTGGGATGAATGGCCCTTCTTTGACTATCATATAGATTCTTGGATATGAAGCTTGCATAAACAGTCTAACTCTTTCTTTCCATATGCCAAAAAACTCTTTCCTGCATATAGGTAACTTCATTGAACCAAACTCATGATTCTCAATGGAACCCATTTTGCCTAATAGATTTCTGCCTTGGAGATCTACTCAGACTGTTAAGTATATTATTTGAGTAACCTCCCTCTGATACCACTTGAAAGAATTGGTTTCAAGATGTCCTAAACACCTAGCGGGGGGGGGGGGGGGTGAATAGGTTCAATTCTTTTTCCAACTTAGGCATCTATCTAGTTTAGCAATTTATTCAGCATATATCAAAGCACAACTTTCACATACACACAGCATTCCACAGATTGCACACCAGATTTATAGTGGTTCCCCAAATGATGGGTACATCCACTTTCCCCCTTTGCCTATCTAGCAGTGTACTAGATTCGGCCTAACTTCCTTCTTTCTTCTCAGATCCGCAGATCTTACAGCTCAGAACCAAGAATGGTTCCTACAACTCAGAGTGAATCCACACTCCTACAACTCGGGCACAAGCCCTACCTCAGCCTCTTCCTACACTCCTACAACTCAGAGTGGATCAATGACTTTCAATCAGCTTCCTTCTTATTTAGAAATTAATCTGAATTCTTCTTCAGAATTAATCTGAATTCTTCTGGCAGACTGTTCATGATCTGTCTTCACTGGATGAGGACTTCTCTCCTTCTTATTTTTCTCTCTTTACAATCTGTTGACTGTTTCTTCTTTCTCTTCTTCTGGATCTTCAATCCTTCAGAGATTATCCTTTATTCACTGATCGTGTTCACGATCACTTCTTCACAATTGATAACTATGTATTATGTATGCCCAATTGTTAAGAGAGCATATCTATATATAGGCTTCATCTATGGTTACCGGCTGTTCTGGTTTCAAACGGTCTTCTGACACCTCTAACAGATGTGACAGCAATGTCAGTAATGACAGCTGTCGAGTCTCCAGTTGTATTACTTCAACCTTCATTGGACTTTGACTCAACAACAGAGAATGTCGAGTGAATACTTCACATGTGTCGACAAACATAGTCCATATGTCGACACAAGTCTTCATGATGTCGACACAGCTTCTGTGGAATGTGTCGAAATAAGTCCTATGTGTCGACACATTCACTCCTTATCTTGACAAAGTTGGTGTCGACAGAATTCTGGTGTATGTCGACACAAGTTCTGTGTGTCAACACAGTCGTTGTCGACAGAATTCTAGAATGTGTCGACAACTTCTCTGTGTGTCGACACAAATTATGGGTGTCGACACAATCTGGCCCTTGGTGTCGACACATCGTTGTCGATAGATTTTCTGTGTGTCGACACAAATTCTGGGTGTCGACACAATCTGGCCCTTCGTGTCGACACAACCATTCCCAAGTGTCGACACTTGTACTTAGAAAATTTTTCTTCCATTTACTTAACCTGCACATGATAACTCAACACAACATCAAATACAACTTGATGCATATCATTGAGTTAGGTTATGCTTCTCCAAATATGGTACACATTTTCCAATGTACCCAACAGATGCAAATGTCCAGACACGCAAGACTTATTCAAAAATGGCCAAGGATGAGGTCATGTTGGCTGCCTTGGACAAGAGAGCCCAGAACATCATAGTCAGTGATATTGATGATTCAACCTTTCAGAACTTGGTCCACTGCCAGACCTCCAAAAAGATGTAGTACACCCTTATGGTCTACATGTAGGGTATCGAAGAGGTAAGAGGTAATAGAAAGTACATGCCCAATCAGGAGTATGAGGCTTTCAGGAAATTCATAAGTTAGAACATAGCTACTTGCTATGAAAGATTTTTCAGAATCATTAATGAACTGAGGACCTATGGGATGGTCTTTAGTCATTATAAAATAAATTACAAGTTACTAAGATCTCTTACTAGAGACTGGGATATCAAGATCTGTGTCATAAGAGAGGTGGTCATGCTTGCTGAGACTCCTCCCCAAACATTGTTTGGAAACCTGCTCTCCTATGAGATGTAGCTAGCTGATATAAAAGAGGAGGAGGCCACCAACTAATCCCATGCCAATGAGAAGTCCTTGGAATTCAAGGAAGACAACATCAAAAAGAGTAAGGAGTGGATTCCCTATCATCCAAGAAAACCAACTGATTCAGACAGCACAGAGTCAGAAACATTTGAATACAATATGTCAGATGAGGACTTTGCTACCTTCTCCAGGCACTTTCAAAAGCTGATGAAAAAGAAATAGTGGAAGAGGAGACCTTCTTGTTGGATCCCTAGTTGATTTGGGCTAGGTTCACTAGCTTAGGATGTGACCCATCATGTATAGCCAGGGTCAAGTTGTGTCCTAGAGTCTAGGTCAAGTCCCTAGAATGAACATCAGATAGACCAGCCTTCAACAAGACCTTCAGAGACTCCAGACTTAGAGGATTTCAACTCTAAGTCAAATGAGTTCAACATTCGTCGAACTCAGCTCGACGAAAGGTGTTCTGCGCTCGACGATCGTGAGACAATTCTTTATGCTGAGCTCGACGATCTTAGTTTTCTATTCGACGAAGACTCAGTTTCTACATCAAGCCAAAGTCAGGATAACTTCAGAATTTTTCTAAGTCCAACTTCAAGCTTTGGTCGACGAATTGGACTCTAAGCTCGACGAACTTGGACCTCAAGTTCTCAACTTCTCAGGTCGACGAAGTCATCTTCTCAGGTCGACGAAGGCAGTACTCTACTCGACGATTTCTAAATTCAGAGGACTTATGTCGACACTTAGGGAATGTGTCGACACCAGACAATTTATGTCGACACCAGAAGATCTGTGTCGACACCAAGATTTTAGTCAACACCAATTTATGTCGACACCAGAAGATTTGAGTCGACACCATGATCAATCAGTCGACACCAACTTTTGTCGACATTGAATATCAGTTACCCAGAATATTTTGACTAAGTCCAGAACTATTCTCAGCTCGACGAATTTGGATCTCAGCTCGACGAATGAAAATTGTCTGTTTGACGAATGAAGATTGTCTGGTCGACGAACTCTCTCAAGCTTAGCTCGACGAACTCAAGGTTAGCTCGACGAACTCAAGCTCAGCTCGACGAACTCTAACTCAGCTCGACGAATTGTGTTCTTCGTTCGACGATTCCAGACTAGGTCTTCTTCAGTTTTCCCGTCCCATTTCTTGGCGATGATTCCCGAGTTATTAATGCCAGATCTTCTCGGAATGTTACCGTTGGAACGCGCATTGACTATGGATTATTTCATGCCGTTTTTCCATGGGACAGTTGGGGAAATCATTGATTGCCGCTTCCTTCCAAGGCCGACTGCCATTACTGCTCAACACTCAAATTTTGAATGTTCTTCAGTCAGAGTGACATACAGAAGAAATAAAATCAATTAGTATTAGTACAACAAGCAATACAAACAATCAGACAGAATTACAGTCATACAAAGATATAACAATACAGGCAATCAGACAGACACTCAGATTGCACAGAAGAACAATCACTTACAGAAATCAAAAGTTCTACTGCAATCAGCCTTGACCAGAGAACAAATTCATCAAGAAGAAGAAGAAGAACAATAAATCACTATCAAGAGTCTTCTTCTGTCTATTCTCAGGACAACTTCAAAGGACAATAAATTTCTTTTTGTCAAAGAAGTTCCTGAAGCATTTCTGTTCCAGGCACTCTAGGTCTTTGAAGACCTATCACCCTGAAGCAGTGCTCCAGCTTTCCTGATACTTTTAAGATCTCAGGGAGAGCAAAATCTGCTAACATCAATCCATAGTCTTCTCAGTTGTTTTGAGAAAGAGAAGACACCATCACCTCTTTTGCAACTCTTGTACAGGGTTTTAATTCCCTTCAAAATTATTCTGGTTGCAAGTCTCCTTCCAAAAGACTTGAGGTTTTGGTTTTTTGAGCACCTGAACAAAAGCTCATTGGTGTCAGACACCTACTCAAAAACCTGAGTGGATTCCTACCAGGGTGGTAGAAGAGTGGATGTACCCAGGTTGGGGAACCACTATAAAATTTCTTGTGTCGTCTAGTTTCCCTTTATTTTTGCTTTTGGCTGTGTTGTTCTGTGATTAGAAAGTTGTTGTGCTTAGTTTATTTTACTTGCTAACTTATTCACTTAAGCTTACAACAAAAGTTGTAAAAAGTTTTGAATAAAGCACAATACTCTATTCACCCCCCTCTAGAGTATTTCAGATCTAACATGCACTTTCAATTGGTATCAGATGGAGGTTGGTTAAAATAGCATACCTTAATTGGTTGTACAGGCTAACACCTGAACCACAAAGATCCCGCTTGTTAGATCTGTTTGTTTGTTTTTGTTATTAGACTTATCTCTTCACAGACATGACCCAAAACAAAGATTATGCAAGCATCAGACCTCCAGTTTGCAATCTTAACAAGTTTTCCATCTGGAAGGTAAGAATCAGATTATACATGAATTCCATTGATGAGGATATTTTTTCTGTTATCTTGACAGGTGTACCTCCAGCACCTACAGCCTCTACAAGCACCTCAACAAACATGACTGCAGTGCCTCCTCCAGAGAATAATGAAGCCTACAAGAAAGCCAAGATGGCAGATGCTAAGGCAATGAATATCTTAGCTCAGACTATGTCAGATGACATATTCCAGAAGGTGGCTGAGTGCACCTTAGCCAATGCCATTTGGGACTCCGTTAACCAAATGGTAGCTGGCTCAGCAGATGAGAGAAAAGACAGGAGATCCAGTCTCATTTCCCTATATGAGAATTTCAAAAAGGATGAGACAGAATCAGTGGCTGATATGTACAACAGGTTGAGCTCAATCATTAATGAGCTCAAAACCTTGGATAAGGACATCACCTTGACAGAGGTGAATAATAAGATTTTGATGTGCTTCCCTAGCTCTTGGGATTCCAGGATCTGGCCAATCAAAGAAGCCCGAAGCCTAAATAAGATATCAACTGAATCTATACTAGGCAAATTAAAATCCTATGAGCAGCTGATCAAATCAAGAGAGGCAGCATAACAGAAGGCAACAACTCGAGTTAGAATGGAGCACAACATAGCCTTCAAAGCATCTGAATAAAGTGAGACATCAACTTCAAATGAAGAACTCATGAGCCTCTTTGCAAAGAGATTCTACAAGATGGCAAGGAAGGACTTCAGAAGGAAATCATCCAGACAGGATGACAAGCCCAAGTATGACAAGATACCAACCAAGGAGGTGGTGTGCTTTGGGTGCAGAAAGTCTGGACATTACATCTCAGAATGTCCAGAAAACTAGAAAAAGGACAAGAGCAGAGAAAAGGACTCCAGGAGAAGACATAACAGCAGATCCACTTCCAGCAAATACAAGAAGAAAGATACGGGCTTTGTTGCTGGGAATTGGAGTGACACTGAAGAAGAATCATCCTCTTCCAGCTCAAGTGAAGAAGAGGAAGAAGCTAGATCCAAGGAGGTTTGCGTAGTGGCAATTGATGCCTACAGGAGAAATTCTGGACCAGAAGAAGAATCTGATGATGAAGGTGCCTCAGACTCAGAGGCAGATCAGGTTCTTTCTAGTTTTGATTTTAATTCTGATTTATTTAAAATTGAATTCAAAACTATGTGCTTAGACTTAATCAACTCAAAAAAAGAAATAAAAACTCTTAGAGAAAGACTAGGAAATTTTGAATCTGTAAATTCAGAAAACATTAAACTATAAGATCAACTAACCTTAGCTAATGAACAAATAATTAAACTAAAATCTGAATTATGTGAGGCTAAATAACTTGAGCAATCTCTCAATGAGAGAAGTATTAAGCTGATGGACATTACAAGCACAGTGAATGTCAGATCAAATGGCAAGCTGGGCTTGTGTGCTTCATCAAGTTTGCCCCCCATAGTTAAGAAAAATATACATACAACCCCCATCAAGTTTATTTCTGCAAAGGGAAAAGAAAAGTTAACAGACAAACCAATGTCAGAAAACAACTCAAAACCCATAGACAAGAGAAACAAAAATCTGAAAACAACAAATAAAAACAAAGTTCAGCAGCATTCGTCAAATGCAGATCGACAAAATGTAGCCAGTTCGTCGAACCCAGATCGACGAACGCTGAACAAAAATTTTAGTAATAATAATTCGTCTAACTGCGATCGACGAACTGTGTATGGTTCATCGAGCAGAGGTCGACGAAATTGGGGCGCAGAAAATGACTATTATCATTCTCTGAGCAGAGATCGACGATCTCATCCATAGTCATCGAACTCTGGTCGACGAAATTTTAAACCCACTAATAAGACATTTAATCCAGTAGCTGATTAGGTAATTCCACCTAGGAGATACCACCCCTTAGGTTATAAATCTCAACCTGCTTTATCAGTTATTTCCAGCTTTTCATTCCAACCAAATAAAAGACCCAAGGTAACCTGGGTCAAGAATAATTGAATTTTGTTTTTCTTTGCAGGTACATGTGAAGAGCTGTCCAAGGGCGAGTCAGACCTGGTACTTGGATAGTGGTTGCTCCAAGCACATGACAGGCAGCAAGGGCAATCTATCCAATTACAAGCCCAAGCTAGGACCAAAGGTGATTTTTGGAGATTCCAATAGTGGTCAATCAGAAGGATATGGGACAGTGAAGATTGGATCAGCGACTTTCAAGAAAGTAACATATGTAAGAGGACTCAAACATAACCTAATATCCATAAGTCAATTATGTGATGAAGGTTATTAGGTACATTTTAACTCTACTTCTTGTTCCATTATTGATAATAAAAACAAAACTGTTTTAATTGGACTTAGACAAGACAACATATATCTAGTAGATTTCATTTCTGCCAAAACTGATGTTTGTTTACTCAATATCACTAGTAATCAAAATGAGTTATGGCATAAAAGATTAGGGCATGTAACCTTAAGAATATATCTAGGTTATCTAAAGACAACCTTGTTAGAGGTTTACCTTCTGGCCCCTACAAGAAGGAAAGCCTATGCAGGGCTTGTCAATTAGGCAAGCAAACCAAAACTAGTTTTAAATCCATTAATAAAAGTGATTCACCTAGGATATTATATTTGCTTCATGTGGATCTATTTGGACCCTTTGCAGTACAAATCCTAGGAGGGAAGTCTTATACTTTAGTGATTGTTGATGACTTCTCTAGATTCAGTTCGGTAGCCTTTCTGAGAGCTAAGTCAGATACATTCAAGGTTCTTACAGATTTTCTCAGGACCATACAGATTGAATTCTCTACTCATGTTGCATTGATCAGAAGTGATCATGGCACAGAGTTTGAGTCTCTTCTTATGCATGAGTTCTGTGAGAAGGAAGGTATCAGACAGTGCTTCTCAGCTCCTAGAACTCCCCAACAAAATGGGGTTACTGAAAGGAAAAATAGGACACTAATTGAATCTGCAGGTACATTATTAGCAGATGCTTACATGCCTCTATCCTTTTGGACAGAAGCTGTAAATACTGCCAAATATGTCCTGAATAGAAGCCTAATACATAAGCTGAAAAATAAAACTCCCTATGAATTACTTAAAGGGAAGAAACCTAAAATCACATACTTTAAAGTTTTTGGTTGTATTTGTTACATTCACACAAATGACAAGAGATACATTAGAAAGTTTGAGGCTAAGGCTGAAGAAGGGATTTTTCTAGGATATTCCCAAGTTAGCAAAGCCTATAGGGTGTTTAATAAATCATCTCTTAAAATTGAAGAGTCTGTTCATGTATCTTTTGATGAAGCTAACATGTCTTATAAGGAGAAAGAGATTTCTACCAATAGCCTTTTGCAGGTTCCACAACTGTGTGAGTCTATGGATGGACTAAACCTTACTCATGAGGTATCAACCGATCCTTCTCCATAGGTTGCTGAAGACAGTGAAGAAAAACTTCAAGTGGAAGTGGTTGAACGTCTCTCAACAACTAGTACCATTCCCCAAGAGGAATTAATTACAAAAGCTGTTGCTCAATCAACTCCACCAACTGATCTTGTCACACTTAGAGATCACCCCAAATCTCAAGTGATTGGAGACATTTCAGTAGGTGTACAGACAATGCATCAACTCAACCAAGACTTGATGCATGCCTATTTTCTCTCTCAAATTGAATCTCTCACAATCCATGAAGCTGAGCAAGATCCCCACTGTATCATTGCAATGCAAGAGGAACTAAATCAGTTTGAGAGATGTAGAGTTTGGGATTTGGTTCCAAGACCTCATAACTACCCAGTTATTGGAACAACATGGGTATACAGGAACAAGTTGGATGCTCAAGGGAACATTATGAGAAACAAGGCTAGGCTTGTTGCTCAAGGCTACAGGCAAGAGGAGGGAATTGACTATGACCAAACCTTTGCCACTATTTTAAGGTTAGAGGCCATAAGAATATTCCTTGCCTATGCAGCTCACAAGAGATTCAAAGTCTTCCAAATGGATGTCAAGAGTGCATTCTTGAATGGAGTGCTTCAAGAAGAGGTTTATGTAGAACAACCTCCAGGTTTTATCTCTCCAACTTATCCCTCTTTTGTATTTAAATTGCATAAAGCTATCTATGGTTTAAAGCAAGCTCCAAGGGCTTGGTATGAGACCTTAGCAAGCTTTCTTTTAGAGCATAAATTTACAAGAGGAACCATAGATAAAACTCTTTTCACTAGACATCATAAGGACCAAATTTTATTAGTACAAATATATGTTTATGACATTATTTTTGGGTCTACTGATCCCAAATTGTGCAAGAGGTTTGTTGACCTTATGCATTCTAAATTTGAGATGAGTAGCATGGGTGAGCTTTCCTACTTCCTTGGTCTCCAAGCAAAGCAGCTCCCTGATGGTATTTTCCTCTCCCAAGCTAAGTATGCTAAAGAACTTATTAAGAAGTTTGGGATGGGTGATATTTCATGAATGAAAACACCTATGGCTACTAATGTTGTTGTGGATTCTGATGCAGCAGGGAAACCTGTGGATCAGAAGCATTATAGGGCAATTGCTGGATCCCTAGTATACCTAACAGCTAGCATACCTGATATAATGTTTGCCACATTCCTTTGTGCTAGGTTCCAAGTGAACCCTAAAGAATCTCACCTTATTTTCCTAAAAAGAATTTTGAGATATATAAAGAGTTGCCCTAATCTAGGACTCTGGTATCCTGCAGAGTTAGAGTTTGAGTTAACTGGATACTCAGATGCTGACTATGCTGGATGTAGAGTGGATAGGAAAAGTACCTATGGAACTTGCCAGTTCCTTGGTAAGAGACTTGTCTCCTAGTTTTATAAAAAGCAGACATCTATGTCTACATCAACTGCAGAAGCAGAATACATGGCTGCTGGCAGCTGCTGTTCACAAATGCTATGGATACAAAACCAACCCCTAGACTATGGTGTCAACTTAAATAATTCAACACTATTTTGTGATAATACTAGTGCTATTGCTATAACACATAATCCAGTTCACCATTCTAGGACTAAGCATATTGAAATAAGACATCATTTCATTAGAGACAATGTAGACAAAAATAAAATTAACTTAATCCATATTCCTACTGATTTACAGATAACAGACATTTTCACCAAGCCCTTGGATGAGAAAACTCATCTGTTCTTTATAAATCAACTGGGAATGATTGATGGAGAAGAGTTTAAATAGTTTCTGTCTGCATTCGATGAATTTTCCAAAGTTCGTCGAACGGAGTTCGACGAATTAGGGAAAGTTTGAGAGATTCTCGTCTACCGGAGATCGACGAATTCTCTGTATGGAAACAATTTTCATCGACTGGAGATCGACGGACTTTGCTTCAGAAGATATTTCGTCGAACGGAGTTCGACGAACTGTTTTCGATTCTTCTGGATGAGATCGACGAATTATTTGTCTATAATCTATTTCATCGAGCTCAGTTCGAAGAATTTTTATTTTTCGTGGAACGGAGATTGTCGATTCATATTCTGAAAATCTTATATTTAGGTTTTCTTCGACCTCCGTCCCGCGCTTTCAGTTCTTTTGCTCTTGATTGCCATTTTCTCTGTGTCTTCCTTGCAGGTCATCAATGGTGATTCCAGCAAGCACCTTAGCAGCAATGAAATTTGATACTGGTTTTGATATGGACTTTGATTCTTTCCAACATTCAGACCCCACATTTCTCTATATTCTGGAACTTCTAGAAGAACTTCATCTAAAGGACTTTATGACCCGAAGGATTAAACTGCACTCAACTGGAATAAGAGAATGGGTGTATACATCATCGGTTTCTGAGGAAGATGTGCTGACAGGAAATATCAGAAGTCATGCCGTTTCACTATCTCCCACAATTATTTCAGAAATATTTGGATTAGTAAATGGAGAAGATAATATGGAAATGGATTCTGAAGAATTTGGTGATATGCTGAAGCTAATGGGGTTTTCAGGCAACAACCCTAACAAACTGTTGAAGAAGAAACTGTCCGCCACCTACCAGTTCCTGGCGGACATTGTAGGAAAAGTGCTGATGGGAAAGCACTCAGCGCACGACTACATCACCCGCTACCAATTACTTATGATGTGCGCAATGGTTAACAAGAGACGTGTCAACTGAGGCACAATCTTCTTTGAGTTAATAAAGAAAAAGAATAGCAAGAAGGAAGTCTACTTCGGCAGAATTTTGGGAATTTTCTTCAAGAGAAGGCTGGTGAACTCATGGTCTCCCCGACCATCTTCATCAATGCCAGCAAGCGCCTCACATGCGCTCTGTTTGGCAGATGGGATAGGACTATCTCCAAGCCCTCAAAGGCTTCTTCGTCTTCCATCCAAACTTCTGAGAGCACCAGGGCTGTAAAGGCCACTCCCCTCCCTGCAGAAGAGGTCATTCTATCTCCACCATCTCTTCCTGCATAACTTCCAGCACAACAACTCCCTTCCTCCTCCATTCCTTCTACCACACGTAAATCTCCACAACATACTCATGTGCTTACTCCACCTCCATCTCCACCACTTGACATTACCAATATTCCTACACCTCCAGCTTCACCTCATGACACCCACACCCCTACACCTCCTCAGTCTCCACTTCCCCCTCATTTGTCATTTATTCCATCTTACACCATACCTACAGACTCTATCATGCCAGATGCCCCCATTCCATCTTCATCTCCAACCACTCATCACACTCATGTTATTCTATCCTCCATCCCATCCTCTTCCCCTTCCCATTTGATCCATCTACCATCATCTCCTTGCTCACTCCTCTCATCAAATCTCTCATCCAAGAGGCCATTACACCTCTTGTGAACTCCATCAATTCTTTATCTGCCCATATTTCTCTCCTCTCTACTGCCCCCTCTTTATTAAGGGGCCTGGCTCCAGGTATTCCTGAACCCAGGCAGGGGGAGATGCTCAGTGATGAAGTTGCAGCAGATATAGATGCAGCAGCAGCAGTCACAACAGCAGTTCCCTCTCCAGCAGATGCAGATTCAGATACAAATACAGAATTTTTGACAGACTTTGATTCTGAAATAATTGAATTAATTCATTTTATGGATACTGACATTGATTTGGATGAGTCAGTTGAGCAAATAAAACATGTTGGTGATTTCCAGTTAAATCCCACAGTTAATTTGTCTGTGTTGTTGAAAAAGTTTGATACTATGTTTGTACAGCTACCCTCCACTAAGCCACATTTGGCTATTGTACCCTATACCTCTCCAGTCAGTCCAGAAGTTGCTAAGCAACTCTGTGACAGCTTTACTATCTCAGCTCTAGCTTCAAACTCTGCAGCCAGTCCAGAAGTCATTCTAGAAGATATCTCAGCCCCAAGTTTTGTTATGGATGACTCTCCCCTGCCAGATTCGGATGAGCTTATATTACCTGACATTGAAGAAGAGAATAAGGTAGCAACTGAAAGCTCTGTCCCTACTGTTTCTGATTCCTGTACAGTTCCCTCTTCTATTATTGCTGAAACCTCAATTCCTGAACCTTCTGCCCCTCCTCCAGAAAAAGCTGTTATTTCTGATAAAGCTCTGAAAAGCCATGGATGCTCTTTATGACAACCCTCAGGGTTCTGTTTCTGAAGAAGAAGATGATGATGATTCAGATGAAGATGCTACCAGTAAGAAAAGGAAGATGCTGTCAAAGAAAAGAAAGACTCCTCCTCCTCCAGCTCCCAGGCCTAATCCCAATGCTGACACCCCTTACTACATTCTGCACAATGTCACTCCATACAAGGGAATGCCTGCATGGATGTGGCTATCCAAGAACCAGCAGAAGGTTAGAAAGAAAAGCAGGAGATATTATCCTCCTCCAGTGCACAGATTCAGGAAGGATCCTCCTCCTCCTCCTCCTCCAACAGCTGGTGCCTCTGGCTCTAGCTCCCAGAGATCTGCCCCCATGTAGACATATCAGAGACAGTCAGGGAGATCATCTGGAAGCAGCCAGCAGAGGCAACCATTCTCAGGTAGTCAACATCAGCATCATCATCAGCAGCAGCAAACATCTGAAGTACAACAAGCTGGCAGTCCAAAAAGGCCATACTCTCCTCCAATTCCATTTGAAGATCCTGAAACTACAACTATTGCAAGAATGTCCAGATTCCAGGAGCTAATTGGACTATCCTTGATTAATAAAGCCAAGGCTGAAGGAAAAGGCACATCAGGATTTACAATAATGCCAAAGTACATAAAAGAAGAGTTGAAAAGGTTTGAAAAAGGCAACAAACTATTTAATGTTGACGACTATATGAAGCTTCATCCAGAAGCAGTTGTCCCCAGAGCTACTTCATTGAATATTATTGGGGCAGCTGATATGACTATGACAAAGGCTGAGGCTACAGATCCAAAGAGAGAAATCATTTTCAAAAGGCCAGGAGAACAAACAGCAGAAGACAAGTCCAAGCAGAAAAAGAAGAAGTAATCTTTATTTTGTTTTAATTTCTTTCTGCGTTTTCTTTCAGAACTATGCTATTTGTTTTAAACAAAGCCATGTATATATATATCTGTTGCATGTGTTGGTAATTCTATGCTAGATATATTTCTTCTCTTGCTTTGTTTATTTGTTTGTTTCTATTTTGAGTCTCTGTTAGTGACCTCACCCAAATAGGGGGAGATTGTTGGATCCCTAGTTGATTTGGGCTAGGTTCACTAGCTTAAGATGTGACCCATCATGTATAGCCAGGGTCAAGTTGTGTCCTAGAGTCTAGGTCAAGCCCCTAGAATCAACATCAGATGGACCAGCCTTCAACAAGACCTTCAGAGACTCCAGACTTAGAGTATTTCAAGTCTAAGTCAAATGAGTTCGACGTTCGTCGAACTCAGCTCGACGAAAGGTATTCTGCGCTCGACGATCGTGAGACAATTCTTTGTGCTGAGCTCGACGATCTTAGTTTTCTGTTCGACGAAGACTCAGTTTCTACATCAAGCCAAAGTCAGGATAACTTCAGAATTTTTCTAAGTCCAGCTTCAAGCTTTGGTCGACGAATTGGACTCTAAGCTCGATGAACTTGGACCTCGAGTTCTCAACTTCTCAGGTCGACGAAGTCATCTTCTCAGGTCGACGAAGGCAGTACTCTACTCGACGATTTTTGAATTCAGAGGACTTATGTCGACACTTAGGGTATGTGTCGACACCAGAAAATTTATGTCGACACCAGAATATTTGTGTCGACCCCAGGATTTTAGTCAACACCAATTTATGTCGACACCAGAAGATTTGAGTCGACACCAAGATCAATCAGTCGACACCAACTTATGTCGACAAAGAATATCAGTTACCCAGAATATTTTGACTAAGTACAGAACTGTTCTCAGCTCGACGAATTTGGATCTCAGCTCGACGAATGAAAATTGTCTGTTCGACGAATGAAGATTGTCTGGTCGACGAACTCTCTCAAGCTCAGCGCGACAAACTCAAGCTTAGCTCGACGAACTCAAGCTCAGCTTGACGAACTCTAACTCAGCTCGACGAATTGTGTTCTTCGTTCGACGATTACAGACTAGGTCTTCTTCAGTTTTCCCGTCCCATTTCTTGGCGATGATTATGGAGTTATTAATGCCAGATCTTCTCGGAATGTTACCGTTGGAACGCGCATTGACTATGGATTATTTCATGCCGTTTTTCCATGGGACAGTTGGGGAAATCATTGATTGCCACTTCCTTCCAAGGCCGACTGCCATTAATGCTCAACATTCAAATTTTGAATGTTCTTCAGTCAGAGTGACATACAGAAGAAATAGAATCAATTAGTAGTAGTACAACAAGCAATACAGACAATCAGACAGAATTACAGTCATACAGAGATACTGCAATACATACAATCAGATAGACACTCAGACTGCACAGAAGAACAATCACTTACAGAAATCAAAAGTTTTACTGCAATCAGCCTTGACCAGAGAACAACTTCATCAAGAAGAAGAAGAACAACAACAAATCACTATCAAGAGTCTTCTTCTGTCTATTCTCAGGACAACTTCAAAGGACAACAAATTTCTATCTGTCAAAGAAGTTCCTGAAGCATTTCTGGTCCAAGCACTCTATGTCTTTGAAGACCTATCACCCTGAAGCAGTGCTCCAGCTTTCCTGATACTTTCAAGATCTCAGGGGGAGCAAAATCTGCTAACATCAATCCACAGTCTTCTCAGTTGTTTTGAGAAAGAGAAGACACCATCACCTCTTTTCTAACTCTTATACAGGGTTTTAATTCCCTTCAAAATTATTCTGGTTGCAAGTCTCCTTCCAAAAGACTTGAGGTTTTGGTTTTTTGAGCACCTGAACAAAAGCTCATTGGTGTCAGGCACCTGATCAAAAGCCTGAGTGGATTCCTACCAGGGTGGTTGGGGAACTACTATAAAATTTCTTGTGTCGTCTGGTTGCCCTTTATTTTTGCTTTTGGCTGTGTTGTTCTGTGATTAGATAGTTACTGTGCTTAGTTTATTTTACTTGTTAACTAGTTCACTTAGACTTACAAAAAAAGTTGTAAAACGTTTTGAAGAAAGCACAATACTCTATTCACCCCCCCTCTAGAGTGTTTCAGATCTAACCTGCACTTTCACTTCTACCTCTTCTCATCACAGGAGGAATCATTCCAAGGATGACAAGTATGATTCTAAATCCAGTAAATACAATTCCTCTAAAGTTGTTTGCAACTGTTACAACAAACCTGAGCATATGATAGCTGACTGCCCAGTGAGGAGAAAGGAAGCTGTTGAGAAGAAACAACACCAACATAAGGGCAAGAAGGAGAAGTCCTTTGTTTCAAAGGAAAAGAAGAGCTGGACAGACTCATCTTCATCTGAGTCTGAAGAAGAAGAAGCTTATATTGGGCTAGTTGTTGCTGCTGTTGAACAAGAAGCTGTTGTAGCAGATGAAGACTATCATGCTGCTAGGATAGGTATTAGGGCCCCTCTATCACATTTAGATAGTGATTTAGAGGTGGATGAGGAAGATGAAGAAGATTCCTACAACTACTATGGGCTGATGGAATGATTGATGAGGAATCCAGCAAGGATCAGCCTGATCAAAGCAAGGTAAAATCTCTATCAAGCTCTTCTTCCGAGTCTGGATATGAGACTAGTCCCTGTACAGAATCTTCTTCGTATAATGGTGAAGATGATTCTAAATCAGAAGGAGATGTCAATCAATTGATTGACAGATATGGTGAACTTCTGGATGCATTTGAGAGGTCAAGAAGTTGACTAAAAAAGCAAGCTGTGGAGATTGCCTCTCTTCAGCTAGCTGCTGCCCAGCTGACTGAAACAACAACTTTGCTAGATCAGAAAGCAAGAGAAGTTAGCCAACTAAGAAACATCACTCTCATTCAGATTGGCACCATCAAGTACAAGGATAGTCTCATAAGGGAGGGAGAAAAGAATAGTGGCTAGTTATTCTAACCAAGTACTGTGTTACCCTTGATAAACTCCTTCTCCTCTCAGAAGGGTAAGAAGGGGTTGGAATTTAAGGGAAGCATAAGAGTCGCTCCTTCCAAAGGGAAGGGCAAAACTCCACCTCCATCTCAGCCTTTTGCTTCCATGCCTCCCAATCCTTTTCGAAAAGTTCAGTTGCCTTCAAACAGGTATGATCAAGAAAGCATCTTTGGTCACTGGATGAATGTCAGATCCACTGGTGTGAAGAAAAATGTTCACAGCTATAGTGGAAAGTACAATAGGGTGAGTGCCTTTAAGGCTGCCCATGAAGAAATTCAATTGGCCCATCCTGGATCATTTGTATTTAGTGCTCTAGCCCCCACTCTCAAGAATGTTGCTGCAGCAGAGGTTCCGAATCATTCAACAAAGACTTATACCAAGGGGTCAGTAATCCTGCAAGCCTGGTTTGGCTGTGTCTGATGCCATAAATAACATGCTTTCAGAAAAGAAACTTGTTATTGTTGGCACTCAGAGCAGTCCAAACAAGACAGCTAGAAGACTTACCTCAGTCAAATCCAAGTTGAAAGGAATCTGAAGAAGGTTGTTGCTTCTATTCCTACTGTTCATCCAGTAGTTAACCAAACTGCTAGGCCTGCACAAAAAATAATATACACCATTTATGAATGTTGGTGCTGTGGCAAAGTGGGCCACTTTGCTGTAGACTAATGACACAATTCAAGTGTGCCAAGAGCAACTGTTAGTCCACCAGTTAGAAATGTTGCTGGTAGACAAGGTCATTTTCAAACTGACATGCACCTAGGATCCAATAGATATTGGGGTCCTCAAATAAAATAAATTGTGAGATGCAGGTTAGTTCAAGTTACCATACCCCTATATGGTACTTAGACAATGGTTGTTCCAGGCACATGACTGGGACATTGAGCATCTTAAAGGAGTACACTCCAGTGAAAGATGAACCCAAGGTTATCTTTGGTGGTTCAGGTAGAGGGGTGACTAGAGGCCATGGTAAGATTACCAATGACATAGTTGTCTTCACAAAAGTGGCTTATGTTGAAGGTTTGCAACACAACCTCATAAGCATAAGCCAACTCTCTGATCTTAGCTATGTTATTGTCTTCCACAAGGATGAGTGCCAGATTAAGAGGTCAAGTGACCAAAAGGTCATCTTGACAGGCACTAGGAGTGAAAATGTTTATTGTTTAAACTTTCTTTGTCTAGATACAGACTCCCCTACTTGTTTAGTGGCAAATAAGAAAGTCTCATATTGTGTCCAATGGCATAAGAGGCTAGCTCATTTAAATTACAAGACTATTGGAAAGCTCTTTAGTCAAGGGCTAGTTAGAAATGGTCCTAATGTGAAGTACACCAAGGAGGATATTTGTTCAACATGACAAAAGGGCAAGCAGACCAAAGTCCCCTTCAAGGGCATTGGGACCAAAGACTCTGTGAGGTGTTTGTATCTCTTGCATATGGACTTGTTTGGTCCTATGCTAATTCATAGTCTTGGTAGAAAAGTCTACACCCTTGTGGTGGTTGATGACTATTCCAGGTTTGCTTGGGTGTTCTTTCTCAAGAAAAAGAATGAAACCCTTGACATCTTCATCAAGTTTATCACGCAAATTAAGAATGAGTTTAACAGTTCAGTGGTCAAAATCAGAAGTGATCATGGAACTGAATTCCAGTCTAAAAGCATGACAATGCTCTATGAAGATCAAGAGATTCATCAAGAATTTTCTTCTCCAAGAACTCCCTAGCAAAATGAGATTGTTGAGAGGAAAAATAAGACTCTCATAGAGGCTAGAAGAACTTTGTTGAGTGATACATCTCTCCCAGAATATTTCTGGACTGAGGCAGTGAATATTACATGTCATGTCCACAACAAGGCCTCTATCACCAAAAGCTACAAGAAGACTCCTTATGAGATCTTGAAGTGCAAAAAACCAAACCACGGCTATCTCAGAATATTTGGTAGTATGTTCTATGTGCTTCACAATGGGAAATCCTTTGCGACTAAGTTTGCTGCCAAGTCCTTTGATGGCATTTTTGTTGGGCACAATAATCATAGTAATGCCTATAAGATCTACAACTTGAAGAGCCAAGTTGTAGAAGAATCTGTACATGTAGTCTTTGATGAGTCTACTATGATTAACAGTGAGCGCCAAGCTCCTCTTTTAGTACTGCAGGTATAAACAAGATGATGGACCAGCTAACCATCAAGGATGCAGCACTTGTTATCCAAGATAAAGTGGACATTCCAGTAGCGGGATTGCAAGACACAAATGAAGTGGATGAAGATTAACAAGAAGCTGTCCCAGTAGCTGGAGCTGAAGCTAGATTGCCTCCAACAATTAGGCATCTGAGGGATCATCCAAGAGACCAAATCATTGGTGATGCCAGCTAAGGAGTAGTGACCAGGAGCAGAAGTATCAATACAACACTCTACTCAAGCTTCCTATCACAAGTTGAGCCAAAGAAATTTGAAGAGGCTAACAAAGATCAGTTCTGGATTATTACTATGCAAGAAGAACTGAACCAATTTAAGAGATGTAAGGTCTGGAAGATGGTTCCCAAACCACGAGAACATAATGTCATTGGAGTCAAGTGGATTTAAAGGAATAATCTTGATGAAAATGGCATTATACTCAAGAACAAGACAATGTTAGTAGCTAAGGGGTACAAGCAAGAGGAAGGTATTGATTTTGATCAAACCTTTGCCCCTGTAGCAAGATTGGAGGCCATCAGACTGTTCCTTGCATATACTGCACACAAGGGATTCAAGGTTTATCAAATGGATGTGAAGTCAACCTTCCTAAATGGGGACTTAAAGGAAGAAGTCTATGTTGAGCAGCCACCAGTTTTTTTTGTTTCTAAATCACATGATTCTGTTTATAGACTTAGGAAAGCTCTATATTGGCTAAAGCAGGCCCCTAGACCATGGTATGAGACCTTGTCCAGCTTCCTCGTTGAGAATAAATTCTCAAGGGGGAAGATAGACAAGACCCTATTCCTAAGGCAATCTAAGGGTAAGATCATCCAAGTCCAGATATATGTAAATGACATTATCTTTGGATCTACTGATGACAACCTTTGTAGAAAGTTTGCCGAACTTATACATGAGAAGTTTGTAATGCGCCCGATTTTGTGATATTTGGTTTAATTCATTATCTGGCATGTTTATGACGTCAGAGTGTTACGTTGACGCATTTTCGGTATTTGCCATTGTTAGAGCGTGGTTTTAGCTCTTAACTTTTCTGTGTGTATCACTGGGTTTAGCCTGTTTGCAAGATTTCCTAGCGAGCCGGGTTTGTTTTGGTGACTCGGTGGAGCGTCTTTGGGAATGCTTGTGTTTTGGCTTCGGGAGGTGTTTAGCCGAGTTTGGTTAATCGAACCTTAATATTGACTGCGTCGTTGGTTTCATAGCATCGGTATTTAGCTACGATGCAATTTTCGTAAAATTTCGGGTAAGTTTGGTTTTCAGGTCATTTTGACGTTTTATTTAATTAATTATGCTATCCAATAATAAAATAATCGGATAAAGGAAGTATAAATAGAACCCATCACTTCAAACCCTATTCATTTGTCTCCCTCGTGAAACCATCGGCTTGTTACGGAAGAACGAGAGCAACAGACCTTCCTAAGCCTTCGGCCGACGATTTCTGGAGTTTTGGTGCTCGATTTCTTCTTTGGAGAGTGGATCCGGGTAGATTTCGCCTAGATCTACATTTCTACGATAAGCTTTTCTAGTTTCTTGGATTTTTAGAGGTCTAAGTATGCAGTTTTGACCCTTTTCGTCCTGAAAAATTTCAGGAAGTGTTGCTCAGGAAGATTCAGGAGCGTTTACGTGGTTGGATTGGCGATTTGAGGCAAGTGGTGACTTCTTCCCCTTGCCAAGCTTGTATTTTCCTTGTATATTTCTTTTCCATACTGTTCTTCCCTGTGTAGTTTTTTGGGAGTAGGGTTAGATCCGCCTTTGCCAATCAGTTTTATGGTATCATTTTTTTTCCGGCCAAGTTCAACAAGCATTTGATTCATTGTATTAGCTTCATTGTGTAAGTTGTCGGTTTGGAGCGGTCTGAGTTCGTCAAATTAAAGCTAATTCGTCGAACGGAGTTCAACGAACAAAAGAATTTCGTCAAATGGAGTTCGACGAATAAATCGCAAATCGTCGAATGGAGTTCGTCGAACTGAGCCAATTCGTCTAATGGAGAAAGAATCGTTGAGTGCAACCCCCAAGCGTTGAGTATAGCCCTTAGGCATTGAGTGTAACCTTAGCACTGAATCCAATTTCAAACCTAAGTCCAAAAACATTGCTTGCATTGAGTGCACTCAATGCGGCTTTGAGTGTGTTGATTACACTCAATGCCTTGTTGTTATAACACCTCCCATGTAATGACCATATAATATGGGTCTGGCCAGGGCCCCACAACATACAGAAGCCACAGCTTTAGCATTAAAAAATGATATGAACTACCCAATCTCAAAACTCAAGACCAAACAACAGCGGAAACAGCAAACAAGAACAGAAGCTATCCACATATAAAAGTATTGAAATGGCCTTAAGGCCTTACAACAAAAGAGAGTCCAACACTCCAAAAAGATAACATCAAGCATCAATATGCATGAGCACTCCTAAACTACCTCGGCATACAAGCCGAAAAACAAGAGTATCAAAACATACAATGCCACCAAAATAGAGCTAGTACGAACTGAAACACTTCATGAGGCTTAAGCCCTTTTGGCCGGCGAGCTAGCTCCTGCTTGCGATCCTTGCCCTGTAAAAATTGGTTGTAACGTGGGTCAGCAAAGGCTGACCTTAAACTGTGTAACAAACACATCTCCTCCCGGCCTCCCCTAACGGACCCCGGGATACCCCTCCAACCTGCAAGTCAACACTTTGTATACCATATACAAAACATGTAAAGCACTAAGAGAACAGGTTTGGATGTGTCAAACAACAAACATGTTTTCTTTGTTGAGCATATAATAAAAGGGGCTTACTATGCAGCATGTATGCAAAACTCGGGCTTCACCCAAGGCACCCTATTGCGTATGCATCTAGAACATCATCATAGCATCTGGGTACTTCCACTTTCCCCATTGGCGTTAAGCCACAAAAAAAGGGGCACTGCAATTCCCCTAACGTCATACAAGACGCCACACAGAACTCTTGCCAAGGCCCCACCCGTTCGTGGTCTTAGACCCGGACTTGCCTGCAAGCTCTGACTTCTTGCATCAGGGTTCCATCTCATACACTGACTGATTCTAAGAACCCTTGCTGTACCCCACCCACTCATGGCCTCACTGCCCGGGCTTGCCCCATGGTTCGCGTTCTCATCAGTCTCACAGAAGGGGACTAGTCGTGCCGGGACACTCTCCCCACATGACTTGCACGTCACGGGATGGCCAGCAGTCCACGGAGATAAAGCCGCGCCTTAGCACATCACAATCCATAATCATTCCCACCCTAATCCATCGTTTGTATTGCAATGTCCCCGCGCACCAAGGAAACCATATACCACCAATACTGAGCTAATCTTTACCACCAAGGAAACCATCTACCGCCATTGCGTAGCTAATCTTGTCCGGTTCCGGCTACACGTACTCCCTCGAGAAAAGGGGGAAAACACAAATATCACAAACGACATCTTGCCGCAACAGATTTCTACAAAATCCTTAAAGCTCGTTATGCAACATCACTGAGTCGGACTAACGGTCGCGACCACGGCTTTAAACATCATGCCTAATCCACTAACATAGCCGATCTCTAATGCAAAATCATGCCGGGGACGGACTCAATCGACCTGGAGGTTCCTCTTGAACCATGGCGACCCAAGCCCTCTCATTTGAGAGATTTGGTGCCCAAAAGCTTGAAAGAAAAGATGCTAAACACGCATCCTAAAACTAAGAGGAGAAGTGTTGTTACCTTACGACCCCTCTTCCTAGCCATGAAAACTTAGCCGGATGAAAACTACCGCAACGGACTTGCCTCCGCGGATTTGTACTCGGCTCGCAATTTGGGGCTCCAAAGCTTTTCCGGCAGCCGGATCTCTACTCCTCTTTCTTCCTTGCTCTCCCTTCTCTCTAAAACCTTAGAAAGAGAAACTTGAAGAAGAATGAGGGTTTCAAACCCTATTCTCGGACATAACACAGCCAGGACAGCTCTGAACCCTCAGATCCTAAAATAAGGAAAAGGACGGCCACGATTCGCACTTAAAACCAAAATTCCTGGGCCTAACACGACTTGAGACACGCCCGTGTCCAAGGTCATGTGCCTCAATCGATGTCGAAACCTTCACACCCAGAATAGGACACGGGTTCTGAACACGCCCGTATAATAGTTGACATGCCCGTGTCACCCAGTACACGCCCGTGTGCCTGGGCGTGTTCCTCCATCGACACAGGACCAAACACAACCCGAGGAGAACACGGGTATGCAACACGCCCGTATCACAATTGACACGCCCTTGTCATACACGAACACGCCTGGGTTCCACGCCGTGTTTATCCCCTCACACGGCCCGACTAACAACCAAAGCAGGACACGGCCTGGGACACGCCCGTGTCTCAGGTCGTGTTCGTCCTCTCGACTATCATCGAGCACATTTTCGTCGACCATGCGAAATTCGTCAAACCCGAACATGACACGGCCATGTACACGCCCGTGTCCAAGGCCGTGTTCACTGTCTCGACACTTTGTCGATCTCAGTTTGTCGACCACCCGAGTTCTTCGTCAAACCTGAGCACCACACGACCATGGACACGCCCGTGTCCTAGGACGTGTGACCCTTGACAAGATCCAAACTTTGCTTTGAATACTGTCTGTCCCTCTTTCGAATTTTTGGGCATTACAACTCTTTCCACTTTAAAAGAATTTCGTCCTGAAATTATAATAAGTAAAAGTTACACAAAATGTAAATGATACATGAACGGAAAAATTCTGGATACTCCTCCAACATAGTTTGTTCTCGCTCCCAAGAGAGCTCCTCACGACCACAGTTGTCCCATCGAACTTTTACGAGTTTGATCTCTTAGTTTCGCAATTGCCGAATTTCTGAATCCTCTATAGCAACTGGATGAACTCGTGTCCTCAAGTCCTCTTCTATCGGCATCGATGCCGATTCGATCACCACACTAGCCTCTACTAAGGCTTTCCTCAAGACGGAGACATGGAATACGTCTTGTAATCCACTTAGCTTTGCGGACAACACCAACCTGTATGCTGCTTCTCCCGCCCGTTCTATAACTTCGAAAGGCCCCAAAAACCTTTGACTCAACTTCTTGAGTCGGCGAATGCATGAAATGCCTTTGAACGGCTTGATCTTTAGATAGACCCAGTCCCCTACCGCGAACTCTAGCTTCCTGTGGTGAGCATTAAAATATTTTGCTTGCCGATCTTGAGCCATCTTCATGCTCCCTTGAATGGTTTGCAATAGCTCGCATGCATCAGCTACCACTTCTTTTCCCAAAAGTTTGGTGTCTCCCGCCTCTGTCCAAGACATCGGTGTTCGACACCTCCTCCCATACAAAGCTTCGTATGGCGCCATCTTGATACTTGCTTGATAACTGTTGTTATAGGCGAACTCCACCATGAAGAGGTGATCCTCCCACTTCTTGCCGAAGTCCAGAATACACATCCTCAGCATATTCTCCACAGTACGGTTTGTCCTTTCAGTTTGCCCGTCAGTTTGAGGATGGAAAGCTGTGCTGAACTTTAGCTTTGTGCCCAGACTTTTCTGAACCAACCTCCAGTCCTTGGACGTGAAACGTCCATCGCGATCACTAACTATACTCTTATGAATCTCATGTAGTCTTACAATGTTGCGAACATACAACTCTACCAGCTTATCCACGCTGTCCTCCTTTCAATTTGGGATGAAGTGAGCCACCTTGGTTAAGCGATCCACAATCACCAAAATCACGTCGTTACCCTGCTGCGATCTAGGTAACCCATGCACAAAGTCCATGGATATGTCTCGAATTTCCACTCGGGGATTGGAAGAGGCTTCAGGAACCCGCCCGGCTTCTGACACTCGGTCTTCACTGAGGTACAAGTTTGGCATTGATTCACGTACAAAGCTACGTGCCGCTTCAGTCCAGGCCACCAAAAGGATTTCTTCATATCCAGGTACATCTTTGTACTGCCCGGGTGAATGGATTACTTTGTGAAGTGAGCCTCAAACATCAACTCCTCACAGAGCTTGCCGAACTGCGGTACACAAATCCTTCCATCCTTCCTCAGTATCCCATCAATCAACTCCCAAGCGCTGCTCTCCTCCTTTTGAGCTTCCACCACGTAAGGTTGAAACTCCACATCCAAACGAGTCACTTCCCGAATACTATCAGATAAATCATTCTGCATTTCAATCCAATTCAACTGAGCCACGCTAGACTCGCCCCTTGCTACGCACTCCAAGCCGAGGGACTCCCAGTCCAGCACCAACCACTCATCATGAGCTTCGATCCAATTCCCTTGTGTTGGATCCCTAGTTTGATTTGTGCTAGGTTTGCTAACTTAGGATCATGTGACCCAGAATGTATAGCCAGGGTCATAGTTGTGTCCTAGAGTCTAGGCAAATACTTAGAGTCAACATCATATGGACCAGCTATCAACAAGACTGGCAGAGACTCAAGACTTAGAAGATTTCAAGAATCTGTAAAGTGAGTTCGACGTTCGTCGAACTCAGGTTGAAGATAGTCATGCTCAGCTCGATGATCTCAGAGTAAATTCTCTGAGCTGAGCTCGACGAACTTGGTACTCAGATCGACAAAAACTTGGACACTACAACAACACTTCAAGTTCAGAAAAAACATCAAGATATTCTAAGTGCTTAGTTCAGACTTTGGTCGACGAACTTAGTTCTCAGCTCTACGAACTCTATTATTTGGTCGATGAATCTTTGGACTACTACAACATTATGTCAAGACCATTTTCTCTAGTCTCAGGTCGACGAACTCAGTTCTCTGCCCGATGAATTCTGGAATTATCTACTTCAACAACTTAGAACCAGAAGACTTGTGTCGACACTCAGAGTATATGTCAACACCAACTAAGTCGACATTAGAAGAACTTGTGTCGACACCCAAATCATCAGTCGACACTGTGGAAAGGTTATGTCGACACCACACAGAAGATTTGTGTCGACACACAGGATATCAGTCGACACACAAAATATATGACAACTCCAGAATAGTTGCTGAACTCCAGTCGACGAACATATTTACCAGCTCGACAAACTTCAAACACAGGTTATGCAAAGTTCAGAAGAGACAGCAATTCAGTTTCCAGCTCGACGATCATGGAACTCAGCTCGACGAACAAAAGCCGTCTGGTCGACGAACTCAACATCTCAGCTCGACGAAATGTGGACTCAGTTCGACGATTTCTGTCAACTGTTCGATGATTCCAGACTAAGTCATTTCCAGCGCTGTCCCCATGATTACTGCAATAATTCCAGACTAATCAATGCTCTAACATTCTCTGAATATAACCGTTAGAGGAGCATTGATTAGGATATTCTCTAGGATTATTGCTTGCCATTTTCCACGGGACAGTTGGGGAAATTATTCAATGCTGCTTATTCTCTAGGCCGTCAGCATTGAATGAAGAAGGAATTCAAAATTCGAAAGACCAATTTCCCCAGGAATATATAAAAAGTGATTTTTCTCTTTTCTCATATAGAGAGTACACATAGATACACAGACAGAAAAGATTATTCCTGCTTTCATCGAAAGATATTCAGAAGCAGATCTTCATTGGCTTTCTCAGTCTGTCAGTAATTTGAAGAAGAAGCAAGAAGAACACCTATTTTAAATTAAGAGTCTTCATGTTCTTCTTCTCCAGGACCTTGCTAAGATATTCAAGCACCATCAGTCTAAAGCTCTTGGATCAAGTCTCTCAACTGAAGGCCTATCACCCTGTGCAAAGCTCCAGTTCTCCTGAACTCTTCTACATCTCAGGGGGAGCTTTGACAACATCACTGAATCCACATAGTCTTCTCATTGTGATTGAGAAAAGAACACTTCCATCACTCTCTCATCCCCACCTCTGTAAAGGTTTGTCAGCTCCCTTCAAAAGTGATTCCTGGTTACAAGTCACCTGATCAAAAGACTTGAGGGTTTGGTTTTTGAGCACCTGATCAAAAGCTCATTGGTGTCAGGCACCTGATCAAAAACCTGAGTGGATTCCTACCAGGGTGGTAGAAGGGTGGATGCACCCAGGTTGGGGAACCACTATAAAATTTCTTATGTCGTCTGGTTGCCCCTTTTCTTTTTGTTCTTGCTGTGCTTGTGTTTTTAGGACTGCTGTGTGTTTATTTACTTTAGTTTAATTCTGCACTTTTTAATTATAGCAAAAGCTATAATAATTTTATAAGGACCTACAAATACTCTATTCACCCCCCTTCTAGAGTATATTAGATCTAACCCATCACTTTCAATTATTATCAAAGGAGGTTCCTTTGGTTGTACAAGTTAAATCTTGAACCAAAAGATAATAAGTTTGATCTATCTTATTTCATTTCATTTTTAATAGTTTTACACACACAGCATGACATTGAACAAGGACTGTGCAAGCACCAGACCTCCAGTGTGCAACCTTGATAGGTTTGCCATCTGGAAGGCAAGAATTAGGCTGTACATGAATTCCATTGATGAAGACATCTACAATTCAATCTTGACAGGTCCCCCACAAGCATCCACCTCTGCAACACCTACAAGTTCAACAGCAGTTCCACCACCTGAGTGGACTGAAACTCAAATAAAGGCAAAAATTACAGATGCCAAAGCTATGAATATCCTGGCACAAACTATGTCAGATGATATCTTCCAAAAGGTTGCTGAGTGCACCTCAGCAAAAGCCATTTGGGATTCCCTAAACCAAATGGTGGATGGATCAGCAGATGAGAGAAAGGATAGGAGATCAAATCTCATATCCCTATATGAGAACTTTAAGAAGGAAGAAGCTGAGATAGTTTCTGATATGTACAATAGGTTAAGCTCAATTATTAATGAGCTAAAAACCTTAGATAAGAACATCACTCTTACTGAAGTGAATGACAAGATCCTGATGTGCTTACCAAGCTCATGGGATACATGAATCTGGCCCATCAAGTAGGCCAGATGCCTGAATGAGATTTCAACTGATTCTCTATTAGGCAAACTGAAGTCATATGAACAGTTGATAAAGACCAGAGAGGCAGCTGACCAAAGAACACCTCCAGAAGGCAGAAGAGAACAAAGTATTGCCTTCAAAGCCACTGAAGAGACAGAGACTGTAACATCAAATGAAGAGCTCATGAGTCTCTTTGCTAAAATATTCTACAAGATTGCCAGAAAGGATTTCAGGAGAAAGTCATCAAGAAAAGATGACTAGCCAAAGTATGACAAGACACCAACCAAAGAAATTGTGTGCTATGGATGCAAGAAGCCTGTGCACTTCCTCTCTGAGTGTCTAGAGAACCAGAAGAAAGAGAAGAGAAGAGAGAAGGAAACCAGAAGACAACACACCAACAAACACTCTTCCAGCAAGCACAAGAAGAAGGAAAAGGGCTTTGTGGCTGAGACCTGGAGTGAGACAGAAGATGAGTCAACATCTTCAAGCTCCAGTGAAGATGAGGAAGAAGCAAGAGCAAAGGAGGTTTGCCTCATGACAATTGATGCCTCCAGAAGTCACTCAGAAGAAGAAGAGTCTGAAGAAGGAGTGTCTGAATCAGAGGCAGATCAGGTATTGTCCTCCTTTGACTACAACTCTGAAACATTTAAATCTGATTTCAAGTTAATGTGCATAGATTTGATTAATTCTGAAAAAGAAATTAAAATTCTTAGGGAAAAATTAGGAAACTTAGAGGATGTTCAATCTAAAAATATTAGGTTAAAAGATGAATTAACCTTAGCAAATGAAAAAAAAAATTCACAAAAAACTGAGCTTTGTGAGGCCAAATAACTTGAGAAAACTCTCAATGGGAGAAGCCTCAAGCTGATGGATATCACAAGTACTATTAATGCCAGACTTAATGGCAAGCAAAGATGGGTGCTCCATCAGGTTTGCCCCCCATTCTCAGGAAGAACATTTTATCAACCCCAATAAAATTTGTATCTGCTAAAGGGAAAGAAATAGTAAATGAAAAACAAACAGTAGAAAAGATCCCTAAGATAGTAGGACAGAAAACCAAATACCAGAAAACACCTAGTAAAAACAAGGTTCAGCAATTTTCATCGAACTCAGATCGACAAAATGGGGCCAGTTCATCGAACCCAGATCGACGAACTCTGAATGCAAACTATAGTTACATTTATTCATCTAACTGCGATCGACGAACTCTGTATGGTTCGTTGAGCAGAGGTCGACGAACGTGGGGAACAGAGAATGAACATGTTCATTCTATAGGCAGAGATAGACGATTTCAACCAATTTCGTCAAACTCTGGTCGACGAACTTATAGAAATTTGTCGAACCCAGGAAGACGTAATCAAAACTATAATTCCAATAGCAACTTAAATATTTCTAAGAAACCATTTAATCCACTAGCTGACTGGATCATACCACCTAAGAGATATCACCCCCTAGGATACAAGTCCCAACCTGAATTCTCTGTTATTTCCAGCTTCTTTTATTAGCAATACAAAGGACCCAAGGTAACCTGGGTCAAAAACCATTAACTGTCTTCTATTGCAGGTGAAGAGCTGTCCAGGGGTAAATCAAACTTGGTACCTGGATAGTGGCTGCTCCAAACATATAACTGGCAGCAAGGACATCTTATCCAACTACAAGTCCAAGCTGGGGCCAAAGGTTATCTTTGGTGACTCCAAATGTGGTCAGTCAGAAGGATTTGGAGAAGTAAGAATAGGAGCTATCACATTCAAAAAGGTGACACATGTAAGTGGACTCAAGCATAACCTCATCTCCATAAGTCAGTTATGTGATGATGGTTATCAGGTATACTTTAACCCATCCACTTGTTTTATTATTGATAAAAACAACCAAACAGTTTTAATTAGAAATAAACAAGACAAAATATACTTAGTAAATTTTATTTCTGCCAAAAATGATATCTGTTTACTTAATTTAACTAGTAATCAGAATGACTTATGGAACAAAAGACTAGGTCATGTAAATCTGAAAAACATTGCTTGGCTATCAAAATACAACCTTGTTAGAGGTCTACCTTCTGGTCCCTAAAATTAGGAAGGTCTCTGCAGGGCTTGTCAATTACGCAAGCAAACTAAAACTAGTTTTAAATCTGTTAATAAGAGTGATTCACCTAGGATTTTATACTTGCTACATTTGGATCTCTTTGGACCCATTGCTGTACAAAGCCTAGGAGGGAAATCCTACACTTTGGTTATAGTGGATGACTTCTCTAGGTTCAGTTGGGTATTCTTTCCGATATCTAAGTCAGATACCTTCAAGGTTCTTATAGATTTTCTCCGGACCAACAGATTGAGTTCTCTACAGATGTTGCATTGATCAGAAGTGATCATGACACAGAGTTTGAGTCTCTTCTTATACATGAGTTCTGTGAGAAGGAAGGTATCAGACATTGTCACTCAGCTCCTAGAACTCCTCAACAAAATGGGGTAGCTGAAAGGAAAAATAGGATACTCATTGAAGCTACAGGTACATTGCTTACAGATGCTTACATGCCCCTAACCTTTTGGGCAGAGGCTGTAAGCACATCAAATTATGTCCTGAACAGGAGCCTAATTCACAAACTAAAGAACATGACTCCCTATGAATTGCTTAAATGGAAGAAACCTAAAATCAACTACTTCAAAGTATTTGGATGCTTATGTTACATTCATAACAACAATAAAAAATACATTAGAAAGTTTGAGGCTAAGGCTGAAGATGGAATTTTTCTAGGATATTCCTAAGTAAGCATGGCCTATAGAGTTTTTAATAAATCAACATTAAAAATTGAAGAGTCCATCCATGTTTCATTTGATGAGACTAACATGTATTGCAAGGAGAAAGAAGTTTCTACCAATAGCAACTTGTAGGTACCCCACTTATGTGAGACCTTGGATGGACTAAACCTCGCCCAAGAGGTTCCAACTCATCCCTCTCCACAAGCCATTGAAGAAAGTGAAGAAGAAGAAGCTGAAGAAAATGAATCTCTACCAACAGCAAATACAATTCCACAGGAGGAATTAATTCCAAATGCTGTTGCACAAACAACTTTACCCACTGATTTTGTCACACTTAGGGATCATCCCAGATCTCAAGTGATTGGAGACATATGAGCAGGTGTACAGAAAAAGCATCAACTCACCCAAGATTGGATGCATGCTTATTTTCTCTCTCAGGTTGAACCTCTATCCATCCATGATGCTGAGCAGGATCCCCATTGGATCCTTGCAATGGAGGAGGAACTAAATCAATTTGAGAGATATAGAGTTTGGGATTTGGTTCCAAGACCCCAAAAATACCCAGCTATTGGAACCAAATGGGTTTTCAGAAATAAGCTGGATGCCCAAGGAATCATTGTGATAAACAAGGCTAAGCTTGTTGCTCAAGGATATAGACAAGAAGAAGAAATTGATTATGATCAAACCTTTGCACCTGTTGCAAGGTTGGAAGCCATAAGAATATTCCTTTCCTATGCAACATACAAGAGATTCAAGGTCTTCCAAATGGATGCGAAGAGTGCTTTTCTAAATGGAGTGCTAAAAGAAGAGGTTTATGTAGAACAACCTCCAGGTTTTGTTTCTCCAACTTACCCCTCTCATATTTTTAAATTGCATAAGACTCTTTATGGTCTAAAGCAAGCTCCAAGAGCTTAGTATGAGACCTTAGCTAGTTTTTTATTAGAGCATAAATTTACAAGAAGAACTGTAGATAAAACACTTTTCACTAGACATCATAAGGACCAAATCTTATTAGTACAAATCTATGTGGATGATATTATATTTGGCTATACAGATTCCAAATTATGCAAGAGGTTATCTGACCTCATGCATTCCAAATTTGAAATGAGTAGCATGGGTGAGCTTTCCAACTTCCTTGGTCTCCAAGTGAAGCAGCTGCCTGATGACATCTTCATCTCTTAAGCAAAATATACTAAAGAACTTCTAAAGAAGTTTGGGATGGTTGATGCCTCAGTAAAGAAAACACCCATGGTTACCAATACTGTTGTGGACTCTGATGTACCATGGAAACCTGTGGATCAGAAACTTTATAGGGGCATTGTTGGGTCCCTATTATACCTCACAGCAAGTAGGCCAGATATTATGTTTTCCACATGTCTTTTTGCTAGGTTCCAGGTGAACCCTAAATAATCTCACCTAATTTTACTAAAAAGGATTTTGATGTTGGAACCAGCTTTCTGGTTCCTCCTAAAGTTGGAAACAGGATGCTACCATCACGTACTCTTCCTGAGCTATCCTCTTGACGTGAGTCGGAGATCTGAAAATAGACCGAGGGGTCTCAGCTCGGAGGTTCCACCTCTTTCCCGGAAGAACTGAAGTTCTTACCCTCCCTAGCCAATGCTGAGCTAGGTGCCTGTGAGGAAGACAGTGGAAAGGTTCAACAACCCTCTCAGGCACCTTATTAGTCTATTTATAGGCCCCTGAATCTGATCTGCAAATATCACTTCTGAAATACCCTAAAATGACCAAAACTCCCCGGGCTGGGTCTACCAACAGCCAAACTCCGCTGTTCTGGAGGGCTATACGCAGACCTCTAGGGTAGACGTGTAAAATTACTTGGGGCAAAAAGGTAAAATCCCCCTGGGGGTAAAAAGGTAAAAACATCTCTTCTTCCCTGCGGCGAGTGGGGAAAAGATTGACGGGCGAGACGACCCTCTCTGTCCGTCTTGCCTCCCTCTCACTCTATAGGCCATCTCGCCTCTTGGGCGTCTCGCCTAGCTCAGAGAATCTCCCATCCTGCTTCCTGCAGGTGGGCCCCCTGGTCTTACTCACCTATCATCTCGCCAGCCTCCCCTTCTCGCTCGTTGGGCCACCTCTCACGAGCCCAAGGTTGTACACAATCCCCGCTCTTTTTGAGGTTGCCCTAACCTCGGAAAGATAAGTCCAACTGAGGCTCACGATGCTGGGATTCGCTTATGAGAATCTTTGGTGCCCCCCATGGGGCCTATAAATATGAGATCCCAGCTTTCTTTAGGGTGCCCCTTTTTGTCTTCCGTCATTTCCTCAACCTTCAGCATGTGTCATAGCCAGAGTTTTCGTGAGCGCCTCGCGATGGTGCGAAAGCGAAATAAAGCCAACATGACCGCCCTGTTCCCGGATCTGGGGCGTACTCCTCCCTCAACCCCTCCATCCTCTCTCCTGAAGAAGATGAAAGCCGCCTGCCTTGCCCTCTCGGCGGGCGCGACCTCCTCTGCCCCTTTGACAACAGAAAATCTTCCCGCATCTCTTGGGGAGAGACGGGTAATTTCTCATTCTCTCTCTTCTTCTTTCATCCTGCTTGTTGATCCTGCTTTCACAGGGAAACTTTGCTGATTCCCCTATGCCCGCAAATCCTCCTGACACTATCAATCAAACTCATCAATGCCCCGACTCGCCCGAGGCGTCCTCCACACCCCTCTCGCGGAAAGAAAACCTCTCGCGGGTTCTGGGGAACCCTCGTATCCCAAGTAAGAACTTACCCTTTTCGGTTTTGCTCTATTTCGCCTTCTTTTACCCAACTTCCGCGAGATAACTGGGTGAACTTTTGTAATCCTGGCGCGTGGCCATGAGATCATCCTTCCTTACGATTTCTCTCTCTCTCTCTGTGCAGGCATCCAATTCGAATCTGACACTGAGGATGCTCCAGCGTCTCCTCCCCTCTCGCCTCTTCCACGTCCTGATGAGATCTAGGACTACTTGGGTGATCCCATTGATACCCTGGAGCTGAAGTAGAGGACGGATAGGATGTTCCGCAAATATACGCATATAATCCGCAAGATGGAGCTGGAGAAGCAGGCCTCTGACCGGCACATGGACTGGCTAGAAACAGAGTGCCATCGCCTTTCTGCCAAGATTTAAGCCGACGGTGTGATGGAGAGAGAGAGAGAGAGGGAGAGACAAGAGAGAGAGAGAGAGAGAGAGAGAGAGAGAGAGAGAGGGAGAGACGAAGCGTCGGGCTGCCTCTTCATTTCCCGCCGCTTGATTTTCCCGCTCAATCTCCTCTCTCTTCTTCATCCGTTATAAATACCTCTTAAATCCAGATATTCCCATACTTCCGTTATTCTTGGTTGTCTTTTCAGTCGGAGCTTCCGCCTGCCCCTCTTCCTCAACACGCTTCTCGCATCCCGCTCTCCCTTTAAATCGTTCTTTTCCCCTATTTCTGCCTTCTCGCCTGCTATGGGAAAGAAGAGGGTGGAAGAAGGTGAGGGCCGCAGCCGCTGCGGAAAGCGATTTGTGGATCACGATTTTCCTGTCGGCCGACTACCAGAGGAAGAATACACTCGCTTTGACAGCGAGTTCCTTGCTGACGGCTATTTATCTCGCCCACCCAAAGTTGGCGAGTGCATCAATACTTTTTATCCCAACGAACTGTCCTTCCCCGTCTCACACTTTGAGGCGGGGCTGCGTGTTCCCCTTTGGCCGGAGGTCAAATTAGTCTTGAAGTACTTCGGGGTTGTTCCTGCCCAATTCAACCCCAACGCTATCTCTATGCTGGTTACTTTTGCCTGTTACCTGCGGCGAGAGTGCATTGAATTCAGCTTGACCACCTTTCGCAAGCTGTTCATCTATCATGCAAAAGATGACGGCGTTTCCAACTTCACCGACCAAGGCCTGAAGGTGTGCGAGATGGCGAACAAGAATCATCATTAGCTGACTCGCTTCGTATTCATTCGCGGGGATTTGGGAGGCATCCCTCTCGCCCCGGTGTCCCCCGCTGAGTGCTACTATGAAACCCCTAAGGTTGGGGGTGCCGAGAAGGCTCTCTGCGACTTCTTTGCAGGGAAAAACTTCGAGGTCAATTACCTCAGGCGAGACCTCGACTGGTTTCCTACAGTCTTCCCTAGCGAAGGTATACTCCTGCCCCCTCCTTAGCATTGTAAATTTTTGTTTTATGCTGACTGTCAACTTGTCTAGGAGAGAGAACCATCCCTGTTCATCCTCCTTACCAGAGTAACAGGGGTCTCACCTTAGTGAGTATGGCGGCGGAGGCCGTGAAGGATACGCTGACCCCCACCCTAAAGAAAAGGCCCGGGGACGAGGGCACTTCTCAGCACAGCCCAAAGAAGAAGGTGAAGAAATCGGTGTCCTTTAAGAAGGAGAAAAAGTCTGCCAAAGAAAGGAAAGAGTTATCGGGATCCCTGTCCCCCATCTCTTTAGGGTCTCCCTCACCTCCCCAACTATCTGTCTCGCCTACCTGCGAGACGGTCTTGTCAGAGCCAGCTGCCACCACCACTGTTCTGCCTGCTGAGTTCCCTTCCGGCGAGGCTGGCTCCTCCAGCCGCCCGGCTCCAGCCTCGCACCCCAATTATAACATGGGGCCTGTGATGGATGATGCTGCCGGTGAGCCGGTGCTCCAATGGGACAAGGACGCTAGTCGCGTGTCGGTGTCCACTATCCTTCATTCCTTCCTGGAAAGAGCAGGAACCCCCCACCAGTCACGCCTTATCCCTAGGGTTCGGGCTATATGGTGGCCTTAGCTCCGAGCCCGCGGATAATGAGACGTCGCGAGACCTCCTTCTGAAGAGCGCCCACTCTCAATTTCGCTCCCTGGAGCTCGCGCACCGGGTCTCGCGTCGCCTGGTCTTCAACAATAGGAAGTGGAAGGAAGCGGATGCCGGTCTCGCCGCGGAACGTGAGAAGTCCATCGACCTTGAGAAGCGGCTAGTCATCGCCGACAACCTCCTTGCGCAGAGTCAGGGCGGTGTGGTAAGTTTTCTCACCGCCACTTTGCTAGCCCTATTCGCCGCCCATTGTGGTCCTTCAATCATTAAATATTCTTGCAGGATGCCGAGACTGCCGACCGGATGCACTCGCGCATTGAGGCGTTGGAGGGAGAGAACAAGAAATTAAAGGCTGAAAATATCCGCCTTCGGAATAGCGCGGTACCCCCTTCAGACCAATTTCCCGTTCCTTCTCGCTATTTTGTGGATGAGGTGGATGCCCTCTATAGAGATTCCAATATCAAGACACCAGAGCTGGTTCTCAAAATGATGAAGGAGCTGGGGGTGGTGCGCGATGATGCCGAGACGGTTACTGTCTGCGACCTGGTCCACCGCTTATTCGGCGAGACGGATGACAGCTCATCTTCCGGCAGTGAGGAGTAGGGAGACACCAGCGCCAGTGACTTCACTCCCCCCTCTTTTCTTTTTTTACCTTGTCTGGTACTTGTAATCTTGATAGACATTTCCTCAGGAATAACGAGGTGTTCTCTTTCGTGACGATCCAATGGAATATTATTATTAACCTTTTACATGTTACTTTATTGTACTTTTACCTTCCACTGTTTCGCTTAATAGTTAGCCCAAAAATGCGAGACCTCGGCTCTCTCTTCGCCTTTATCACCCGCAAGATCTTCTGACCCTTACTGCCCATCTCGCCGTAAGATAAACCTGTGCTGAAGACCTTGGAGAGCAGCCGTCCCACATGACATGCCCCACCTTTTTACGCCAGGCCTATGCCTTGGACAAGGAAGACCTACTCGCTATGGGTGAGACCACCCATGCCGAGTGTAGACCGAAGATCCTCCTCCCTGGCATAATCCCCAATCCTTCCTTTTTCTAGGGATTTTCCACCAATCTCCTGATAAATCTGAACATTTATCCCCGTGAACTCTCGCCGCTTGACTTGCCCTCGAGTGAGCCTACAGCCCTGCCAGCTAGATGAGAGCCTGGTCAGCGGGTCTGCTCAGGGTCTCCTCTCCAAACCTCCAACCACCGAGTGAGCCTATAGCCATGCCAACTAGATGAGAGCCTAGTCAGTGGGTCTGCTCGGGGTCTCCTCTCCAAAACCTCCAACCACCGAGTGAACCACAGCCCTGCAAGCAAGATGGGAGCCTGGTCAGCGGGTCTGCTCGGGGTCTCCTCCCCGAAACCTCCAACCAACTCCAACCACCGAGTGAGCCTATAGCCCTGCCAGCTAGATGAGAGCCTGGTCAGCAGGTCTGCTCGGGGTCTCCTCTCCAAAACCTCCAACCAACTCCAACCACCGAGTGAGCCTACAGCCCTGCCAGCTAGATGAGAGCTTGGTCAGCGGGTCTGCTCGGGGTCTCCTCTCCAAACCATCTCCAACCACCGAGTGAGCCTACAGCCCTGCCAGCTAGATGAGAGCCTGGTCAGGTTTGCTCGGGGTCTCCTCTCCAAACCATCTTCAACCACCGAGTGAGCCTACAACCCTGCCAGCTAGATGAGAGCCTGGTCAGCGGGTCTGCTCGGGGTCTCCTCTCCAAACTATATCCAACCACCGAGTGAGCCTACAGCCCTGCCAGCTAGATGAGAGCCTGGTCAGCGGGTCTGCTCGGGGTCTCTTCTCCAATCCATCTCCAACCACCGAGTGAGCCTACAACCCTAACAACTAGATGCGAGCCTGGTCAGCGGGTCTGCTCGGGTTCTCCTTTCCAAACCATCTCCAACCACCGAGTGAGCCTACAACCCTGTCAGCTAGATGAGATCCTGGTCGGCATGTCTTCTCGGGGTCTCCTTTCCAAAACCTCCAACCAACTCCAACCACCGAGTGAGACTACAGCCCTGCCAGCTAGATGAGAGCCTGGTTAGCGGGTCTGCTCGGGGTCTCCTCTCCAAACCATCTCCAACCACCGAGTGAGCCTACAGCCCTACCAGCTAGATGAGATCCTGGTCAGCGGGTCTGCTCGGGGTCTCCTCTCCAAACCATCTCCAACCACCGAGTGAGCCTACAGCCCTGCCAGCTAGATGAGAGCCTGGTCAGAGGGTCTGCTCGGGGTCTCCTCTCGAAACCATATCCAACCACCAAGTGAGCCTACAGCCCTGCCAGCTAGATGAGAGCCTGGAAAGACTTCTCATATTCTGGGGTCCATTCAAACTTCTTGCCTCCCCGCAGTGTCCGAAAGAAAGACGAGCATCTCTCTCCTACTCGAGAGAGAAACCTGCTTAGCCAGGCAAACATGTCGGTGAGACGCTGAACCTCCTTAGCATTTCTAGGGGACTCCAACTCCAGGATTGCTTTTACGTTTTCGGGGTTGGGCTCCACTCCCGATGGGGTGAGAAGATGTCCGAGTAACTTTCCCCTATTGGCTCCAAAAACACATTTCAGGGGGTTGAGTCTCATTTTATATTTCCTCAGGGTCTCAAAGGTCTCCTCAAGATCTAGGATATGAGCTTCGAGGTCCTTGCTTTTGACCATCAAGTCATCCACATACACCTCGAGGTTCCTCCCTCTCTGTTTTCAGAAGATCCGATCCATCATTCTTTGGTAGGTTGCTCCCGCATTTTTCGAACCAAAAGACATCATATTAAAACAGAAGCATCCATCCTCCGTGATGAAGGTGACGTCCTTAACACCCGGAGGATGCATGCGTATTTGGTGATATCCGGAAAACGCATCCAAGAAACTCAGAAAAGTAAAACCGACGGCTGAGTCAACCAGCGCGTCGATTCGGGGCAGCGGGTAACAATCCTTGGGGCACACTTTATTTAAAAGAGAGAAATCCACACACATTCTCCATCTACGCTCCCCCTTTTTAACCATTACAACATTACTAACCCACCCCAGATACTTACAGGCGGACACAAACCCCACCTTAAGTAACTTCTCTACCTCCTCTCTAATAGGCCCGGCCATCTAGGAGGCGATGGCCCACTTCTTCTGCTGTATGGGGTGGGTGTTGGGATCGAGGTTGAGGCAGTGACAAGCTACGTACGCATCGACCCCGGGCATGTCTACGGCGCTCCGCGCGAAGACGTAGATATTTTTTTGCACGCAAGCATTGATCTTCTCTCAGTCTTCTGGGCTGAGCTCGCTGCTAATCTTTATCTTCTCCTCTCTTCCTTCCTTGATACGGATCGCTACCTCGAGTACCTCTACGGCCGCCTTCAGCTTTGATGGCACTTCCTCTCCTTCCTGCTCTTCCCGCGCATCCTGCTCTCTAGCTTCGTCTTCCGCGATAGCCATCACCATTTCTTCCTCAAGCTTTTCTATCTCCCACTTGCTTGCGCGCTCTCCTTCCTACAGTGAGGCTCTTCTTTTTTCCAGCTGGGCCCCCTTCCCAGGCGACCCTCCCGCTTCCTCCCTCTTCCTCTTCTCTTTCCTCCTTTTACCTTCTTTTGGCTCCCCTTCCTCTTCTGCCTCCATCTCTCCCTCCTCCTCTCCAGGCATTTCTAGCTCCCCTGTTGAAACTGAGGGATAAATACAGTTTACTCTAGAGGGAGGGGGAATAGAGTATATAAAAAATGTTTAGATTTATTGCGGAATTAAAATATTGATACTTATATGAAAGAGGTAAAAGCAAGAAACTATCACAGCACAATATACGAAGAAAATATAAGGCAATCCAGACGACACAAGAAATTTTATAGTGGTTCCCCAAATCTGGGTACATGCACTCTTCTACCACCCTGGTAGGAATCCACTTAAATTTTTGATCAGGTGCCCTATCACCACAAGATCTGCTTCAGGTAGATCTAGAAACCCTTCAGGATTTTGATCAGGTGCCTAAAAACCAATAGGTTTTTGATCAGGTGCCCTATCACCAAGGAGTTTACTTTTGAAGGGAGTAAGAACCCTGTACACAAGAGGTTAAAGAAAAATAGATGACAATCTTCTCTTTCTCAAACACAATGAGAAGACAATGTGGATTTGATGATGCCAAAGCTCCCCCTGAGAAATTGAGTAGTTTCAGGAAGAAGGAAGCTTTGTCCCGGGTGTACGTCTTCAGATTGATGTTGATTCTAGCTCTCTGTAGATTGTTGAAGCCTGATGAAGGAAGAAGACTAGAGAGATTTGTGTGTTCAACAAGTTCTTCTTCTGCCTTGTATTTCGCAAAAATAGGAGACCCTTGAGAGCAAAAAAGATTGATTTTCTGACTCACTGTGATTCTTGTTGTCTCTGTCTTTTTAAGTTCTTTGTATATTTTTGGAATGACTAACGGCCTGAATTTGAATTCCCAGACAGTACTTAATTCTCTGCAAGAATTTAGGAGCCCAAACGGGTAGAATGGCTAGCAATCATAAATGCACTTCCATAACTGTCTTGACAAAATATTCTGCAAATACCATAATCAATGCTTCATGAGATACGACTATCAGCCTTGAGAATGTCAGCATTAATTATAAAAATATATTTGCCTTAAAATGATTTATCATACCCAAAATAAATACTTCTGACCGGACTGAGAGAACTGATAACTGAAGACAGTAAAAAATCGTAGAGCTTGGCTCAGAGATTGTCAAACTGGGTTAAGAGATCGTCGACCTGTGAACAACTATCGTAGATCTGAGATAACTGCTGAGAAGCATAAGATCGTTGACCTGAGCTCGTAGATCGTCGAGCTCAGTTCAGAGTAGAAGACTCTGAGATCGTCGATGGGAGATCGATGATCGTCGAGCTGAGTTCTTGTGTTCGTCGATCAGATACCTTTTGTTCGTCGAGCTGAGAATTGTTCCTGGACTTAGAATATTTTCTGGAATGACATACTGAAGAAGACAAAAATCGTCGACCTGAGAACTTGGTTCGTCGACCTGAGAATTTGATTTATCCTTCTGAAACAGCTTCTGTGAACTGTGTCGATAGATGGTTCTGGGTGTCGACACAAGTCCTTCTAGTGTCGACTGATACTGTCGACTAATAATCTGTGAACTGTGTCGACACAAATCCTTCTTGTGTCGACTGAGCTAGTGTCGACTAATATTATCTATGTCGACTGATAGTCTGTGTGTCGACACAATTCTTCTAGGTGTCGACACGGCCTTTCTGTGTGTCGACACAATTCTTTTGGGTGTCGACACAACCTTTCTGTGTGTCGCCTGATATTGTCTGCGTCGACACAACTGCTTGAGTCTCTGACAAGCTGTTATAGGCTGATCCATGTGATGTTGACTCTTGGCCTAGACTAAAGAAATAAACCTATGACCCTGACTATACATTTTGGGTCAGTCTAAGAAAACCTAATAGTGATCCTTACCCAAATCAGAACTAGGGTTCCAACAATCTCCCCATATTTAGGTGAAGACACTATTTACATAACACAAAGAAAATACAAAGCAATAAACTGGAGCATTTGCTTCTGCTGTTACTATTGCTGATGTTGTTGTTGATGTTGAACCTTGCCCAAACCCGTGTAATTACAATCTGTATCATCATAATCTGCTTCTGCTATTTCTGGAATTGCTACTGCTGCTGGAACTACTACAACTTCATTGGTCATCTATATCAGCACAAAATTTCTGAAACACTTCTTCTTCCTGTACTGCTGGAGGAACTGAGCTTGAAGGTCTGCTGAGGCTGAACCTGCTGCATCTTCATTGGACACCTCTCCCTGCCTAGTTTCAGTGAAAACTGGAAGCAGACCCCTAGATTAATAATGGACAGAGGAAGTAGAAAGGGAAGCAGAAAGGGAGTAGTCATTTGTTGAGGAAGAGTAAACCCATTCTTTGATCTCAACAACAGATAGTTTGATCAGTGCAGACATGAACTTCTTCAGACCTTGATCATCACATAGCTGTAACATTTCTTTAAAAATAAGATCACAGTGACTGATACCAATTGAAAGATAGAATCACAGTGACTAATCGATTCGAAGTCGATGTGGAAACCAGTGTCGAACTTCATCTTTGAAAGAGCCGCCGTAGAAATCGCCATGGAAGATCTGTAGGCTCAAGAGAGAAGAGATCAAGGGCAAAGGGAAAATAGAATATGAAAACGCGGGACATAGATCGAAGAGAAACCTACATATAGGTTTTTGGAATAGAAAAGACGATCTCTGTTCGACGATAAAAACAAAAACGTCGATCTTAGGTCAAAGATTAATTTATAAACAAATAATATCTTTGGTCTCTGATCTCAGTCGGAAATTGATAGTCGAGCATAGCTGGACGATCAATTAACTGAAGCAAAGTCGTCGATCTCTGGTCGATGATTTTTGTCTTCACAAAGATCTGTCGTCCAACGTAGTTCGACAATTTAGCTCAAGAGCTGTCCAAAGATCGTCGATCTTCGTTCGACGATTTAGGAACAGATCCAAAAACAGAAGTCAAAAATTAAATTAATCCTTCCCATTGATCATTCCAAGCTGATTCAGGAAGAACAGGTGCTTCTTTTCATCAAGGGGTTTGGTGAAAATATCTGCTCTTTGAAAATCAGTGGAGATAAAGGCTAGATTAATTTTCTTTTTGTCTACATTATCTCTAATGAAATGATGTCTTATATCTATATGCTTTGTTTTAGAATGATGCACTGGATTATGTGCTATAGATATAGCACTAGTATTATCACAGAAGATGATTGAATTATTTAGATTGAAACCATAATCTAAGAGTTGGTTTTGTATCCACAAAATCTGTGAACAGCAACTGACAGCAGCTATATATTCAGCTTCAGCAGTAGATGTTGATATAGAGGTTTGCTTCTTTCAAAACCAGGACACAAGTCTATCACCCAAGAACTGGCAAGTTCCTGAAGTGCTCTTTCTGTCCACTCTGTATCCAGCATAGTCAGCATCTGAAAATCCAGTCAACTCAAATGCTGACTCTGTTGGATACCAGAGTCCTAGATTAGGACAACCCTTTTTATATCTTAAAATCCTTTTTATGAAAATAAGATGAGATTCTTTAGGGTTCACCTGGAACCTAGCACATAAACATGTAACAAACATGATATCTGGTCTGCTTGTTGTTAGATATAGTAGGGATCCAACAATATTCCTGTACCTTGTCTGATCAACAGGTTTTCCATGTTCATCAGTATCTAATACATCATTGGCAGCCATGGGAGTCTTCATAGAAGATGCATCAGCCATCCCAAACTTCTTAATAAGCTCATTAGCATATTTAGATTGGGAAATGAAGATACCATCAGAAGATTGTTTCACTTGGAGACCAAGGAAATAAGATAACTATCCCATGCTGCTCATCTCAAATTTAGAATGCATTAGATTAGAAAATCTCTTGCACAATTTGGGATCAGTAGAACCAAATATAATATCATCTACATATATTTGTACTAATAAGATTTTATCATGATGCAATTTTGTAAAAAGAGTTTTATCTACCATGCCTCTACAAAAACCATGCCCTAAAAGAAAGCTGTCTAAGGTCTCATACCAAGCTCTTGGAGCTTGCTTTAAACCATATAGAGCCTTATGCAGTTTAAAAACATGAGAGGGGAAAGTTGGAGAAACAAAACCTGGAGGTTGTTCTACATAAACCTCTTCTTGTAGTACTCCATTTAGGAAAGCACTCTTGACATCCATCTGATAAACTGTGAACTTTTTAAAAGCAACATAGGCCAGAAAAATCCTTATAGCTTCTAGCCTGGCAACTAGAGCAAAGATCTGATTATAGTCAATGCCTTCCTCTTTCCTATAGCCTTTAGCAAAAAGCCTAGTCTTATTCCTCACAATCACACCTTGGGCATCACGCTTATTACTGAAAACCCACTTAGTTCCAATTACTGGATAGCCTTTAGGCCTTGGAACCAAATCCCAAACTCTACATCTTTCAAATTGATTTAGTTCCTCTTGCATTGCAATGATCCAATGGGGATCTTGCTCAGCATCAGTTATGGATTGAGGTTCAATTTGAGAGAGAAAACAGGCATGCATCACATTATGGTTGAGTTGATGCCTTGTCTGTACACCTACTGATATGTCTCCAATTACTTGGGATCTAGGGTGATCCCTAAGTGTGACAAAATCAGATGGTGGAGTTGGTTCAGCAACAACAATTAGAGTGAATTCCTCTTGTGGAATTACTTCTGCTGTTGGAGGAAGTTCAGTTTCTTCCGTAGAGTCTTCTTCACTGTCTTCATTTGCTTGTGGTGAGGGATGAGATATCACCTTTTGGGTGAGATTTAAGTCATCCAGCTTTTCACATAGACTTGGTACCTGCAGATGATCACTGGTAGAAGCTTCCTTCTTCTTATAAAACATATTAGCTTCATCAAATGTAACATGTATTGACTCTTCAATTTTCAAGGATGATTTATTGTGAACCCTATATGCCTTGCTAACTTGGGAATATCCTAGAAAGATTCCCATTGTAGCTTTGGCTTCAAACTTTCTAAGATAATCTTTGTTGTTATTATGTATATAACTGATAGAACTAAAAATTCTAAAGTAGTCTATTTTAGGTTTCTTCCCTTTGAGTAATTCATAGGGAGTCTTGCCTTTAAGTTTGTGTATCAAACTTCTATTCAGGACATAATTTGTTGTCCTTACAGCTTCTGCCCAGTAGGATAGAGACATGTGAGCATCAGCAAGCAATGTGCCTGCAGTTTCAATGAGTGTTCTGTTTTTCCTTTCAACTACCCCATTTTGTTGAGGAGTTCTGGGAGCAGAGAAGCAGTGCATGATAACTTCCTTCTCACAGAATTCTTGCATAGGAAGAGATTCAAACTCAGTGCCATGATCACTTCTGATCAATGCAACTAGAGTAGAGTACTCAATCTTTATGCATTTTAGAAAGTCTGTAAGAACTTTGAAATTATCAGACTTGTTTCTTAAGAAGAAAACCCAAGAGAACTTAGAGAAGTCATCTACAATAACTAAAGTATAGGACTTCCCTCCCAGCCTTGGCTGATTCACATTCAGCTACTTTCTGAAATACGTCATCAGACATTGTTTGTGCCAGTATGTTCATGGCTCTTACATCAGCAATCTTTGCTTTCTTGTATGCATCATTATAGTCTGGAGGAGGTACTGCAGTCATGTTTGGGGAAGTACTTGCAGGGGTAGCAGGTGGTGGAGGTACTCCTTTTAAGATAGAAGCAAAAATGTCTTCATCAATAGAATTCATATAAAGCCCGATTCTTGCCTTCCAGATTCCAAACTTTTGCAAGTTGCAAATTGGAGGTTTGGTGCTTGCAAATTCCTTGTACTGTGTCATGGTATAACAAAGAATAGAGTAAACAAATATCTATCAGAGATCTTAGGTTCAAGTGTTAGCCTGTACAACCTTAAAAACACACCCTCTGATACCAATTGAAAGTGAGGGATAGATACAATTTACTCTAGAGGGGAGGGGGGTGAATAGAGTATATAAAATTGTTTATATTTATTGTAGAATTAAAATATTGATACTTATATGAAAGAGGTAAAAGCAAGAAACTATCACAGCACAATTCACAAAGAAAATACAAGGCAATCCAGATGACACAAGAAATTTTATAGTGGTTCCCCAAATCTGGGTACATCCACTCTTCTACCACTTGGTAGGAATCCACTTAGGTTTTTGATCAGGTGCCCTATCACCACAAGATCTGATTCAGGTAGATCTAAAAACCCTTCAGGCTTTTGACCAGGTGCCTAAAAACCAATAGGTTTTTGATCAGGTGCCCTATCACCAAGGAGTTTACTTTTGAAGGGAGTAAGAACCATGTATATGAGAGGTTAAAGAAAAATAGATGACAGTCTTCTCTTTCTCAAACACAATGAGAAGACTATGTGGATTTGATGATGCCAAAGCTCCCCCTAAGATATTGAGTTGTTTCAGGAAAAAGAAGCTTTGTCCAGGGTGTAGGTCTTCAGATTGATGTTGATTCAAGCTCTTTGTAGATTGTTGAAGCCTGATGATGGAAGAAGACTAGATAGATTTGTGTATTCAGCAAGTTCTTCTTCTTCCTTGTATTTCGCAAAAACAGGAGACCCTTGAGAGCAAAAAAGATTGATTTTCTGACTCACTGTGATTCTTGTTGTCTCTGTCTTTTTAAGTTCTCTGTATATTTTTGGAATGACTAACGACCTGAATTTGAATTTCCAAACAGTACTTAATTCTCTGCAAGAATTTAGGAGCCCAAACGGGTAGAATGGCTAGCAATCATAAATGCACTTCCATAACTGTCTTAACAAAATATTCTGCGAATACCATAATCAAATAATCAATGCTTCATGAGATACGACTATCAGCCTTGAGAATGTCAGCATTAAATATCAGAATATATTTGCCTTAAAATGATTTATCATAACCAAAATAAATACTTCTAACCGGACTGAGAGAACTGATAACTGAAGGCAGTAAAAAATCGTAGAGCTTAGCTCAGAGATCGTCGAACTGGGTTAAGAGATCGTCGACCTGTGAGCACCTATCGTAGATCTGAGATAACTGCTGAGAAGCACAAGATCGTCGACCTGAGCTCGTAGATCGTCGAGCTCAGTTCAGAGTAGAAGATCTGGGAGATCGACGATCGTCGAGCTGAGTTCCTGTGTTTGTCGATCAGATACCTTCTGTTCGTCGAGCTGAGAATTGTTTCTAGACTTAGAATATTTTCTGGAATGATATACTGAAGAAGACAAAAATCGTCAACCTGAGAACTTGGTTCGTCGACCTGAGAATTTGATTTATCCTTCTGAAATAGCTTCTGTGAACTGTGTTGACAGATGGTTCTGGGTGTCGACACAAGTCCTTCTGGTGTCGACTGATACTGTCGACTAATAATCTATGAACTGTGTCTACACAAATCCTTCTTGTGTTGACTGAGCTAGTGTCGACTAATATTATCTGTGTCGACTGATAGTCTGTGTGGCGACACAAATCTTCTGGGTGTCGACACATTCTTTATGTGTGTTGACACAATTCTTCTGGGTGTCGACACAACCTTTCTGTGTGTTGCCTGATATTGTCTGTGTTGACACAACTGCTTGAGTCTCTGACAAGCTGTTGTTGGCTGATCCATATGATGTTGACTCTTGGCCTAGACTAAAGAAATAAACCTATGACCCTGACTATACATTTTGGGTCAGTCTAAGCAAACCTAATAGTGATCCTTACCCAAATCAGAATTAGGGTTCCAACACCCGCAATGTCACCATCCATCATTACTTTTCCTTCTCTACCAACATCTTCTTCCTCCCTCTCTTCTACTATCCCCATCTCTCCGTGCTTCTCTCCCGCCATCTCTGGCTCCCCCGCAATGCCACCATCCATCACCACTTCTCCCTCTCCACCAACATCTTCTTCCTCCCTCTCTTCTACTTTGCACCCAAGCTCCTGTTGGCATCGTTCCATCCTCTTCTCCATCTCTTCAGCATCTCCTTGCCAAGAGACAGTGTTCACTGTCATCACGTAGCATTCCCTTGCAGCCTTTGGATCCCCCCGCAGCCTGATCTGGGTACCTCCTGAGTTCAATTTCAAGCACTGGTGAAACGATGACGGAACGCATCTGAAAGCACTGATCAAGGGGCGCTCAAAGATAGCGTTTTAACTACTGGGGCATCCACTATGACGAAGCGGTAATTTCGGGATAGCCCTCCCAGGGTTACTTGGAGTCCCACTCCTCCCTCGACTTCTTTCCTCTCTCTTGAGAACCCAAACAATGGTCCATCCGCCGCCAGCACCCTCCGAGCCTCCACCCTCATGTCATTGAATTCTTTCTTGAAAATCACGTTCACTGATCTCCCATTGTCTACTAGGATCAGTGACACTGTAAAGTTTTCGATGGCAGTTCATATCACCAGCGCGTCATAGAAAGGGTCTTCATGATCTGGCATGTCGTTCCTTGAAAAGGTGATCTTTTCATCTGGGGGAGGGGATTGCGATGTTGAGGCTACGCTTCGGTGGTACATAGTGTGAAGGCTCACCTTTTGGGTCGCCTCTATTCCTACTCATCCATAGATTACTCCAATTCCTCCTCGATCTCCTACATCCGTTCGATCTACACATCGATCCTCCTCTACTATACCTGTCACTTCCTCTATCCGCACCAGTCTCTGTTGCTTTCCTACTCCTCTAGTTCTTCTCATTTCCAAGAAATCTGGGCAGGTAGCCGTTGCGTGACCTTTCACTTCGTGGTTGTCGCAATATGACAACGCCACCTCCCCCCTTACCTTCCTTCCCGAGGGTTTCTCCTTCTCCCAGTTCCTGCTCCTCTTCCTCTCTCCAGGCCTCTACCTCTACCTCAGCCGATCGCCATAGCCTGCTGCGGAGGGGGCAGGGGTGGTCTATGACCATACCCCGACCCTTGCAGGTGAAAGCTTCCCGGTCCTCCTTGTTGGTTCCTCCCCCCGTGGGGAAATCCTCTCCCTTGTCCTGGGGCAGGGCCCCCCTGTTGCCTCAATCCTAGCTCTTGATATGTCGATGCTCTCGGCTCTTCTCTTCTCCTTGCTTCCTGCTGTCTCCCCCTGGCTCCCTCGACTCCACCTCCGTAAGCCTCGCCAACATTTTTGCAAAAGCGGGATTTTCCGCCTCCATCGCTATTTCCTTCGCCGCCTTCTCCATCAAGCCTTCAAAAGACAGTGACACCTTCTGGGTGAGGCTCATTTTGAAGAAACCTTCTCGTAGTCCCACGGTAAAGGCCATCTGGAGGGCAAACCCAGGAACCTACTGCATATCCAGGATCTCCTCTTGGAATCTATCCACGTACTGAGCTAGGGATTCATCTGCCTTCTGCTTAATCAAAAAAGATTGACTCCGGGTTCTTCTTTCTCTTCTTCAAAGTTGAGAATCGTAGCTGGAAACTCCTACTCAGGTCCTCGAAGCAGTATATCGAGCCAGTTGGAAGCTGGTGAAACCAGTCTCTAGCCTTGTCTTTTAGGGTGATGGCAAAAAGACGGCATTTAAACGCGTCCGTCATGGGCCTGATCGAAACCGCGTCCTCGAACCACTGCAAGTGATGAAGGGGATCATCTTTCCCCACATAGTAGTTCATTTCGGGTTCCCGGAACCCTTTTGGGATGGGAGCTGACAGGATTAGCTCACAAAAAGGAGACCCTCTCGCCACCTGTCTCGCCGCCCCTACTCGCGCGACGACCTCTCCTGGCGAGATGGTACTCACTGGGCTTGGGAATAGCTCCCTTCCTGCCATGTCTCTCTCGCTCCCTTCCTCCATCACCTCCTTCCCCGGTCTCCTCCCCGGGGCATCTTCTCCCACTCGCGCCGAGACGAGCTCTTCTTGCGGCGTGAGAGCAGTCACCTGAGGCAGTGGGGTTGAACAATCTCCCTGTCGCGAGATCCCTTACAGCAAGTCAATGAACCCCTTGATTGAAGCCATAAACTCCTCTCTTCCGACAAATCCTCCCGAGTTTTCTCCTCCTTCTCCGTGACATCCCGCCATGTGGTTGCTCAAGGTTCTCTCTAAGGGCTGCGTTCCACGCTCACCGCATCAAAAATGTTGGAACCAGCTTTATGGTTCCTCCTAAAGTTCGAAACTGGATGTTGCCCTCACATACTCTTCCTGAGCTATCCTCCTGACGTGAGTCGGAGACCTGAAAATATACCGAGGGGTCTCAGCTCGGAGGTCCCACCTCTTTCCCGGAAGAACTGAAGATCTTCCCCTCCCTAGCCAATACTGAGCTAGGTGCCTGTGAGGAAGACAGTGGAAAGGTTCAACAACCCTCTCAGGCACCTTATCGGTCTATTTATATGCCCCTGAATCTGATCTGCAAATATCACTTCTGAAATACCCTGAAATGACCAAAACACCCCAGGCTGGGTCTACCAACAGCCAAACTCCGCTGTTCTAGAGGGCTATACGCAGACCTCTAGGGGTAGACGTGTAAAATTACTTGGGGCAAAAAGGTAAAATACCCCCTAGGGGTAAAAAGGTAAAAATATCTCTTCTCCCCTGCGGTGAGTGGGGAAAAGACTGACGGGCGAGACGACAGTCTCTGTCCGTCTCGCCTCCCTCTCGCTCTATAGGCCATCTCCCCTCCTGGGCGTCTCGCCTAGCTCAGAGAATCTCCCATCCCGCTCCTGCAAGTGGGCCCCCTGGTCTTACTCACCTATCATCTCGCTAGCCTCCCCTTCTCGCTCCTTGGGCCACCTCTCGTGAGCGCAAGGTTGAACATTTGAGATATATAAAGAGTTGTCCTAATCTAGGCCTATGGTATCCTGTTGAATCCGAATTTGAGTTAACTGGATACTCTGATGCTGATTTTGCTGGATACATGGTAGATAGAAAAAGTACTTTAGGGACTTGCCAGTTCCTGGGTATGAGATTAGTATATTGGTTTTGTAAAAAACAAACATCAGTGTCAACCTCAACTGCTGAAGCAGAATATATTGGAGTAGACAGTTGTTGTTCACAAATGCTTTGGATACAAAATCAACTTTTAGATTATGGGCTCAACTTAAATAATTCAACCCAACTTTGTGATAATACAAGTGCTAGAGGCATAGCTCAGAATCCAGTTCACCATAGTAGGACAAAATATATTGACATAAGACATCATTTCATTAGAGAGTGTGTAGAGAAAAATAAAATCAAGCTTGTCGATATCTACACTGATCTACAAAGGGCTGATATATTCACCAAACCTCTGGATGAGAGAAATCATATGTTCTTTGTAAATCAATTTGGAATGATCAATATAGAAGACTTTATTTAATTTTTGTCTGCACTCGACGAATTTTCCAAAGTTCGTCGAATGGAGTTCGACAAGCCGGGGAAAGTTTGAGAGATATTCGTCGAATGGAGATCGATGAACTCTCTATGAGTGAAATAATTTTTGTCGAACGTAGTTCGACGAACTTGCTTCAGAAGATATTCGTCGAACGGAGTTCGACGAACTGTCTTCAATTCTTCTGGATAAGATCGACGAATTATTTCATTCAAAATTATTTCGTCGAACTCAGTTCGAAGAATTATTTTTATTTTCGTGGAACGGAGTCTGTCGATTCATATTCTTGAAAACCCTATATTTAGGTTTTCTTCGACCTCCATCCCACGCTTTCTGTTCCTTTGCACTTGATCGTCCATTTTGTGTCTCTCTTGTAGGTGATTCCATGTCGATTCAGGCAAGCATTCTCGTAGGCATGAAGTTCGATACAGGTTTTGATGTGGACTTTGATTTGTTTCAGCATTCTGATCCCATATTCCTTTACATTCTGGAACTACTTGAAGAATAAGAACTCAAAACCTTGATGACAAGAAGAATCAAACTGCACAAAACTGAAATCAGAGAATGGGTCTACACCCTATCGCCAATATAGGAGAATACGATGACAGACACCATTACGGGTAACCCTGTCTCCTTAAGTCCCGCAATTTTAACTGAAATTTTTGGATTAAGGAATGGAGAAGAGCAACTAGAGATTGAAACAGAGGAGTATGACGTGATGTTGGGCCTAATGGGTTATACTGGAGATAACCCTAATAAACTATTGAAGAAACACATCTCTGCCCCTTATAAGTTTTTGGCAGATTTGGTTGGAAAAGTTTTGCTTGGGAAACATACTGCCCATGACTACATCACCAGAAACCGGTGGATTGAGCACAAATTCTTTTTGATCTGATAAAGAAGAAAAACAATAAAAAGGAAGTTTACTTTGGTAGGATCCTAGGGATTTGTTTACAAGAAAAAGCTGCTGAATCACTGGTCACCCTGACCATATTCATCAATGTCAGTAAAAGGCTAATTATTTGGCAGGTGGGAGAGGACAATACCAAGCCAACTAAGGCTTCTGCCTCTTCCACCCCAGCTTTAGAAGGCACAAGGGCTGTAAAGGCCACTTCCCACCCTGTTGAAGAGATCCTTCCTCCATCATCCACTATCTCTCCAACACCAAAACCACAACAACATACTCATGTTCCTACTCCACCTCCATCTCCACATGCTTCCCCAGCTCCATCTCCACAAATTGACATCACTGAAATTCCATCTTCCCTTCTTCAAGAAAATCAACCACCAACACCTCCTGATTCCCCCTATGACACCTACATTCCTACAGCACCACCATCTCCTCTTCCCCCACATCTCTCTTCAATACCATCTTACCATCTACCAACAGACACCATCATGCAAGATGACACTCCATCATCTCCACCACCATCTATCATCCCTCCACATGTTTCTACTTAAACCACATCTGAAACATCTACTGCTCTTCCATCACTAGACCACTCCATCATATATTCTATCATTTCCATAATCACTCCCCTCCTCTAATCCCTTATAGCAGAGGCCATTACACCTCTTGCTACCACCATCTCCTCTCTTTCTGAACAAATCTCTGCTCTTACTGCTACCCCATCTTCATCCAGGGGCCTGGCCTCAGTTCCCACTAAAACCAGGCAGGGGGAGATGCTCGATGATGAAGCAGCAGCTACAACTCCAGAGGCTTCTGCTCCAGCTCCAGCTCCAGCAACAACAGCAGAGTGCACATACTACATAGATACTGATTTGATTGAATTTATTGAGACTGATATGGATTTTGATGAATCAGTCTCTAAAGAGCCCAATACTGTTGGTGATTTCATTCTAAATCCCACAATAGATATTACTAATTTGTTAAGTATTTTTGATACTGTACATTTGAATTACCTTCCAGCTGAGATTACTAAGCCATCCTTGGCTATTATACCATACACTTCCCCCATCTCTTCAGAAGTTGCTAAGTAACTTAGGGAAAGTTTTGCTACTGCACAGCCAGCAGTCACTCCACTTCCAAAAGTATTGGCTATTCCCTTTTCTCCAATAATACCTTCAGCAACAACCTTTGTCATGGATGACTCCCCCATGCCAGATCTAGATGAACTGATCTTGGCTGATATTGAAGAGGAAAATTAGGTGGCAGCTGAAAGCTCTGTCCTAGTTAGTTCTGATTCTTTTGTAGCTTCTCCTCCAACTCTTGTTGAAACTCCTGCTCCTGCTCCAGAAAAGCCTGTTATTTCTGTTGAGGCTTTGAAAGCTTTGAATGATTTATATGATAACCATCAAGGTTCTGAAAATGATGATGATGAAGATGAGGATGAGGACTCAGATGAGGAGGATACAAAGAAGGGGAAGCAAGTATCAAAGAAAAGAAAAGCTCCTCCTCCTCCTGCTCCAAAGCCCAATACCACAAATGATACCCCTTTCTATATTCTGCATAATATAACTCCGTATAAAGGGATGCTAGCATGGATGTGGCTATCTAAGAATCAGCAGAAGGAAAGGAAGAAGAGTAGAAGGTACTCTCCTCCACTAGTTCAAAGGTATAGAAAAGATCCACCACCTCCTCCTCCTCCAACAGCAGGAGCCTCTGTATTAGCATCTCAAAGATCTCCTTCTATTACCCAGACCTATCAAAGGCAAGACAGATCTTCCAATCCTCCTCCAGCTAGATCTTCTGATAAGCATTCATCCTCTCAAAGGTCTATTACTTCAGGAAAGTCAAAAAGAAAGCTTAGTGAAGTCCCACCTCCCAGGTCTTTATACTCCAGCCAGAAGCAACAACATACAGTGTCTACAAATTTCCAGGACCAGTCTACTCAGTTCAGAATCTCTTCTCTAAAGTCAGACCAGGTAGCAAATTCAGAGAGACCTCCTTCTCCTCCTCTTGATCCTGAGCTTTACCCCAACTTCAGAATGGCAAGGTTTAAGGAATTAGTTGGGCTCTCTCAAATGAATAAAGTTAGGAAAGAAGGTCAAGACCCCTCTAAATTCACTATTATGTCATCATATAGAGAGAAAGAACTTAACAGATTGCAGGTCAACAAGAAAGTATTTAATCCATCAGAAATATGTCTCTTCATCCTGAAGCAGTTGTCCTCAGGGCTACATCTCTGAAGATTTTAGGGGTTGCTGACATGACCATGACCAGTGTGCAAGCTGCAGATCCTAACAGAGAAATAATATTTACAAAGCTAGGAGACAAGAGCAAGGATGCAATGCCAAAGGAAAAGAAACAGAAGAAGTGATGTTAAACTATATTTATCTTTCTGCATTATTTATAACTGCTTTACATTTTCTGAACAAAGCTCATGTATATATATATCTATTGTATGTGTTATCTATCTCTGCCAGATATATGCTTTTTATGCTTTGTTTATTTTCAGTTTAAGTCTGAGTCTGTGGTTAGTAACCTCACCCAAATAGGAGGAGATTGTTGGATCCCTAGTTTGATTTGGGCTAGGTTCACTAACTTAGGATCATGTGACCAACAATGTATAGCCAGGGTCATAGTTGTGTCCTAGAGTCTAGGCAAATCCTTAGAGTCAACATCACATGGACCAGCTATCAACAAGACTGCCAGAGACTCAAGACTTAGAAGATTTCAAGAATCTGTAAAGTGAGTTCGACGTTCGTCGAACTCAGGTCGACGATAGTCGTGCTCAGATCGATGATCTCAGAGTAAATTCTCTGAGCTGAGCTCGACGAACTTGGTACTCAGGTCGACAAAAACTTGGACACTACAACAACACTTCAAGTTCAAAAAAACATCAAGATATTCTAAGTCCTTAGTTCAGACTTTGGTCGAAGAACTTAGTTCTCAGCTCGACGAACTCTATTCTTTGGTTGATGAATCTTTGGACTACTACAACATTCTGTCAAGACTATTTTCTCTATTCTCAGGTCGACGAACTCAGTTCTCTGCCCGACAAATTCTGGAATTATCTACTTCAACAACTTAGAACCAAAAGACTTCTGTCGACACTCAGAGTATATGTCGACACCAACTAAGTCGACACTAGAAGAACTTGTGTCGACATCCATATCATCAGTCAACACTGTGGAAATGTCGTGTCGACACGACACATAAGACTTGTGTCGACACACAAGATATCAGTCGACACACAGAATATATGAAAACTCCAGAATAGTTGCTGAAGTCCAGTCGACGAACATATTTACCAACTCGACGAACTTCAGACACAGAATAGGCAAAGTTCAGAAGAGACAACAGTTCAGTTTCCAGCTCGACGATCATGGAACTCAGCTCGACGAACAGAAGCCGTCTGGTCGACGAACTCAACATCTCAGCTCGACAAACTGTGGACTCAGTTCGACGATTTCTGTCAACTGTTCGATGATTTCTGTCAACTGTTCGATGATTCCAGACTAAGTCATTTCCAGCCCTGTCCCCATGATTACTACAAAAATTCCTGAGTAATCAATGCTCTAACATTCTCTGAATATAACCGTTAGAGGAGCATTGATTAGGATATTCTCCAGGATTATTGCTTGCCATTTTTCCACGGGACAGTTGGGGAAATTATTCAATGCTGCTTATTCTCTAGGTCGTCAGCATTGAATGAAGAAGGAATTCAAAATTCGAAAGACCAATTTCCCCAGGAATATATAAAAAGAGATTTTTCTCTTTTCTCATATAGAGAGTACACACAGATACACAGACAGAAAAGATTATTCCTGCTTTCATCAAAAGATATTCAGAAGCAGATCTTCATTGACTTTCTCAGTCTGTTAGTAATTTGAAGAAGAAGCAAGAAGAACAATTATTTTAAATCAAGAGTTGAAAGAACTAGTGCCTAAACACCTAGAGGGGGGGGGGGGTGAATAGGTGCACTTAATCTTTTTAAACTTGTAAGGCAGAAATACAGTACAGTAATTGCAATTCACAGCACAGACAACACAACAATCACATAAGCATACAATCACAGAGAGCACACAGGATTTATAGTGGTTCCCCAAGATCTGGGTACATCCACTTTCCCCCCTTCGCCTATCTAGTAGTGTACTAGATTCGGCCTAACTTCTCCACTACTTCTCAGATCCTCAGATCTTACAGCTCAGAACCCAAACAGGTTCCTACAACTCAGAGTGATCCCACTCCTACAACTCAGTCACAAAAGCCCTACCACTTAGTCTTCACCAAGACCTACACTCAGCCTTCAACAAGGCCTACGCTCAGCCTTCAACAAGGCCTACACTCAGAGAAATGTATCTCCTACACTCAGGCACACAAGCCCTACCACTCAGCCTTTATAAATATAGGCTTACAACTCAGATCCCTTAGGATCCTACAGAAAATAAAAAGTATAAGGATTAATAACCACAACTCTGATTGAGAAAGTTGAGTTGACTGGCTTCTTGATGATTTCTTGAAAGAACTTTGCAGAGATCCACCTCCCTTGGCTTTCTTCAAAGCTTCTTGAATTAGAACACAGTAGGGTTGAATCTCTATGCAGATGATATTCAATCAACTACTGACTTGAGAATCAGATCTCAATCTGAAACTTTCTTTATCAGCCTGGTTCAATAGCTGACTTCTTAGAAGGAGATTTCTCTCTCCAACTTCTTAGATCTTCACTTGAAGGTCTTCTTCTGGTTTATTGTTTCTCACTTCAATGATTGCTATCTTTCTTCGATCTCTTATGTTGAAGGAATAAGCCTTTATATAGGCTTTCTTCGTGGTGACCGGCTGACCCGGTTTCTAACAAACTTCTGACAACTCTGACAGTAGTAGTTGACCGGTTGAAATGATAGCTGTCAAGTCATCCAGTCACTTCTTGAAAACTCTGTCACTGTCTGAAAGTGTTGAGACAGATAGTCCTTATGTGTCGACACAAATAGACCAAGTGTCGACACAAGTAGACTATGTGTCGACACTAGCCTTGAAGGTGTCGACACAACTCCTTGTGTTGTAGAAATAGATTCTCGACACTGCTTCTTCAGAATGTGTCGACACTGATCCTGTGTGTTGACACAAGTCCTTCTTCTTCAATACTTGGTTGATTTCTGCAAAGTTTCGACACAACTCCTTTGTGTCGACACATCTTCTTATGTTGAAACTTGCAAAGTGTCGACACATCTTCTTTGTGTCGACACATGCCTTTTGTGTTGAAACTTCTGCTGAGTGTCGACACATCTCCTTTGTGTCGACACATACTTCATGTGTTGAGACTTTGCTGTGTGTCGACACATCTCCTTTGTGTCGACACATGTACTTAAACTCTGTTGAAGTTTGATGAGTGTCGACACAGCCTCCTAGTGTCGACACTTGTACTTGAACTTTGTTGAAGTTTGCTGAGTGTCGACACAGCCTCCTAGTGTCGACACTTGTACTTGAACTTTGTTGATGTTTTGCTGAGTGTCTACACAGCCTCCTAGTGTCGATACGTTTTATGTCGACAAAGTTCCTCTGGGTGTTGACACTGCTTCTAAGTGTTGACATTGATTCTTTAGACATTTCTTCATTGTGTGTCGACACTGCCTGTATGTGTCGACACTTTCCTTCTGGTGTCGACTCTGCCTTCCTGGTGTCGACACAATTACTCCAAGTGTCGACACAGCTTCTCTAGGTGTCGACACAAGCCTTCTTAAGTGTCGACACTTTGTTCTGGGTGTCGACACATGGACATAGAAACTTTTCCTGCAAAACTTAACCTGCATAAAGAAACTCAAAGCACATCAAATACACCTTGATGTATATCATTGAGTACGGTGAGGCTTCTTCAAATCAGGTATATATATTCCAATGTACCCAACAATCTCCCCCTATTTGGAGAAGTCATAACCCTTAGTCAATGATATACACCATACATAACAAATTCTCAGTATGATGTAAAACAATAATATATGACAGGGTAAGAACATAAACATGTATAATCAGAACATGTATATACCATTAGCTAAGAACAATTAATGTAATAGATGAACATATAATATTGTTCTTACAAATTCCAACATTTTCATTAGTCAAAAGTTTACATAGAAGTTTAATACAAATGATTACAATTTGTAAACTAAAGAAAATGCTATCCTAAGGCTGCTATGGTTCCTTGATTACAATCCCTTTTCCAGATTGTATCTTTTCTTGAACTTGAGCTTCAGTATCATCATCAGCAGCAGGCTTCTTCCCTTTGAGATCTTTCTTTTTCAACTCTTTAGCCTTTATCTTTTGCCTTTCAAAATAGTGATAAGGCTTGAGAAAATATTTGCTAGGCTACTGTGTATTAGGAGGTAACTTTCCCAGTTTAGCCTTTCTTCTATATTGCACAATGGCCTCTTTCCTATTCTCATGCTTCCTCCACTCCAGGTCAGAATACCACTTGCCTCTATCCAGGACATTGTCCTTAGCAGCCTTCCATGCAGTCAAGATGATATTCCTGGAAGTGGGGCTCCATTGTTCAAAATCAGGTCTCAATTCAGCTTGCTCTCTGAATCTTTTCTTAGACAATTGAGCTTCTTGTTCTTTTAGCAAGGCCTCTTGTTCTTTCAGTATTGCCTCTGACACAGGCTGAACAACTTTCTCTATGATGACATTCTGATTTCCCTTAGGAGGACTATACATTGACTGTATCTCTTGATGTATCATGTCAAAGTCTGGTGGAGGGTATATCACTTGAGCTACTTCAGCTTGCTCTCCTCCAAGGTATGCAAGATTAATTCTAGACTCTGCAACATTGTCATCATCACATAAGGGTGGATATCCAAGGGTGGCTCTGATGGAATTTGAAATCCATTTGGCATGATCAGAGCCTGCCTTGACTAATACCCTCTCCCCCTTTATGACTTCTCTCTCTATATGATCCCTCAGATCATCTTTCTGAAACCTTTTATGTGCATTCAGATAGTTTACTCTATCTTTATAGAAAGGTTTTAACCTTTGGAGCTTGTCAGTAATGACCTTCTGAGAGTCTTCAATAGCAGTTTTAACAGCAGTTAGGCTCTCTTGCAATTGCTTATCAAATTCTTCTTTAGCAGTAGTAGTTGCTGTAGTCTGAGCAGTAGCTATATTCTTCATTTCAGTTATAATAGCATTATGTGAAGCAGTGAGATTATCATTCATCCTTATCTGGTTTTCCAGGACATAGCCTTGCTTCACTTCTAGCTCATCAAGTTTTGTCTTTATTTTCTCTTGATGTGTGGCCAGATAGACTACTGCATTGCCTCCCTTATGGAAACAATCAGTCATTTCCTTCTTGTTAAGATTCACTTCAAATCTGATAGATTTGATGTCTTGTGCAAGATCAAACTGCAGTGACTTATGCCCTTCATCTACATATTTTTCCAGAGCTTGCCTTTACTCATCCTGCTTAATATGTAAAGCCACCATCAGTGAACTGAAATCAGTAGATGGGGCAGGCTGTGGAGCAATTGTTTGTAGGGCTTTCTTATAGTTCTGGCTTCTTCTCTTGAAGACCTGGAACTTCCTCTTCTTGTTTCTAACAGCCTCTTCATCCTCTGAAGAAGATGTGCTAGCAATATCCACTCTGTCTTTAGGACTAGGATGTGAATCCTTCTCAGTCCTTGGTAGCCCTTCAGCTTCTCTTGGCTCCTCAGTCTCCTTGTTTGCAGTTTCCTCTATAATCTCCACATGCTCCCCCTCAATATGGACCTTCTCCCCCTCAGCAGCAGCTTTCTCTTTCTCAAAATCAGTTTGTAGAAGATCAGGGAATAGCTCTTCTAATGTAAATTCCTGTTGAGGAAGGGCTGGAGAATCTCTTATCTCATCAACCACTTGATCAGCAAAAGATGTGTCCTCCATGACAACATCTTGGGGTTGAGGTTGTATCTGTGTTTGCAGATGAATATCAGGTAATAAATCAGTCAAAACTTCTTCCTCAATAGTGAAATTTAATTGGTTAATTTCAGTGATTACCTCAAGTATGGTTTGGGTAGCCCTTTCACTCTCTAGTTGAGTTGGCTCTTCCACAAGTAGAGGCTCCCCCTGGATTGGATCCAGGTGAATTGGGCTTGCTGAGGGTAGCTCCCCCTGCCTCTGTGCATCTTCTTGTCTAGCTGGAGACTGTCCAGCATTTCCACCCTGTTCATCATCAGAACTAAACACCACTTGCTCTTCAGAGCTGCTAGAGGATTCTTGAGATACAATGGATGTCTTCTTCTTCTTTTTCTGAGGTGTGTCCTTTACTGGAGTTGGCATTTCTTTGGTCAATACTCTATCCCACCTAGAGAAGATTCTCAAATCCATTCTCCTCATGTGGTTAATCTTGGAACCTGCAGCTTGGTTCATTACATCTGGAATACTTCCAGCAAGGTATAAACTTAGAATTCTTCCCAGATTGGGTTTCTTCAAGCTCCCTTTTATCTTTTCAAACATAACTGCAGACCAATCAGTATCTAGTTTGAAGATAATCCTTGTCATCAAATTGAACATCTGAGCTGAAATTCTGTCATGACCTCCAGGCTTGCTTAGGATGACCTTGCCAACTATCTCAGACAGAAAGTTTCCTTAGATGTTCATTCCTTCTCTATTGAAAATAGATCCAATTTTCAGATTTGAATCCAGTCCACACCATCTCAATGCCTCTATAGTCTTAGAAGCAGAGACATCTTCTTCCTCTCTTGTTCTTGGTAGGTGAAGTACCTTCCTCAGACTTTTTGGTGTGACCTTAACTTTGGTTCCATGAACTCTGGACTTAATCTTGAGTCCAGTATCATCAAGTGAAGATGCACACAGAAATTCTAGGACCTCCTTCTTCCAGATCTTGATTGGTTCAGAAATAAGGTATTCCAGGCCAGTCTCGGCAATTAGGGTTACTACACCTTTGATTTCGGGTTCCGCGTCATCAAAGGAATGCCGCACGAGCTCATATCCTTCGTTAATATTCTCTTACAGCTTGGGCGCCATTAGGGTTTGAATAAATTTGAATTTAGAGAAGAGAGATGTCGACACACAAGTTTGATCTCGAAACTTTGGTGAGCGTGTCGACAAACAATGGCGAAAACCTATTTATACCTTTCTAGAATCGAAGGTGAAAAGGCGCGTCAAAATACTTAAATTGTGTCGACACTATTGAAAAGTGTCGACACTTACTTATAATGTCTCGACAACTATGTGTCGACACAAGTATAGTCGACAAAATATATGTGTCGACACTTGTATATGTGTTGACACCACTTAGCTCGACACATAGTCGAGACTCTACTTGACTAATTTTGAGTAAATCCTAAGTGTCGACACCACCTTGGATGTGTCGACACCTATACTGCATGTGTCGACACTAATTCTCTGAAGTGTCGACACAGACTTCCTAGATGTGTCGACACCATTTCTCTGAAATGTCGACACCACTTCTATGTGTCGACACAGATAAGTCTGTGTGGCGACACTATTTTACTTAGCCAATTTTTGTAAACTATTCTAAGTTTATCATCCCTAATTCAATTTTAAATTTATTGAATTTGGTTTCATCTAAGGGCTTAGTATACATATTAGCTAGCTGATTATCTGTATTTATATATTCTAGGGAAATATCTTCTTTTTCCACATGTTCTCTTAGAAAATGGTATTTTATTTCTATGTGCTTAGTGCTACTATGAGAGACAGGATTATTTGCAATAGAAATAGCACTTGTAGAATCACAAAATAAAGGTGTTCTACTTACTTGAATACCATAATCTTCTAGCTGATGTTGAATCCATAGAAGTTGAGCACAACAACTTCCTGCAGCAACATACTCTGATTCTGCTGTAGTGATAGCCACACTTATTTGTTTCTTGCTACTCCATGATATCATCCTTCCACCTAGGAATTGACAGGTACCTGTGGTACTCTTTCTATCTTCCTTGCAACCTGCAAAATCTGCATCTGAATAACCTGTCAGTTCAAAATCTCCATTCCTAGGGTACCAAAGGCCTAGATAAGGAGTGCCCTTAAGATATCTTAGAATTCTTTTGACTGCTGTCAAATGAGATTCTTTTGGGCAAGCTTGGTACCTAGCACAGACACATGTAGTATACATGATATCTGTTCTACTTGCAGTCAAATATAGTAGGGAGCCAACTATCCCTCTATACAAAGTTTCATCTACAGGTTTCCCTGCATCATCTTTGTTTAGAGACATGCTTGACCTCATAGGAGTTTTCATGGTAGTGGATGATTGCATACCATACTTTCTTATCAATTCTAGGGTGAACTTAGACTGGCATATGGATAAACCATCCTCAGTATGTCTAACTTGGAGACCCAAGAAGAACTTAAGTTCCCCCATACTGCTCATTTCAAATTGTCCTTGCATTAGTTTTGCAAACTTACTGCAAAGACTACTTTCTGTAGACCCAAATATGATGTCATCTACATATATTTGGACTAAGATGATCTTGCCTCTGGATTCCCTAAGGAATAGAGTCTTGTCTATTTTCCCCCTTGTGAATTTATTCTCTATGAGGAAACTAGACAGGGTCTCATACCAAGCCCTAGGGGCTTGTTTTAACCCATACAAAGCTTTCCTAAGTCTATATACATAATTAGGTTTAGTTGAATCGACAAAACCTGATGGCTATTCCACATAGACTTCTTCCTTCAGATTTCCATTCAGAAAAGCTGACTTAACATCCATTTGATAGACCTTGAACCGTTGGAATGTTGCATAGGCAAGGAACATCCTTATTGCTTCCAGTCTGGCTATTGGAGCAAAGGTTTGATCAAAATCAATACCCTCTTCCTGCCTATATCCTTTAGCTACTAGTCTAGGTTTTTTCTTTATAATAACTCCATTCTCATCCAACTTGTTCCTAAATATCCACTTAGTTCCAATAATGTTGTGTCCCTTTGGTTTAGGAACAAGCTCCCAGACTTTGCATCTTTTGAACTAGTTCAGCTCCTCTTGCAATGCCTAAATCCAATGAGGGTCTAGGATTGCTTCTTCAAATTTCTTTGGCTCAACTTGGGATAGAAAGCTGGAGTAAAGAACTGAACTTAGATTTCTGCTCCTTGTTTGTACCCCTTGTCTGAGATCTCCAATAATTTGATTTGCTGGATGATCTTTTAAATGCCTATTTGCTGGAGGCAGCTTGTCTTCTGGTTGTACACCTTCAGCTTCTTCATTCAGCAGCTCCTCTTGGTCTTCTTCAGTAACATGAGTATCTTGTACTCCCCCTGGACAACAGCCACTATCATCCACTTGCTGACTTGTAGTAGAACCTTCTTCAATAGTAAGCTTGTCCATCTTCTCAGTCACACCTATGGAGCGGCAAATACTTCTAGACAATTCATTGTTAATGAGTCTAGCTTCATCAAACACTACATGTACTGACTCTTCTACAACTTCAGTAGTCAAGTTGTAGACCCTATAAGCCTTACTGTTGTTGCTGTACCCAACAAAGATCCCCTCTTGAGATTTGGCAGCAAACTTGGTTAAATAAGACTTACCATTGTTAAGTATATAGCATTTACAACCAAAGATCCTAAAATATGATAGATTTGGCTTTCTGCCCTTCACAATCTCATAGGGGGTCTTATTGTAGCTCTTGGTGATAGTAGCCCTATTGATTACATGACATGCAGTATTAACTGCCTCAGCCCAGAAATATTCTGGGAGAGATGTGTCACTCAACAGGGTTCTACCAGCCTCTATCAAGGTTCTATTTTTCCTTTCGGCAATACCATTTTGCTGAGATGTTCTTGGTGAGGAAAATTCCTGAAATATCCCAAACTCTTCACATAGCTTTGTCATACTATCAGACTGGAATTCAGTACCATGGTCACTTCTTATTTTGACCATTGTACTGTCTAACTCATTCTGAATTTGTTTGACAAAACTATAAAAGATACTAGGAGTTTCAGATTTTTGCCTTAGGAAGAATACCCAGGAATACCTTGAGTAGTCATCAACTACCACAAATGTATAGACCTTCCTACCTAGGCTGTGAACTGGCATAGGACCAAAAAGATCCATATGCAAGAGGTATATGCACCTCACAGCATCTTTGTTCTCAATGCTATGAAAGGTGGATTTGGTCTGCTTGCCCTTTTGACAAGTTGAGCATATCCCATCCTTTATACACTTAACCTGAGTACCATTACTCACTAACTCTTTTCTAAAGAGTTGGTCAATTGTCTTATAGTTAAGATGAGCCAGCCTCTTCTGCCATTTAACACAATGTGAGACTTTCTCATCAACTACAAGATAAATAGGAGAAACTATGTTCTCACACATAATGTCTAGACAATAGACATTTCTCTTCCTATATCCTGTCAGAATGATCTTTTGATCACTTGACCTACTGATATGACAACCATCTTTGACAAATGAGATGTCATATCCTAAATCACTCAGCTGACTTATGTTAATGAGGTTATGTTTTAAACCCTTAACATAAGCCACTTGAGTAATTGTAATAAGGTTGCTAGAAATGTTACCAAAGCCTTTGATGATTCCTTTTTCTGAACCACCAAAGGTAACCTTAGGACCATCCTTGATTGGTGTATAGTCCTTCAGCAATCCCCTAGTTCCATTCATGTGCCTGGAACATCCACTGTCCAAGTACCATATTGGGGCATGGCCACTTGGACTCACCTGCAAAACAGATTACTTAACCTTAGAACCCAAATAATTCTTGGGTCCATGGTGCAAGTTAGTCTTACTCTTAACAAAACTACCTGTAGCTTTTCTTGCAGGAAGTTTGCTACTCACCTTGGCACTTGAATTATGCCAACAGTCTATGGCAAAGTGGCCTACCTTGCCACAACACCAGCACTCAAATCTGTTGTACCTTTGTTTAGGTACAACCCTGGCTGTTTTATCTACAGCAGGCTTCTTGTTGAGTACTGGGGATTTGCCCTTAGACTTGGACTGTACTGTCCTGGCAGGTTTAGTAAACCCCAATCCAGTTTTACCCTTATGAGGTACAAACTCATCTATCAAAGGTAGAACAGATTTTGGTTTAGAAAAACTGGTTACAATATCTCTCTCCTTCTGAAGACTAATCTCCAGATTTCTAATTTGATCATTTTTAAATATAATAGTCCCCATCTGAATAACTATAATATTCTTCAGTCTGGCTATTTCATTTACTTTCTGATCTAATAACTTGTCAAAATCTGTTGCAGTCACTTTAAGACTAGCAATCTCCTTAGCCCGAGTCTTAGCCAAGTGTTTGCTTTTCTTCAAATCCTGCAACAATACTCTATATTTATCAATCAACTGATGAATGTCTCCTTCAGATTCAGATCCACTCACATCACTTGATGCTGATGTATCTGAATCTGACTCAGTACTAGAAATTGAACTTGAAGAATAATTTTGTACCTGACTAGGTCCAGGCTGATCCTGGATTTTGTCTCCTTCTGATAAGGCCATCAGTCCCCTGCACTGAATGTCCTCCTGCTCATAAATTGAGTTCATTAGCTGCATGAACTCATTTTCTTCTTCTTCAGCAAACAAGCCAATATAGGCTTCAACTTCTGAATCTGTTTCTGAAGAAGACATATCAGTCAGACTTTTATCCTTCTTGGCAACAAAGGACCTTTACTTTTTGCCCTTGAACTGTGTCTTCTTTTTGTCAGTGGACTCTTTCCTCTTTTTTGGACAATCAGCTATTACATGTCCTTGTCTATTGCAACAATAACATACTATCTTTGAGGATGTTGTTTTACTAGACTTGGACTTTCTCCTGTTATTCCTTGATGACTTCCTGTTCTTATAATATTCATCTTTTGTCTGTGAAGTGGATGGCTTGGACCTCCACTGCTTCTTCTTTAGAAACTTCTGAAAATGTCTAGTAAATGCAGCAAAGTCTTCATCACTTTCACTTCTTTCTGACTTCTTGCTATCTGAAGTATCTGTCTCAGCCTCAGCAACTTTTTCAGGTGGTGTTGGAGACTTGCTTTATATTTTCTAGTGGCTTCAGTCTTGAAGGCCACAACTCTTTCTTTGTGCTCCACCCTTGTAGTCTTTTCTTCCTCCTTCCTTACCATTAACTGCATCTCATAAGATAACATTTTTTCAAACAATGTTGGAGGAGGTATATCAGCTAGTTTGGCCATTTCCCTTATGTCACAAATCTTAGTATCCCATTCCTTTGCCAGGGATCTCAAGAACTTATCATTCAATTCATAATTGCTGAACTCTCTTCCATAGGACATCAATTCATTGACTGTCCTATAGAATTTCTTGTAGCATTCAATTATGCTATCAGACCTGCCTTGTCTGAAGCTTTCATACTCTTGATTTAATAAAGACTTTCTGTCTTGTCTTACCTCTTCAGATCCCTCCATGTAAACTATCAGTGTGTCCCACATTTCTTTTGATGTTTTACAATGAATCAGATTCTGAAATGTGGCATCATCAATTGCACTTACAATAATATTCTGGGCCCTCTTGTCCATAGTGGCCAGAATTATTTCATCGTTGGTCATTTCTGAATAGTCTTTGGGTGTTCTCTGATTGGCATCTAGAATAGATACTTTCATTGGCATATATGGCCCTTCTTTAACAGTAATATATTCTTGGGTCTGAGGCTTCCATAAAAAGTCTAACCCTTTCTTTCCAAATGCCAAAGATCTCTTTTCTGCAGATTGGCAACTTCATGGATCCTAGCTTTTTGTTATTCTCAGTTGAACCCATTTTCTTGATTCTTGATTATGCTGATTCTGCCTACAGGATCTTTACTCAGACTGTTATGTCCTTTTTGAGCAACCTGCCTCTGATACCACTTGGAAGAACTAGTGCCTAAACACCTAGAGGGGGGGGGGGGGGTGAATAGGTGCACTTAATCTTTTTAAACTTGTAAGGCAGAAATACAGTACAATAATTGCAATTCACAGCACAGACAACACAGCAATCACACAAGCATACAATCACAGAGAGCGCACAGGATTTATAGTGGTTCCCCAAGGTCTGGGTACATCCACTTTCCCCCTTTGCCTATCTAGTAGTGTACTAGATACGACCTAACTTCTCCACTACTTCTCAGATCCTCAGATCTTACAGCTCAGAACCCAAATAGGTTCCTACAACTCAGAGTGATCCCACTCCTACAACTCAGGCACAAAAGCCCTACCACTCAGTCTTCACCAAGACCTACACTCAGCCTTCAACAAGGCCTACACTCAGCCTTCAACAAGGCCTACACTCAGAGAAATGTATCTCCTACACTCAGGCACACAAGCCCTACCACTCAGCCTTTATAAATATAGGCTTACAACTCAGATCCCTTAGGATCCTACATAAAATAAAAAGTACAAGGATTAATAACCACAACTCTGATTGAGAAAGTTGAGTTGACTAGCTTCTTGATGAGTTCTTGAAAGAACTTTGCAGAGATCCACCTCCCTTGGCTTTCTTCAAAGCTTTTTGAATTAGAACACAGTAGGGTTGAATCTCTATGCAAATGATCTTCAATCAACTGCTGACTTGAGAATCAGATCTTAATCTGAAACTTTCTTTATCAGCCTGGTTCAATAGCTGACTTCTTAAAAGGAGCTTTCTCTCTCCAACTTCTTAGATCTTGTTAGAAAGTAGCGAAAAAGAGAGAACAAGCGGATAAACTTTTGAATAATCGAAATTTTATTATCCAAAAAAGGTAACTATTACAAAGGTATGCCCTCCCTTATATAGAATGGAGGAGAGATGAGAGAATACAAATAAGAGATGTGGGACTAAAAATTTACAAGCTAAACGGACTATATAAAGTAAACCGCACAAGCCGCGCGGTTAGACTGAAGGGCTAACCGCACGGCTACAACAAGAGAAGCAGAGAGGTCGCCTGTGAAGATCGCTAGACCGCCCGGTTTACAAGCCGGCGAGTCAAACCGCCAGACCGCGCGGTCTTCAACCCGCCAAGACAGACCGCCCGGTCACCAACTTCAACACTCCCCCTCAAGCTGGAGCATATATATCAATCATGCCCAGCTTGTCGCAAACATGCAGAAACGAGGCGGAAACTGGCTTGGTGAAGATGTCAGCCAGCTCTTTATCAGACGTGACAAACGGAGTGCAAATTTGTTCTTTTAAAATCTCTTCACGAATGAAATGACAGTCAACCTCAATGTGCTTTGTTCTTTCATGGAATACCGGATTTTTGGAGATGTATATGACGGCCTTGTTATCACAAAACATAGGTAGAGGATGGTTGTACACCTCTCCTAAATCTAGCATGAGAGCCCGCAACCATTTCAACTCACAAGTGGTTGACGCCATACTGCGATACTCAGCTTCTGCACTGGACCTGGAGACAACAGACTGCTTCTTACTCTTCCAGCTCACCAGATTTCCCCCAACAAAGGTGCAAAAACCTGAGGTTGACTTGCGATCCCCTTTGTCATCAGCATAACTTGCATCTGAGTAGGCTTCAATCCTCAGATGACCATTCTTCTGAAAAAGTAATCCTTTCCCAGGCGCTGCTTTGACATACTCCAAGATCCGCAAGGCAGACTGTAGATGACACTCCCTAGGCGCTTGCATGAATTGACTCACCATGCCCACAGCATAGGAAATGTCGGGTCTGGTCACTGTGAGATATATAAGCTTACCAACCAGACGCCTGTACCGCGAACTATCTGAAAGAGGAGGCAAATCATCTGTCCAGGTTTTGTCCTCCCCAGTAGCCATGGGGCATCGGGCAGGTTTTGCTCCAGTTAATCCTGCCTCTTTTAAAAGATCAAGGGCATACTTACGCTGAGAGAGAACTAAGGAGTCGGGCTTCCGAGAGAGTTCGATCCCCAGAAAGTACTTTGGAGAGCCCATATCTTTAGTGATCAGATGTTGGCGAAGATGTCGCTTTGTCAGGGCTACCCCTTCCTGGTCATCGCCAGTGAGAAGAATATCATCGACGTACACAGCAAGAACAACCAGCCCAGAAGGAGTTTTGCGAATAAAGAGAGAGTGATCAGCAGAGCTTCGCACAAAACCAACAGCCGCCACAATGCCGCTGAACTTGTCAAACCAAGCTCGAGGACTCTGCTTGAGGCCATAAATTGCCTTCTGCAGCCGGCATACTCGTGTCTCCCCCTGAGCAACATACCCAGGAGGTTGCTCCATGTAAACGGCCTCGTGAAGAACACCATAAAGGAAGGCATTCTTGACGTCCAGCTGAGAAATCGGCCAATCCCGATTGACGGCCACAGAGAGAAGGACCCGGATAGTGCTGAGACGAGCCACAGGGGAGAAGGTGTCAAAGTAATCAACCACATAGGTCTGAGTAAAACCCTTAGCAACAAGGCGAGCCTTATACCGATCCACAGTGCCGTCTGGGCTAAATTTGACCACAAAGACCCAGCGACAGCCAACAACATCAGTACCGAAGGGAGGAGGAACAAGAGTCCATGTACCCCGCTCCGTGAGGGTCGCCATTTCCTCATCCATGGTCAGCTTCCAGTGGGGAATAGCAAGGGCCTCCTGATAGGAACGAGGGGTGGCAGTGTCTGAGATAGCCAGTGCAAAAGCTCGGCGAGCAGGGGTAAGACGATCGTAGGAAATAACTGCAGCAAGCGGGTGTTGGGTACAGGCCCGAACCCCTTTGCGAAGAGCAATCGGGAGATCCAGGTCAGCAAGTGCCTCAGTATCTGGAGTATCCGTGGTGGAGAGAGCTGGCCCAGGATTAGAGAGAGATGACAGCGGAGTGGAGGGAGAAAGCGGAGTAGAGGGTGGAGATGATGAGGATGGGGAAGACGGTGGAGTGGGTGGAGAGGGCAGAACATCAGTGGGAGCAGAGGGAATGGATGGGTTGGTATGAGAAGTAGGAGCAGGAGGAGTAGAAGAGGAAGCGGGAGAGAAGTAAGAGGCATTGGCAAAGAAGGTGACATCCGCAGAGACAAATTGCTTGCGGGTAACAGGGTCAAAGCAGCAATATCCTTTCTGAGTGGGAGAGTAGCCCAGAAAGACACATTTGGTGGCACGTGGTGAGAGTTTATCACGGGTGGCAGCGGGAGAGTGCACAAAAGCGGTGCAGCCAAAGATGTGCAGAGGAAGAGGAAAGGGATCCTTGTCCGGATAAAGAATGGAGAAGGGGGTAGCACCGTGGAGAACTGTGGAGGGAATGCGATTGATGAGATAGCAGGAGAGGAGGACAGCATAGCCCCAATAGGAGCGAGGAACATGCATTTGAGTCATCATGGTGCGAGCGACATCAAGGAGGTGACGGTTTTTGCGTTCCGCCACCCCATTTTGTTGTGAGGTGTAGACACAACTTGTTTGACGAAGAACACCATGGTGAAGACAAAAGGAGGAGAAGTCGTGGCTAAGATACTCCTTAGCATGGGCTGAACGAAGGAGTTTAATAGACGTATCAAACTGAGTCTTAACCATAGAATAAAAGGAGGTCCAAATAGAGAACAGCTCGGAGCGATCTTTGAGAAGATATACCCACGTACATCGAGAGAAATCATCAATGAAGGTGACAAAATAGGAACTATCCCGACCGATGGTGAGGTTAGGAGCGGGACCCCATATGTCAGAATGAACGAGGTCGAACGTACGGGAAGATCCCCGACTTTACGTTGGTTGGAAGGATGAGCGGTGATGTTTGCCAAGTTGACATGCATCACAGTTGAGAGGAGGATGATGAGGAGGGAGGTGCGGCAGGAGCTGGCGGAGAATTCGGGGAGGAGCATGTCCAAGGCGAAGATGCCATTGGAGAAGATCTGTAGAGGAGGAGGAGAAGGCGGATAGAGCAGAAACGTTGTCGAGGAAGTAGAGGCCACCACTCTCAGTCCCGGTAGCAATCCTCCGTTGGGAGTCCGGATCCTGAAAAGCACAAGAGCTAGGGGTGAATATGACAGAACACCATAGTTACGTGCATAAAGAAGTAACCGATAATAAATTGCACGGAAACTGGGGCACATAGAGGGTATCAGCCAGGCAGAGAGATGGAGTGACTTGAACCATGCCCGTCCCATGGACCGGGGAGGGAGATCCATCAGCAACAATGACCGGGGCAACTGAGCATGTGTGTCAAGAAGAGAGAAACATTGAGGATTGCCTGTCATATGATTGGTTGCACCAGAGTCGATTAGCCATCTGCCGCGAGTAACAATATGAGCACTACCAGAAGAGGTGACCACGGAGGCGGACAGGCTGGAGGAGGGGAAAGCCATGGAAGCAAGAGAGGAGCAAGCCGCGACGATAAGAACAGGCCGCGAGAAGAGAAAAGAGCACCAAGCCGGCCGAACAGAAAACAGGTCGGGCGGCTAGGAAGGCCGCTACCAAGAAGCAGAGCAAAGCAGAGGGAAAGAAGTCGCACGACTTGAAAAAGTCGGGCGAACAGAGGAGAACAGGTCGCACGGCAAAAGATGAGGCCGGCGCGACTAGCAAGCAGGAGCGGGTAGAAGGCAACAACAAGTAGAGCGCGAACAGAAGCGGCTAGCAAGAGGTCAAAGGCACAACGGGGAAGAGGTCGCGCGGACTGAAAAGGCCGAGCGAACAGAAGAGAGGAGAAGAGCAGGTGACCGCGACCAAGATGCGGGTGAGAAAGGAACAACCCACACGGTCAGGCAGATCACAGCAGCAAACCGCGAGTATAGGGACAAGCGGATATGGGGAAAGTAGAAGCGGACAGGGAGAAGAAGTCCGCAGCGGGTAGAGACAAGCCGCAAAGACTAGGAAGTCGGAGAGGCAAGAAAGAGCAAGGAGCGCGGCGACAAGGAAACAGGTCGCTGCGACGAATAGCAGAAGGAGAAGAGAACCAAGAAGAAGCATGCCGCGCGAACAGGGCAGCGGACAGAAAAGAAGGCAAGCCGCGAGACAGGTCGCAGAAAGCGGAAAACAAGCCGCGAACAACAGAGAGCGCACAGAATCAGGAGGAAATGACCGTGTCCTCTGATACCATGTTAGAAAGTAGCGAAAAAGAGAGAACAAGCGGATAAACTTTTGAATAATCGAAATTTTATTATCCAAAAAAGGTAACTATTACAAAGGTATGCCCTCCCTTATATAGAATGGAGGAGAGATGAGAGAATACAAATAAGAGATGTGGGACTAAAAATTTACAAGCTAAGCGGACTATACAAAGTAAACCGCACAAGTCGCGCGGTTAGACTGAAGGGCTAACCGCACGGCTACAACAAGAGAAGCAGAGAGGTCGCCTGTGAAGATCGCTAGACCGCCCGGTTTACAAGCCGGCGAGTCAAACCGCCAGACCGCGCAGTCTTCAACCCGCCAAGACAGACCGCCCGGTCACCAACTTCAACAGATCTTCACTTGAAGGTCTTCTTCTGGTTTGTTGTTTCTCACTTCAATGATTGCTATCTTTCTTCGATCTCTTATGTTGAAGGAATAAGCCTTTATATAGGCTTTCTTCATGGTGACCGGCTGACCCGGTTTCTAACAAACTTCTGACAACTCTGACAGTAGCAGTTGACCGGTTGAAATGGCAGTTGTCAAGTCATCCAGTCACTTCTTGAAAACTCTGTCACTGTCTGAAAGTGTCGAGACAGATAGTCCTTATGTGTCGACACAAATAGACCAAGTGTCGACACAAGTAGACTATGTGTCGACACTAGCCTTTAAGGTGTCGACACAACTCCTTGTATTGTAGAAATAGCTTCTCGACACTGCTTCTTCAGAATGTGTCGACACTGATCCTGTGTGTCGACACAAGTCCTTCTTCTTCAATACTTGGTTGATTTCTGCAAAGTGTCGACACAACTCCTTTGTGTCGACACATCTTCTTGTGTTGAAACTTGCTAAGTGTCGACACATCTTCTTTGTGTCGACACATGCCTTCTGTGTTGAATCTTCTGCTGAGTGTCGACACATACTTCATGTATTGAGACTTTGCTGTGTGTCGACACATCTCCTTTGTGTCGACACATGTACTTAAACTCTGTTGAAGTTTGCTGAGTGTCGACACAGCCTCCTAGTGTCGACACTTGTACTTGAACTTTGTTGAAGTTTGCTGAGTGTCGACACAGCCTCCTAGTGTCGACACTTGTACTTGAACTTTGTTGATGTTTTGCTGAGTGTCGACACAGCCTCCTAGTGCCGACACTTTTGATGTCGACAAAGTTCCTCTGGGTGTCGACACTGCTTCTAAGTGTCGACACTGATTCTTTAGACATTTCTTCATTGTGTGTCGACACTGCCTGTATGTATCGACACTTTCCTTCTGGTGTCGACTCTACCTTCCTGGTGTCGACATAATTACTTCAAGTGTCGACACAGCTTCTCTAGGTGTCGACACAAGCCTTCTTAAGTGTCGACACTTTATTCTGGGTGTCGACACATGGACTTAGAAACTTTTCCTGCAAAACTTAACCTGCACAAAGAAACTCAAAGCACATCAAATACACCTTGATGTATATCATTGAGTAGGGTGAGGCTTCTTCAAATCAGGTACATATATTCCAATGTACCCAACAAGAGTCTTCCTGTTCTTCTTCTCTGGGACCTTGCTAAGACATTCAAGCACCATCAGTCTAAAGCTCCTGGATCAAGTCTCTCAACTGAATGCCTATCACCCTGTGCAACGCTCCAGTTCTCCTGAACTATTCTACATCTCAGGGGGATCTTTGACAACATCACTGAATCCACATAGTCTTCTCATTGTGATTGAGAAAAGAAGACTTCCATCACTCTCTCATCCCCACCTCTGTAAAGGGTTGTCATCTCCCTTCAAAAGTAATTCCTGGTTACAAGTCACCAGATCAAAAGACTTGAGGGTTTGGTTTTTGAGCACCTGATCAAAAGATTATTGGTGTCAGGCACCTGATCAAAAACCTGAGTGGATTCCTACTAGGGTGGTAGAAGAGTGGATGTACCCAGGTTGGGGAACCACTATAAAATTTCTTGTGTCGTCTGGTTGTCCATTTTCTTTTTGTTCTTATTGTGCTTGTGTTTTTAGGACTGCTGTGTGTTTATTTACTTTAGTTTAATTCTGCACTTTTTAAGGACCTACAAATACTCTATTCGCCCCCCTCTAGAGTATATTAGATCTAACCCATCACTTTATCCTTGCCCCGAGTATTTTCTACTTAAGGCATCTGCCACCACACTGGTTTTGTCTGACATATACTGAATCGCCACCTCATAGTCTCCAAGGAACTTGACCCACCTGCGCTGCCGCATATTCAAGTCCTTCTGATCTAGGAGATACTTCAGGCTTTTGTGATCCATGAAGATCTCCACCATCGCACCAGAAACATAGTGCTACCATAATTTCAACGCGAAAATTATCGCCGCCAACTCCATGTTATGGACAGGGTAATTCCTCCCGTGAGGCTTTAGCTGCCTAGACCTATAGGCTATCACACTGCCATGTTGCATTAATACGTAACCCAAACCGCATTCTGATGCATCACTGAAAATTTGAAATCCTTCAGTCCCTTTCGGTAGACTTAGGATTGGAGCTGTCATCAGCCTTTCCTTTAGCGTCTCAAATGCCTGAGTGCACTCCTGAGTCAACACAAACTTCTGATCCTTATGAGTTAGTGAAGTGAGGGGTAGAGCTATCCGCGAAAAGTTTTCTACGAATCTTCTATAGTACCCGGCTAGTCCAAGAAAACTTCAGACTACCGCCACGATTCTCAAAATCGGCCAATCTCTGATGGCTTTCACTTTTGTTGGATCTACCGCCACCCCATCCCCACTAATCACATGGCCCAAAATGCCACCTTCTCTAGCCAGAACTCGCACTTTGAGAACTTTTCATAAAGCTAGTTCTCTCTCAACACTTGCAAGACTACTCCCAAGTGAGTCTCATGCTCCCCTCCGATTTGGAGTACACCAGAATGTCATCAATAAAGACAACCACAAAAGAGTCCAAGTATTTTCGAAATACTCGATTCATCAAATCCATGAATACGGATGGTTCGTTCGTCAGCCCGAATGATATCACCGAGAACTCAGTCTCGAATTCGCAATTGATAGTATCCTGACTTCAAGTCCAACTTTGAATACACCACCGACCCTACCAACTAATCAAACAGGTCATCTATCCGAGGAATCAGATACTTATTCTTGACAGTCAATTTATTCAACTCTTGGTAGTTTATGCACAATCGCATACTACCATCTTTCTTCTTCACGAACAACACATGCGCGCTCCACGGTGAAGAACTAGGTCTGATATATCCCTGCTCCAGCAGTTCCTGCAACTGTACCTTGATTTCAGCCAACTCCTTTGGTGCCATCCTAAATGGAGGACGTGACACCAACCTAGCCTCTGACACTAACTCAATCGAGAAATCAATCTCCCATCGAGGAGGTCCTCCAGGATGTTCATCCGGAAACACATCCTTGAACAAAGCCACTACGGGCACTTCCCCAAGTGATAACTTGGAAAGAAGAACGTCCAATAATGCTATAAAGGCTACTCCCCCTGGTTAACTGCCCGCACCAACTGCATGGCCGAAATCAGGGAACATGTCACTCCATTAAGGCCCTCAAACTTGACTTCTGTCTATCCTTTGCTTCTTAGGGTCACCACCTTGGATAGGCAATCAATATTGGCATGCTGCTCTACTAGCCAGTCCATTCCCAATATCACATCAAACTTAACTAACGGTAGGACCGCTGCTATCAACACGAAGTCAACTCTGCCTAGCTCCCAACAAATGCGCCCTTTTTCCTCGGTGGTCATGGATGACCCATTGGGCATGCGCACCTGCAGATCTGCGTCTGTCGAGAACGACACAACTCCAATTCTCCGGATGAAGCTTTCCGCAAGAAAGGAGTGTGACGCTCCCGTATCAAACAATACCCTAGCAGGGTATCCGAAAACTAACACAAAGCCTAAGACATAGACATCAAATATAACGGTCTGAAAGTATGAAGCACAAGGTTAAACTTAAACTTCCTCATACCTGTCACCACATCGGGTTGGCGGATCGCTTCCTGCTGTCCAAGGTTGTAAGCCCTTGGTTGCACCGGTTGGAACAGAGAATTGGTAGACTCCGCCATATTCCCTTTCTCCGCGGCACTGGGGTCGGAGCGCACAGTATGCTCCTGCCTTGCCTCCTGCTCCACACCTCCTTGATTTCAAAAAAACGAGCAATGTGCCCCACCTTACCACAATTGAAGTGCGCCGGTGGTCCCTTAGATTGAGACCCTCCGGACGTCCATTTGCATTTCTCACCAGGTTTGAATGGGTGGGGCTTTTTCCTCCACCTGTTCCCTTCAGACTTTCCTTGGGATTGAGGAGGCTTCCCTTCCCCTTGCTTAAGTGCAAAACCCTTATGATGTTGGCTTCGCTCCAAATCACTCTCCAATGTCCTGGCAGCCTCAACCAACTCATTGAAACCAGCTCTCTTCATGGCGATGAGTGGTTGCCTTAGATTCTCCCTCAGCCCCTGGTAGAAGAGGTTATCCCTCTCCTCATCATCTGCCATTGTCGTTCCTGCATAACGACCCAACCGAGTGAACTCCTGCACATACTCGTCCAACGTCTTGTCCCGCTGCACCAAATGTAGAAACTATCTTTGGAAGGCCAACCTTGTCGAAATAGGAATGTACTTTTTAATGAAAGCATTCCCAAACTCTTCCATGGACGGGGTGCGTCCAGGAAACTGGCGGCCTCTATGTCTCACCCACCATAACTTTGCGTCTCCCTCCAACATGAAGGCCGCAAACTCAGATTTCTTCTCCTCTAGCGTCTCTACTGCCATCAAAAGTTCTTGCATCTGTGGCCACCAATCCTCCGCATCAGTTGGCGAACCAACTCCCTTGAACGTGGAAGGATAGAAGCTCAGAAAATACTTCATCTGCCGGTCTCCATGCCCGACCACCACTCTTTCGGCCAATGGCTCTGCTCGTCTGGCTTCTCCGCCCGGCACGACCATCGCCGTATCCGGTGTAGCAGGGGTTGCTACCTGAACTGTTGCTACAACTTGGGCTGCCACTATTGCTTCTGCAAGCATGCGACAGAAGTTGGTCGGGTTTACAACCATGCCCAAAGGACCCTGAGCAGTAATGCTGCTCGCTGAAAGCTCTTCTCTTGGTCTTGACGTACCCGCCTCGTTGTTTGCACTCTTAAGAAAAGCAAGGAAACAAGGAATCAGTCTCTTAATCGCAAGATTCAAACATAAGGACACTCATGGTCCCGTGTTACTCCTATGTGGATAACTTCTATACACACTGACGTTGGACGCAACCTGGCTCTGATACCAAATTGTAACACCTGCCCTGTAATGACCGTATAATATGGGTCCGGCCGGGGCCCTACAATATACAGACGCCACAACTTTAGCATTAAAAGATGATATGAACTACCCAATCTCAAAACTCAAGACCAAATAACAGCAAAAACAACAAATAAGAATAGAAGCTATCCACATGTAAGAGTATCAAAACGGCCCTAAGGCCTTACAACAAAAGAGAGTCCAACACTCCAAAAAGATAACATCAAGCATCAATGTGCATGAGCACTCCTAAACTACCTCGGTATGCAAGCCAGAAAACAAGAGTATCAAAACATACAATGCCACCAAAATAGAGCTAGTACGAACTGAAACACTTCATGAGGCTTAGGCCCTTTTGGCCGACGAGCTAGCTCCTGCTTGCGATCCTAGCCTTGTAAATATTGGTTGTAACGTGGGTCAGCAAAGGCTGACCTCAAACTGTGTAACAAACACATATCCTCCCGGCCGCCCCTAACGAACCCCGGGGTACCCCTCCAACCTGCAAGTCAGCACTTTGTATACCATATACAAAATATGTAAAGCACTAAGAGAACAGGTTTGGATGTCTCAAACAACAAACACGTTTTCTATGTTGAGCATATAAAAAAAGGTGCCTACTATGCAGTATGTATGAAAAACCCGGGCTTCACCCAAGGCACCCTATTGCGTATGTATCTAGCACATCATCATACCATCTGGGTACTTCCACTTTCCCCATTGGTGTTAAGACACAAACAAAAAGGGGCACTGCAATTCCCCTAACGACATACAAGCCGCCACACGGAACTCTTGCCAAGGCCCCACCCTCTCATGGTCTTAGACCCTGGCTTGCCTGCAAGCTCTGACTTCTCGCGTCAGGGTTCTGTCTCACACACTGACCGATTCTAAGAACCGTTGCTGGAACCCACCCACTCATGTCCTCACTGCCCAAGCTTGCCCCATGCTTGGCGTTCTCGTCAGTCTCATAGAAGGGGACTAGTCTTGTCGGGACACTCTCCCCACATGACTTGCACGTCACGGGATAGCCAGACGACCACAGAGATAAAGCCGCGCCTTAGCACGTCACAATCCATAATCATTCCCACCCTAATCCCTCATTTGTACTGCAACGTCCCCTCTCACCAAGGAAACCATCTACCGCCAATGCGGAGCTAACCTTGTCCACCAAGGAAACCATCTACCGCCATTGCGGAGTTAACCTTGTCCAGTTCGGGCTACACGTACTCACTCGAGAAAAGGCGGAAAAACACAAACATCACAAACGACATCTTGTCACAACGGATTTCTACAAAATCCTTAAAGCTCGTTATGCAACATCACCGAGTCGGACTAATGGTCGCGACCACGGCTTCACCCACCATGACTAATCCACTAATGGAGCAGATCTCCAATGCAAAATCATGCCGAGGACGGACTCAATCGACACGGAGATTCCTCTTGAACCATGGCGACCCAACCCCTCTCATTTGAGAGACTTGGTGCACAAAAGCTTGAAAGAAAAGATGATAAACACGCATCCTAAAACCAAGAGGAGAGGTGTCGTTTCCTTATTACCGCTCTTCCTAGCCATGGAAACTTAGCCGGATGAAAACCACCGCAACGGACTTGCCTCCGCGGATCTGGACTCAGCTCGTAATTTGGGGCTCTGAAGCTTTTCCGGCAGCCGGATCTTTACTCCTCTTTCTTCCTTGCTCTCCCTTCTCTCTAAAACCTTAGAAAGAGAAACTTGAATAAGAATGAGGGTTTCAAACCCTATTCCCCAACATAACATTGCCAGGACATCCCTGAACCCTCAGATCCTAAAAGAAGGAAACAAACAACCACGATTCGCACTTAAAACCTAAATTAATGGTCCGAACACGGCTTGAGAGACGCCCGTGTCCAAGGCTGTGTGCCTCAATCGACGCCAAACCCGTCGCACCCAGAATAGGACACGGGCTCTGAACACGCCCATGTCAGAGTTGACACGCCCGTATCAGAGTTGACACGCCCGTGTCACCCAGGATACGCCCGTATGCCTGGGCAAGTTCCTCCATCGACACATGACCAAACACAACCCGAGGAGAGCACGGGTACGCAACACGCCCGTGTCACATTTGACATGCCCATGCCATACACGAACACGCCTGGGCTCCAGGCCGTGTTTATCCCCTCATACGGCCAGACTAACAACCCAAGCAGGACACGACCTGGGATATGCCCATGTCTCAGGCCATGTTCGTCCTCTCGACGATCATCGAGCACATTTTCATCGACCATGCAAAATTCATCGAACTCGAACACGACACGGCCATGGACATGTCCGTGTCCAAGGCCGTGTTCACTTTCTCGACACTTCGTCGAGCTCAGTTTGTCAACCACCCGAGTTCTTCGTCAAACACGAGCACCACACGGCCATGGACATGCCCGTGTACTAGGCCATGTGTCCCTTGCCAAGACCCAAACTTGGCTCTGAACGCTGTCCGTCCCTATTTCGAATTTTGGGGTGTTATAGCTATGAGGTCTACAACGTTAAGTATAAAAGCGTTAAGCACGTTGAGTGCACTCAACGCGGCATTGAGTGTGCTTCATACACTCAACACCATTGGAATTTGACGCTAAGTCAAAAGGCATTGAGTGTGCTACCTACACTCAACGCGGCATTCAGTGTGCTGTATACACGCGACGCCATCAGGAAATCTTGGAGTCTAAGTGTAAAAGCGTTGACATAACTCACTCAACGCCGTCACTTTTTTCGACAAGTTAAGTATAAAGCATCGACAACATTGAGTGAGCTGAACTCACTCAACGCCGTCGCTTTTATTCTGCAATCTAAGTGTGAAAGCGTCGACAGCGTTGAGTGAACTGCGCTCACTCAACGCCATCATCTGTTTTTGGCAGCTAAGTGTTTAAGCGTTAAGTGAGCTGAACTCACTCAAAGGCATCATCTGTTCTTTATACTGTGTTTAAGCGTTGAGTATGCTGAGTTATGGCATCGAGTGCATTGACTGCACTCGACGCGGCGTCGAGGGTACTCGACGCTTTTTCCTTAACATTGTGTCCTTTCATCGATTTGACATGTATCACTAAGACTTTGTCTTACCAAGCTAGAATCGTCGGTTTTCTGCTGAATTTGTTGAGTTTAGGTTTATGGATATTTGGATATGGGGTTGGTTTGGTTGGCTTAGTTTCGTGAATCATTACACCCGGCCATGTTTGGGTCTCGTTTTTAGGCTGTTGGGTTATATTGGATCAAATGGCCATCACCGCAGTCCTGTTTTTGCGATGTTTGGGTATGTTAGTTCGGGTTTGACCGATTGGGTCCTGATTCAGATCCGGTTGCATTACGGTGTTAATGATTCACGTGTTTATTGATCCTTTGCCCCGTTTTTGTTTCCTATGGATTAAACTTATGCTACTTCTGCCTTTTCTCGCAGATTGTTTTTGGAGTATAACTTTGTTCGCACTTGGTGAAAATTTCTTTACCTTTTAACTTTATAAGTTAACTCTTCATTCTAAATCTCTAGTTAGTTTATTGTGTTTTCTTTTGACAGCTATTCAGGTTTGAGAATAGTAATCTTGCTACTCCTTGTTTACTAACAGTTATGTTTGTCGCTTGTATTTTTCTTGCTGAGGTGTTCTTTCTTTGAATGCCTCAGGTTCTGAGTAGTAGCCGGTTGAGCGGCTAGGTTTGATGTTTGCTTGTGGACTGCAATGTTGCAGAGGTTTCCACTATCTTGAGAGGTAGTTCCATGTTGTTTTATTTTTAGTGCAGACACTCATACTGAACAGTGGGTTCGTGTCAGTTTGTTGACGCCCACTGGTGGTTTTCTTTAGAATTGCTGAATACTCTGTTAAGCTGCTAGTTTTGCATTTTGTGGTTATTTTTACTTGCTCTCTAGGAATATTTTATACTAGGTTGCATGTTAGATATTTTCACTTATAAAATCATTACTACTTGTACTTCATACATCTTATATTTCTAAAATTAAAATACTATTTTTAGCTAACGCAAAGACTATTTTTATACTTATAATAAATCTAGAGTCTTGCATGAGTTGTCCTTTGGGGATGTTTATACTCATGTAGGGTGTTAATCAACATAACCAAAGTATTTTACGCAGCGTATAACTATACTTTTACTCGTGGACTAGTTGATCCACTGTGCCGAGGGATACGACCATCCAATTTAAACTGGTTTTACTTAATAAGTTATGGATTTCATATAAACTGTAGAGTATGGGGTTTTTCCTGAACGCCTGCAGTTATCCCCTATACGGCGTGGCATCACAACACGTATTTTCTCTTACTCTAATATAACTTAAATGTTGAGAAAATGAGGGTTGTAACAGTTGGTATCAGAGGGAGGTTACTTTGACAATTGGTCGAGCAACCTTCTCTTGTTAGTGTTTGTTATCTAGTGTTATTTCATACACACACACACACACCGATGTGTCATCAGTACGTCTTGGCTGAAGCATGAACACTACAGTCATAGCATGATAAGAAGTATACATGACATATTATGCAGTATGGGATGCATAATATGTGTTTGTATATGGATCCACCATAGGTGGAAACATGTGACGGTTATGTAGTATGGGATGCATAACCATCTTCACATGGGTGCCCATTAGCACGTTTTACTTTTTCGTTACATGCGATATTATGTAGTATGAGATGCATAATATTTCATGTGTATGCCGCTCATAACATGCATTAAGACCTTTTTAAAATGCATAGCACATCATGCATAACATAACATAGCATTTGCACATATGCCAAGCTAAAGATTTATATGATGACATATGTACACAAATTGTTTTGAGTCAAAAGAATACAAATTCATGCATTCATGGACTTTGCACAAGAGTTAATAGGATGATGGTATATCATCCTAGCTTTAACCATTTCATCATTTATAAAGTTCCCAGAGCAAGTTAGCAGCAAGAGCAAGTATTTATGTATGTTTGGTCTGTAATAGGTTGTTTGGTTCTAGCTGTTAAGCTACATTTTGACTAGTTCCTTGTTGAAATTATTAGAATGTCGAGACTTCCTATGATGAGGTCGACTCCCCAGTCAGAGGGTGAGTCGTATGGTGCTCAGAACGAGATCATGATTGAAGGATTGTGACAGAGCAATAAAGCTTTGTCTAGGCAAATATTGGAGATGTAGTCACAGATCCAAACCTTGTTGACAGTCATTGCAGGACAGCTGCTTAGGGTTCAGACTACTTAGACACCATGGGTCAAGGTGTTATAGTTCCTCCTACTCCTCTGGTGCCCCCAGCTGTGCTACCACCAGAGACGAACTTCATCTCACACTTTTAGCGATTAGGACCCCCTACCTATGATGGTAGGGAAGACTTCATGGCTTTAGATGACTGGATTATAGCCATCGAAGAGATGTTCTCTTACTTTGGAGTTTCAGTAGACCAGAGAGCAATGGTCGCTGCCTACCAGCTCAATGGTTTGGCAAAGAGTTGGTGGCTAAGGGAGAAGGAAAACTTGAAGGATGGATGTTCTTGGGAATCCTTCAAGGAGCTTTTGCTGAAGAAGTTTCTGCCGTCGGTCGAGCGAGATCGCTTTTTAAATGATTTCCTGCACTTAAAGCAGAGGCAGCTCACGGTGAGTGAGTATGTGGTGGAGTTTAGCAAGCTGAGTCGGTTCACCCCAGATTTAGTAGTTTCTGAAGACAGCAGAGTCAAGCATTTTCTGGGTGGTCTGAAGAGTGACATCTAGTAGTTGGCAAGTGATTGTAGATCGGGGAGTTATGTTGAAGCAATCGAAGCAGCCCTTAAGGTTGAGGCAATCGACAACGCCAAGAACCGAGGACAACAAATGATAAAGGATAAGAGGAAGACTGGTGAGAGTAAGAGTTCTCAGGAATCCGGTGCTGCCCCGAGGAAGAGGAGCAAAGAAATATGTAGTTTATGTGGCCGGCCAGGCCACCCGTTTGAGAAATGTTTCAAGAGGATAGGAGCTCAGAAGCAGGAGCAGGTCCATGCGATCCAGAGTGCTCCTAAATGAGATTTGGTTCGTGCCTCGTGCAAACGGAAGGGGCATGATGTTGCCCACTGTTGGGATAAGGTTAGAGTTTGTTTTCAGTGCGGACAAAAAGTCCCCTCAAATCAAAGTGCCTGCAGTCCCAGCCTGCGCTGCAGCCAGTTTCGCTTCGGGCCTTGCCAATGCCGCAGCCTGTAGACAAGGGGAAGGGAAAGCTAAACGTGTTATCTCTAGAGGAGGCCCAGTCTTCTACCCAAGTGATTTCAGGTTAGTTTCTAACCTTGTTTTGTTTCTGTTTTAGCTTGTAGTTGTAGTTTCGACGTAGTTCAATTAGTTATATAAGCATTTTATAGGGAAATTTAAAGTAAAGAACCGTTGGGCACGTGTTGTCTTTGATTTCGGTGCTACCCACTCATTTGTGGCTAGGGCCTTTGTTGAGCACCATCGTCCGACTCTCGATTAAGTTGGCGATGTGTTTCAAGTCAAGTTTCCTTTTGTTGATTCGGTGGTGTCAGACCAGGGTATCCAGAGTTGTCCGATTTTGTTAGGCAATTTTCTAGCAGTTGCTGATTTAAAGATAATAGACCTAGAATATTTTGATGTGATCTTGGGCATGGACTGGTTGTCCAAATATGATGCGGTTATCCAGTACAAGGTTAAGCGCTTGAACTTCAAGATGGACAACGGTCAACCCGGGAGTGTTTATGGTTTTTCGCACCAAGTATATCTACGGTACTTGCTCAGAAGCTGCTAAATTCCGGATGTTTTGCTTGTTTGGTTTCAGTTTTGGAAACCGTTGTTAGCTTGCCACGTATAGAGGAGATTGCAGTGGTGCTTGAGTTTCCGGATGTTTTTCCAGCAAATCTTCCTGGTCTTCCACCTGAGAGGGATGTGGAGTTTGTCATAGATCTGGAGTCGGGTACACGTCCTTTTACTAAGGTCCCACGTGAGTTGGAGGAGTTTTGTACTCCGTTGGATGAGTTGCTCCTGAATGGTTTTATTAGGTCGAGTTCTTTGCCTTGGGGTGCTCCCGTCTTGCTTGTAAAGAAAAAACATGGAACAATGAGGCTGTGTATTGACTATAGAGAGCTGAATAAAGTCACCATTAAGAATAGATATCCCCTGCCTAGTTTTGATGACTTGTTTGATCAGTTACATGGTAGCTCTGTGTTTTCAAAGATCGATCTTCATTCAAGCTACCACCAGTTGAGGATTCGTGAGGCAGATATTCCACGGACTACTTTTCGTACGCGGCATGGGCATTTTGAGTTTTTGGTAATGTCCTTTGGTTTGACCAATGCTCCCTCTGCCTTTATGTATATGATGAACCGCGTATTCAAGGATTTTCTGGACCGTTTTGTGGTCGTGTTTATAGATAACGTTTTGGTGTATTCTCGCAGTGCTGTTGAGCATGCCCAGCACTTGCGTTTAGTTTTGTCTACTTTGAGGGAGCATAAGTTGTATGCCAAGCAAAGTAACTGTGCATTTTGGTTGCCTCAGGTTTCTTTCTTGGGTCATGTGGTAAATAAAGATGGAATTTTAGTTCACCCTGAGAAGATAACTGATGTTATGGATTGGAATAGGCCCACCACACCCAAGGAGATAAGGAGCTTCCTAGGATTGGATGGCTATTATAGAAGGTTTGTAGAGGGTTTCTCTACGTTATCTGCGCTTTTGACTAAACTGACGCAGGAAAACACAGCTTTCATTTGGAGTGATAAGTGCGAGGAGGCTTTCCAGGAATTAAGGAAGAGATTGTGCACTGCTCTAGTTTTATCCCTGCCTACTGAAGGGTTGGAATATGCGGTGTATGTAGACGCATCACATGTTGGTCTGGGTTTTGTGCTGATGCAGGAAGGCAAGGTAATTGCGTATGGGTCAAGACAACTAAAGGTACATGAAAAGAATAACCTTATGCATGATCTAGAGTTCGGAGCAGTGATTTATGCGCTAAAGTTGTGGACACACTTGTTTTATGCCGTAATATGCAAGATTTATACCGACCATAAAAGTTTAAAGTATGTTTTCACTTAAAGTGAGTTGAATCTGCGCCAGCGAAGATGGTTAGAATATGTTGCTGATTATGATGTTGAGATCCAGTACCATCCGAGCAAAGCTAATGTGGTACCCGATTCTCTGAGTAGAAAGACGAGAAAGTTTTTAATCTTTCTGTGGATTCACTGGTAGAAGAATTTCTCTTGATGAGTATTTTTGTTGGGAGTTGTAACTCATCTAGAAGTTTGGAAGTAGTTGAGCCTTCATGGATTGCACTCACAAGATTGCATCAGATCGAAGATCCTGAGTTATTGCATCTTTATAAGAGAACAGAGAAAGGAGAGTTGACAGATTTTTTGATCGATGACGCGGGTACTTTGAAGTACCGCGGTAGATTTTGCATCCCCAATGTTGAAGATATTCGAGCTAAGTTGTGCAGTGAGGCTCATAGTTCCAATGTTGCGCACCACCCAGGTTCAACTAATATGTATCAAGATTTGAAGCAGATCGCCTGGTGGTTCGGAATGAAAGGTGATATAGCTAAGTTCGTTTCAAAATGTTTTACGTGCAAGCGAGTAAAGGCCGATCATGGAAGACCTGGTGGCAAGTTAACGCACTTGGAAATTCCTAGTTGGAAGTGGGAGAGTATCTCAATGGATTTCATTACTGGGTTACCGAGATCTCTCCGAGGACATGATTCAGTCTGGGTTATTGTTGATAGACTAACAAAGTGTACTCACTTCGTGCCTTTTAAGATTGATTACCCCATAAAGAAGATAGTTGAGCTACATTTAGATGAAGTCATTAGATTACATGGAGTGCCAATTAGTATTGTATCAGATCGAGACTCCAGGTTTATGTCTCGCTTTTGGAAGAGTTTACAGGAGGGTTTGGGTACCGATCTATGGTATTTCACAGCCTATCATCCGCAGACAAATGGCCAAACGAAAAGAGTGAACCAGATCATGGAGAATATGATCAGATGTTACATTTTGGACCATGTAGGAGCATGGGATGAGCCACTTAGATTGATGGAGTTTGCATACAATTATAGTTATCAAGAAAGTTTGCAGATGACCCCGTTTGAGGCCTTGTATGGGAGGCGATGCAGAAATCCCTTGTTTTAGGCCGAGGTCGGTGAGAAGTCATTCCTGTGTCCTGAAGCGTTAGAAGAAATGGATATTTCTGTGAAGATTATTCAAAAAAAGCTTCGGATAGCGCAGGAATTATATGAGAAGAATGTCAATCGGCGTAGGTCTGATTTAGAGTTTGTTGTAGGGTACTTAGTGTTTCTCAAAGTTTCCCCGATGCCTGGAGTTAAAAGGTTTGTTAAGAATCATAAGTTGGACACGAGGTATGTGGGACCTTTGAAGGTTGTTGAGCGTATTGGTGTATCAGCTTATAGGCTGGATTTGCCCGCAAATTTTCCTACTGTGCATGTGTTTCATGTGAGCCAGTTGCGGAAATGTGTGCTCAGTGACCGTCAGATTCTTGATGTTGTGCCCCAGTTGGAGCCCAATCTTTCCTATGTTGAGATGCCTGTCCGTATTATGGATACTCAAGATCGAGTGTTGCGGAGGAAAACCATACTAATGGTTAAAGATTTGTGGCGAAACCAGGACGTTGAAAGCGCCACTTGAGAGTTGGAGTCAGCGATGAGGGAGGCTCATCCTCATCTGTTCTGCTAGATTCTTAGGGTATGTATTTCCCCTTCTATAATCTTTAATTATATTTTCTTTGCGGAATTTTTTGGTGAGTAAAGTTTCGGGACGAAACTTTTTTTTAGGTGCAGTGAATGTAACGCCCCCCGATTTTGCGATATTTGGTTTAATTCGTTATCTGGCGTGTTTATGACATCAGGGAATTACGTTGACGTTATTTCGGCATTTTCCATTGTAAGAGCATGGTTTTTGCTCTTAGATTTTCTGTGTATGTGGCTGGGTTTAGCCTGTTTGCAAGATTTCCTAGCGAGTCGGGTCTGTTTTGGTGACTCGGTGGATCGTCTTTGAGAATGCTTGTGTTTTGGATTTGGGAGGTGTTTACCTAAGTTTGGTTCATCTAATCTTAATTTCGACTGTGCCTTTGGGTTCATAGCATCGGTATTTAGCTACGGTGCGATTTTTGTAAATGTTCGGGTAAGTTTGGTTTTCGGGTCGTTTTGACGTTTTATTTAATTAATTATGTTATCCAATAATAAAATAATAGGATACAAGTAGTATAAATAGAACCCATTGCTTCAAACCCTATTCATTTGTCTCCCTCGTTAAACCGTCGGCTTGTTGCAGAAGAACGAGAGCGGCGGACATTCCTAAGCCTTCGGCCGCCAATTTCTGGAGTTTTGGTGCTCGATTTCTTCTTTGGAGAGTAAATCCGGGTAGAACTCGCCTAGATCTACGTTTTCGCGGTACGCTTTTCCAGTTTCTTGGATTTCTAGACGTCTAGTATGCGGTTTTGACCCTTTTCATCCTGAAACGTTTCAGGAAGTGTTGCTCCGGAAGTTTCAGGAGCGTTTACGTGGCTGGATTGACGATTTGAGGCAAATGATGACCTCTTCCCCTTATCAAGCTTGTCTTTTCCTTGTATATTTCTTTTCCATACTGTTCTTCCCCGTGTAGTTTTTTGGGAGTAGGGTTAGATACGTCTTTGCCAATCAATTTTATGGTATCATTTTTTCCGACCAAGTTCAACAATCATTTGATTCATTGTATTAGCTTCATTGTGTAAGTTGTCGATTTGGAGCGAATTAAAGCTAATTAGTCGATCGGAGTTCGACGAACAGAGGAATTTCGTCGAATGGAGTTCGACGAATGAATTGCAAATTGTCAAACGGAGTTCGTCGAACTGAGCCAATTCGTCGAACGGAGCAAGATTCGTTGAGTGCAACCCCCAGACGTTGAGTATAACCCTTAGGCGTTGATTGTAGCCTTAGCACTGAATTCAATTTCAAACCTAAGTCCAAAAGCGTTGAATGCATTGAGTGCACTCAACACGGCGTTGAATGTGTTGATTACACTCAACGCATTACTGTGAGGTCTGCGATGCTAAGTGTAAAATTGTTGAGCGTGTTGAGTGCACTCAACGCGGCATTGAGTGCACTCAACGCGACATTGAGTGCGCTGCATACACTCAACGCCATTAGAATTTGACGCTAAGTCAAAAGACGTTGAGTGCACTACATACACTAAACGTGGTGTTGAGTGTGCTGTATGCACTCGACACCATCAGGAAATCTTGGAGTCTAAGTGTAAAAGCATTGATAGCGTTGAGTGAGTTTACTTAACGTCGTCACTTTTTTCGGCAAGTTAAGTATAAAGCATCAAAAACGTTGAGATAGTTGAACTCACTCAACGCCATCACTTTTATTCTGCAATCTAAGTGTGAAAGTGTCAACAGCGTTGAGTGAGCTGCGCTCACTCAATGCCGTCATCTATTTTTGGCAGCTAATTGTTTAAGCATTGAGTGAGCTGAACTCACTCAATGTCATCGTTCGTGTCTTGCTGATGTGTTTAAGCATTGAGTGTGCTAAGTTATGGCATCCAGTGCATTGATTAGACTCGACGCAGCATCGAGTGTACTCGACGCTTTTTCCTTAGCATTGTGTCCTTTCACCGATTTGACATGTATCTCTAAGGCTTAGTCATGCCAAGCTAGAATCGTCTGTTTTCTACTGAATTTGTTGAGTTTGGGTTTATGGGTATTTGGATATGGGGTTGGTTTAGTGTCATGAATCATTACACCCGAGTATGTTTGGGTCTCATTTTTGGGCTATTAGGTTATGTTGGATCAGATGGCCATCACCGCTGTAACGATCTAGGGAGCACCCCTAGCGCGTCCCGGCCCACCAGCAGCCCATGGAGGACCCATAACACCACGGTGGTACAGCCGGAATCTACAAGGTCTGTAGGTTGTACACCCCAAAGCATATCCGGCCTGTTTATCAGTGCAGCGCATTGTTGTCACAGGTTAGCGAACCTGCAACATTGATAAGAAGCCTTTAATACCACTCCTGATCACCAACTGAGCTGTAGCTCAGTTGGTGATCAGGAGTGGTATTAAAGGCTTCTTATCAAAGTTGCGGGTTCGAGACCCTATGGAAACAATGCGCCGTGCTGATAAACAAGCCGAAGATACTTTGGGGTGTACGACCTATAGGCCATGTATATTTTGATGGAAGCACGAACACTACACGCATAACATGATAAGAAGTATACAGAGCATATTATGTAGTATGTGATGCATAATATGTGTTTGTATATGGATTCACCATATGTGGCAACATGTGATGGTTATGTAGTATGGAATGCATAACCATCATCACATGGATGCCCATTAGCACCTTTACTTTTCTTCATTACATACAATATTATGTAGTATGTGATGCATAACATTGTATGTGTACGCCACTCATAACATGCACTAAGGCCTTTTTAGAATGCATAGCACTGCATACATAACATACCATCGCATAAGTAAATATGCCAAGTTAAAGATCTGCATGATGACATATGTACACCCATACTTTGAGATGAAATTTAAACATTCATGCATTCATATTATAGACACAAGTTAGAAGCATAACATCATTTTATGATTTCCCAGAGCAAGGTAACAACAAGAGCAAGTATCTGTTCTTTTCCGATCTGATCTGAGTTTGTTCGTTCCTGATCTGATCTGAGTCAGGGTATTCGAGTTTTCTAGCTTCAGTGTCGTAAGATAGGTCCTTGATAGGTCGTTTGTTCGTATCAGTAAAATATGAACCCGAAATAGTTGCTAAGGGAATATCTTCCCAGTTTGTGATGCCTTAGGAAAGGTTTGACTAGATATTCGTTTGTTCTATAGAATGCTGCCTCAACGCATTGCGACGAGGTCGACTCCCCAGTCAGAGGGTGAGTCTTCTGGTTCCCAGAGCGAAGCTGTGATCGAAGCGCTGCGGCAAAGTAATGAGACCCTGACAAGGAAGATGGTGGACATGCAGTCTTAGTTACAATCATTGTTGGTTGTCGTCATCGGGCAGCAGACTAGAGCATAGGACCCTACTGTGGACCAAACTGTTCCTACTCCCCCTACTGCTCTAGTTCCCCCAGTCGCACAGCCGCCTGAGATGAATTTCATTTCTTACTTCCAGCGACTAGGATCTCCTTCGTATGATTGTAAAGCAGACTTTATGGCATTGGATGACTGGATCATTACCATGAAAGAAGTGTTTTCCTAGTCTTTTATAACGAAATAGGGAGGACCCCTAGCACCGCCCGACCCACCAGTAGCCCATGGAGGACCCATAACACCACGGTGGTATAACCAAAATCTACATGGCCTGCATGCCGTACACCCCAAAGCATCTCCGGCCTGTTTATCAGTACGGCGCATTGTTTCCACAGGGTCTCGAACCCGCAACCTTGATAAGAAGCCTTTAATACCACTCCTCATCACCAATTGAGCTGCAGCTCAGTTGGTGATGAGGAGTGGTATTAAAGGCTTCTTATCAAGATTGCGGGTTCGAGACCCTGTGGCAACAATGCGCCGTGCTGATAAATAGTGTTGGGTACATTGGAAAATGTGTACAAGATTTGGAGAAGCCTCACCTAACTCAATGATATGCATCAAGTTATATTTGATGTTGTGTTGAGTTATCATGTGCAGGTTAAGTAAATGGAAAGGAAAATTCTCTAAGTACAAGTGTCGACACTTGAGAATCACTGTGTCGACACCAAGGGCCGGATTGTGTCGACACCCAGAATTTGTGTCGACACACAGAAAATCTGTCGACAACGTTGTGTCAACACTAAGTGCCAGATTGTGTCGAAATTATCAGTGGTTGTGTCGACACACAGAGAAGCTGTCGACACATTCCAGAATTCTATCGACAACGACTGTGTCGACACACAGTACTTGTGTCGACACACACCAGAATTCTGTCGACACCAACGTTGTCAAGACAAGGAGTGTTTGTGTCAACACACAAGACTTGTGTCGACACATTCCACAGAAGCTGTGTCAAGAAGTAAAAGTGAAGCTGTGTCGACAACAACAAGACTTATGTCGACACATGGACTATGCGTGTCGACACATATGAAGTATTCACTCAACATTCTCTACTGTTGAGTCAAAGTCCAATGATGGCTGAAGTAATACAATTGGAGACTTGACATCTATCATTACTGACATTGCTGTCACATCTGTCAGAGGTGTCGGAAGACTGTTTGAAACCGGAACAGCCGGTTACCATGGATGAAACCTATATATAGATATGATCTCTCAACAATCAATATAGAGAACAACAGATACAAAACAGAGAAACGTTAATCAAGCTAATCAATTATAATCTCTGAAGGATTGAGAATCCACAAGAAGAGGAAGAAGAGACAGTCAACAGATTGTAGAGAGAGAAAAACAAGAAGGAGAGAAGTTCTCATCCAGTGAAGGTAGATTCTGAACAGTCTGCCTGAAGAATTTAGATCAAGTCTGAAGAAGAATTTAGATTAATTTCTGAAGGAAGCTAATTGAAGATCAACTCCAACACCAAGAAGATCAACCCTACTTTGTTCAGATTCAAGAAGCTTTGAAGAAAGCTAAGACAGATTGATCCTTAAGTAATCAGTTCTATAAGGAACTGATCAAGAAGCCTTCAACCAATTCTCTCTCCATTTGGTTGAAGATATCATTATCTTTTCATCAATAATTTTTGTATGATCTATAATAGATCTGAGTGTAGGATATTTACATCTCTGAGTTTTAAGCCTAAATTATAAAGGCTGAGGTAGGGCTGCGTGCCTGAGGTAGGGGAATCTGTTCCCTGATTTGTAGGCCTGTGAAAGAGGCTGAGGTAGGGATTTTGCCTGAGTTGTAGAAGTGAGGTGTCACTTTGAGTTGTGGTAGGGCTTGTGCCTGAGTTGTAGGAGTGTGTATTCACTCTGAGTTGTTGGAACCAGTCTTGGTTCTGAGCTATAAGATCTGCGGATCTGAGAAGAAGGAAGGAAGTTGGGTCGAATCTAGTACACCGCTAGATAGGCAAAGGGGGAAAGTGGATGTACCTATCATTTGGGGAACCACTATAAATTTGGTGTGCAATCTGTAAATGCTATGTGTATGTGAATGTTGTGCTGTGTTTTCTGCTAAGTAATTTGCTAAATTAGATAGAATTATCTGCCTAAGTCAGAAAAAGAATTGAACATATTCACCCCCCTAGGTGTTTAGAACATCTTGAAACCAATTCTTTCAAGTGGTATCAGAGGGAGGTTACTCAAAAAATAGACTTAACAGTCTGAGTAGATCTCCAAGGTAGAAATCTATTAGGCAAAATGGGTTCCACTGAGAATCATAAGGAGTTTGGTTCCATGAAGTTACCTATATGCAGCAAAGAGATTTTTGGCATACGGAAAGAAAGAGTAAGACTGTTTATGGAAGCTTTAGATCCAAGAATCTATATAACGGTCAAAGAAGGGCCATTCATCCCAATGAAAGTCTCAGTTCTTGATGCAAATATCAGGACACCAAAGGAGTATTTGAAATGACAAAGGATGAGATCATCTTGGCTACTATGGATAGGAGAGCACAGAATATAATAGTCAGTACTATAGATGATTCAACATTCCAAAATTTGATTCACTGCAAGACCTCCAAAGAAATGTGGGACACCCTGATTGTCTACATGGAGGGTTCAGAAGAGGTGAGAGAAGACAGAAAGTCTATGCTGAATCAGGAGTACGAAAGTTTTAGACAATCTAAAACAGACAGCATAACTAAATGTTACAATAAGTTTTTTAGAATAGTTAATGAATTGATGTCATATGGAAGAGTATTCAGTACATATGAGTTAAATGATAAGTTTTTGAGATCATTAACTAAGGACTCGGACACCAAGATATGTGCCATTAGGGAAGTGGCCAGACTAGCAGAAATTTCACCTCCAACATTATTTGGCAAACTGCTTTCATATGAAATGCAGCTGATGGTCAGAAAGGAGAAGGAGAAGAGTAATAAAGTTGATTATAGAGATAAGTTAGTGTCTTTCAAGACTGAAGCCATAAGAAATGATAGGAGGATGTCTCCATCTCCTCCTAGGAAAGCTGAAGAAGTTGTTTCAGAAAGTTCTGACAGTCACACATCAGATAGTCCAAATTCTGATGAAAACTTAGCAGCTTTCTCAAAAAATTTCAAAGGTTTTTGAAGAAGAAACAGTGGAGATCCAAGACATCCTTCTCACAATCCAAGGATGATTACTATCAGAAAAAGAAAGCCTCTAGGAAGGACAGGTATAGCTCTAAACCTAGTAAATTATCTTCAACTAAGATTGTTTGTTATTACTGCAACAGGCCTGAACATGTGGTAGCTGATTGCCCTGACAAAAGGAAAAAAATCTAATGATAAGAAGAAACTAAAAAACAAGGGCAAGAAGGAGAAATCCTTTGTTGCAAAGAAGGAAAAAAACTGGTCAGATTCTTCATCATCAGATTCTGAGGCTGAAGCTGAAGCTGAAGCATACATAGGATTGTTGGCAACTGAAGAGGATGCAGAAGAGGCTGAGTTCTTGAAGTTGCTGGACTCAGTAAATGGAATTGAAGAACATTGTTGCAGAGGGCTGATGGCCTTGACAGAAGAAGATCAGTGCCAGGATCAGCCTGGACCTAGTAAGGTAAACAATTCTTCAATAGGTTCTAATTACTATGCTGGTTCAGAATCAGACGCATCTGCATCGAGAGATGTAGATGAATCTGAATCTAAAGGAGATGTTCATCAACGTATTGATGAATATGATGATCTACTGCAAGCACTTAAGAAAACCAGAATCCTTAACAAAGCACAGGCCAAGGAAATTGCTACTCTTAAGCTGGCTGCATTAGATTCAGAAAAAATACTGGATCTAAAGATGAATGAAGTAGCCAAACTGAAAAACATAACTGTTATTCAGATGGGTACTATTACATTCAAGAATGATCAAATCAAAAGTCTGGAAGTCAAACTTTAGAAGGAAAAGGATCTGGTGACTAAGTTCTATAAGCCAAAATCAGTCTTACCTTTAATTGATGATTTTATTCCCCAAAAGGGTAAGACATGATTGGGCTTTGAGGGAAATGCAAGGGCTGCCAATTCCAAAAGAAATGACAAAGCCCCAGTACAGCCTCTAGCCTTCAAACCTCCAATTTCCTTTAGAAAAGTATGACAGCCAACTAATAGATATGATCATGATATCATACATGGTTATGGTAAGCTTGATATTCTGAATGACAAGGGTGTAGCTCCAGCACTCAAGCAAAGAACCACTGTACCAACAGTGTTAAGAACGGCTCATAACAATGCTGTTAAAACTGTACCTAAAAAGAGGTATAATAGATATGATTGTTGGTGCTGTGGTAAGATAGAGCATTATGCCATGGATTGCTGGCACAATACCAGTGTCAGGAAGAATGCCAGCTTACCTATGAGGAAGGTTGCTGGTAAGAATATCAAGTTTCAATCTAACTTGAACCTAGAACCCAATAAGCATTGGGGTTCTAAGGTAAATTAATTTTATTTGCTGCAGGTGAGTCCAAGTTGCCATACCCCTATATGGTACTTGGATAGTGGATGTTCCAGGCACATGATTGGAACAAGAAGAATGTTAAAGGACTATACTCCCATAGAGAATGGACCCAAAGTGATCTTTGGTGGATCAGAAAAAGGGGTCATAAAAGGGTTTGATAACATTTCTACTAGTTCTATAACAATCACTCAAGTGGCTTATGTAAAAGATTTGAAACATAACTTGATAAGCATAAGTCAACTGAGTGATCTTGGATGTGACATTTCATTTATTAAGAATGAGTGTCAGATCAAAAGCACAAGTGATCAGAAGGTGATCTTGTCTGGTTATAGAAAAGGGAATGTTTATTGTTTAAATTTTGATTATGAAAATATGAACTCTCCTGTATGTTTAGTTGCAGATGAGAAAGCATCTCAGTGTGTCCAATGGCACAAGAGGCTAGTTCATCTGAACTATAAGACTATAGGCCATCTCTATAATTTAGAGTTAGTGAGGAATGGTCCTCAACTTAAGTGCATAAAAGAGGGTATATGTTCAGCTTATCAAAAAGGCAAGCTGACCAAATCTTCTTTTCATAGTCTTGATACCAAAGACTTTATGAGGTGCGTGTACCTCTTGTATATGGATCTATTTGGTCCTATGCCAGTTCATAGTCTAGGTAGGAAAGTCTATACTTTTGTGGTAGTAGATGACTATTCTAGATTTACATGGTTTTTTGTTTGAGGCAGAAATCCGAAACCCCTACTATCTTTAATAACTTTGTTAAATAAATTCAGAATGAATTTAACAATTCAGTGGTCAAAATCAGAAGTGACCATGTAACTGAATTTCAGTCTTAGTATATGACAAGGTTTTGTGAAGAACTAGGGATTCATTAGGAATTCTCCTCACCTAGAACACCTCAGCAAATTGGAATTGCTGAAAGAAAGAATAAACTCTTATTGAGGCTGGTAGAACTCTACTAAGTGACACATCACTCGCAGAATATTTCTGGGCTGAGGCAGTAAATACTGCTTGTCATGTTCTCAATAGAGCATATATAACTAAGAACCACAAAAAGACTCCCTTTGAGATTATGAAGGGCAGAAAACCAAACATATCCTACTTTAGGATCTTTTGTAGCAGGTATTATGTGCTTAACACTAGCAAGTCTCACCTAACTAAGTTTGCTGCCAAATCCCAAGATTTGATATTTATTGGGTACATCAATAATAATAAGGCATATAGGGTCTACAAGTTGACTACACAAGTTGTAGAAGAATCTGTTCATGTAGTGTTTGATGAATCTGAGCAAATTAACTGTGAGTTGTCTAGCAATCCTTGTAGCTCAACAGGTTTAAAATAAAAGTTGGACATGTTGACCATTAATGAAGATCAAACTGCAAGGCAGGATATGGAAAATAGTGGTTGCTGTCCAGGGGGAGTACAAGGTCCACAAGCTGACATTGAAGACAATGAAGTTCAACATGATGGAGAAATTGAAGAAGTTCAAATTGCTGATAGAATGCCTCCAGCAATAAGGAATCTAAAGGATCATCCAGCACACCAAATCATTAGTGATCCCAGACATGGTGTGCAAACCAGGAGCAAACACATGAACACAGTGCTTTACTCAAGTTTCCTGTCACAGTTGGAACCAAAGAGATTTGAAGAAGCCATACAAGACTCCAACTGGATTAATGCAATGTAGGAGGAGCTGAATCAATTCAGAAGGTTTAAAGTATGGGAGCTGGTTCCAAAACTAAATGATCATAATATTATTGAGACAAAGTGGATCTACAGGAAAAATTAGATGAAAATGGCATAATAGTGAAGAACAAAGCAAGACTGGTTACCAAAGGTTATAGATAGGAAGAGGGCATTGACTTTTATCAGACATTTGCCCCAGTGGCAAGGTTGGAAGCAATAAGGCTATTCCTTGTCTTTACTGCTTTCCAAGGTTTCAAAGTATACCAAATGGATGTCAAGTCAGCTTTCCTAAATGGTAATTTGAAAGAAGAAGTCTATGTTCATTAGCCCTCAGGTTTTGTTGATCCACTTTATACTAATTATGTTTTTAGACTTATGAAAGCCTTATATGGCTTGAAACAAGCCCCTAGGGCTTGGTATAAAACATTGTCTACTTTCCTCGTTGAAAATAAATTTTCAAGGGGGAAAATAGACAAGACTCTATTCGTTAGGGAGTCAAAGGGCAAGATGATCCTAGTACAGATTTATGTTGATGGCATAATCTTTGGATCTACAGAAAACAACCTTTGTAGGAAGTTTACAAAACTTATGCAAGGGAAGTTTGAGATGAGCAGTATGAGTGAGCTCAAATTCTTCTTGGGACTCCAAGTAAGACAGACTGATGATGGCTTGTCCATTTCACAGTCTAAGTTCACCAAGGAGTTAATTAAGAAATATGGTATGGAATCATCCACCACCATGAGAACTCCAATGGGGACAAGTATGCCTTTAGGCAAAGATGATGCAGGAAAACCTGTAGATGAGTCTTTGTATAGAGGGATAATTAGTTCCCTCCTATACTTAACTGCCAGTAGACCAGACATTATGTATGTTACATGTGTCTGTGCTAGGTACCAAGCAACCCCTAAAGAATCTCATTATACTGCAGTTAAAAGAATATTGAGATATCTTAAGGGCACACCTAATCTTGGTCTTTGGTACCATAAGAATAAAGATTTTCTACTGACTAGTTTTTCAGATACAGACTTTGCAGGATGCAAAGAAGATAGAAAGAGCACCACTGGCACATGTCAGTTTCTAGGTGGTAGATTGGTGTCATGGAGCAGTAAGAAGCAGACAAGTGTGACAATTTCCACTGCAGAGTCTGAGTATATTGCTGCAGGCAGCTGCTGTGCTCAACTTTTATGGATTCAACATCAACTTGAATACTATGGTCTCAAGGTAAGTAGAACTCCACTATTTTATGATTCTACAAGTGCTATTTATATTGCTAAAAACCATGTATCACATAGCAGAACAAAGCATATAGAAATTAGATTTCACTTCATTAGAGAGCATGTTGAAAAAGAAGATATTTGTTTGGAATTTGTCACTACAAATAACCAAATTGCTGACATGTTTACTAAACCACTAGATGAAACTAAATTCAATTATTTCAAAATTGAATTAGGCATGTTAAACTTAGAGTAACTTGGTAAATCTGGCTAAGTAATTTGATGTTGACATATAATAGTTTATGTCGACACAAAATGAAATTTGTGTCGACTTATATTAGTTTGTGTCGACACTTAAGGAACGTTGTGTCGACACAACAAAATAGTGGTGAGATAGTGGTGTAGACACTCAGAGTTTGTTGTCGACACATAGAAGTTATATCATTTAGATAGTTGTGTCGACACATACAGATGTCTGTGTCGACACACATATATTCGAGTCGACTATTAGAAGTCTGTGTCGACACATCGCAAACTGTGTCGACACATAGTGTTGTCTGACTCTATCGAGACATTAGAAGTCTGTGTCGACACAATCTCTACAGTGTCGACACAATAAGTATCTATTACCCTGCCTTTTGGCCTTCTGTGTTGACAAACATATAAATAGGTCATAGAACAACTTTATCGACTAAGCTCTCAATATTTTGGAGATCAAATCTTTGAGTCGACAAACCTTCATCTCTCTTCTCCACAAATTTCTCATCACCAATGGCACCAAAGTTGGAGAACAACATCAACGAAGACTATGAGTTAGTTCGCAATGCTTTTGACAGTGTAGCGTCTGAAATTAGAGATGTGATAACCCTAATCCAAGAAAATGGTTTAGAATATCTATTTTCCGAACCTTCCAAGATCTAGAAGACAGAAATTCTTGAATTCTATACAAAAGCAACCTTGGATTCAACTGGATTGAAGATTAGGTCATCAATTCAAGGAAGTAAGGTGAAACTTACCCAAAAGCATTTGAGGAAGGCACTCCAATTGCCCAGGGCTTAGGAAGATGATGAAGTCACATCTTCAATGACAAAAGAAGCTCTTCAATGGTGTGGCCTGGATCCCACCACTAAGATTGAATCATCAATGCAAAGGAAGGGGATGAACTCACAAGGAAAGTTTCACTCAGATATTATGGGAAAAGTAATACTCTGCAAACCAGGTAGACATGATAGGATCTCAGCCTATATGTTCAGCTTGATGACCAGAGTTATTTTCAGCATAAAAACTAACTATTCTGCAGTGATTTTTGACAAGATCAAGGAAAGCCTCAAGAAACCTAATCTAGGTAGAATACTGAGTCTGTATCTGGCAACAAATATTCCTGAAGTGATAAATGTGACGCACACATTTTTGGTATGTAATATTATGTCATGTTTGCAGTAAAAAATCACTTATATGATAATGTGTAACATACTCGTTATGAAATGCATATGTATATTTCAGTTGTTCTTGATTATATGTGTAATTAGGGATATTGTTAATTGTGGCGGACAATCGTGCCGTTACACTAAACCATACAACTAGATCTAGAATAAATAACATGAGAAGGATGGATATGAAAATACTATTCAGGTGGGAAAGAGTTTTGACAAAAGATGGTTCTACACCATAGAAACAACCACAACTGCAAAAGAAAAAGACAACCCTCAGGAAGCCTGAATCTTCTAGTGATTCAGAAGAACAAGTAATCTTTAATTCAGATGAAGAACAACAAGAATCTATAAGGAAATCATCTGCCATTAAGAATGTAGATGATAGTCAGATGCAGGGGGATCAAGTTCAGGATGTGCCTCCTCTAGGGGGAGCTAATGAACTTTCACCAACTCAACAAGAGGTCTTGCCTCCAGAAAGTGCTCCTAAGAAAGAGCAAGTTGCCTTAGGGAGTGAAACAACCACTCAAACTATTCTTGAGGTAATAAATGATATTAATCAAACTATATTGGATATTGAGCCAGATACACTAACTATACTTCTAACTGATGTTGAACAGACACACCATGACAACATCCATGCACAGCATGTATCTATGGATACTACATCTGTATTAGATGATATTTTATTAAATGTACAAGATACAGATGTTCCTCCAGTTCAACTGCAACAAGAATTTACTCTTAAGGAATTGTTTCCTGACTTACAAGAAGTAAGAACTGAGGTAGTAGTGCCAAGAACTGAGGGGGAGGAGCCAGGGACTCAGGGGGAGTTGCCAAGAACAGACAAGGAGCTGCCCTCAAGTCCAAAGGACACATTGAATCTTGAAAGTTCTTCTGAATCTGATGATGGAGAGGCACTAAGAGCAAAGAAGAGAAAATTGATGGTTTACAAGAAGAAAATCTCAAATTATAAGAAAGCTTTACAGACAGACTCACAACCCTCAGCTCTAACAGTTGATTTCAGTTTACTGTTGGTTGCTCTGCAAATTAAAATTGATGAGCAAAGAGCAGCCATGGAGAAATATATGGATGAAAGCCATAAGGACCTTCAATTCACTCTGGCTCAAGATATAAAATCAATCAAATTTGAAGTTAACCAGAATAAGAAGGAGATGACATATTGCTTCTATAAAGGAGGTAATGTTGTAGTTTATCTAGCAAAACAGCAACAAGAGGCAAGGACACAGATTGATGATATAATGGTCAAGCAAGGATATGTCCTAGAAAATTAAATTAGGATGAATGACAATCTTACTGAATCACATAATGTGATTGTTACTGAGTTGAAGAATAATGCAACTGCATTAACTGAGGAAAGAGCTAAAGAGAAGTCAGAGTTTGATAAGAAACTTCAAGAAGATTTAGCCACTTTTCAATCAGCCATTCAAGCCTCTCAGAAGATCATATCTGCTCAACTACAGAAGTTTAAAGTTTATTATACAGAAGGAACCAATTATCTAGTTAATCAGATCAGGTTCCAAAAAGATGACTTAAGAGATCATATTGAGAGAGAAGTCATAAAGGGGGAGAGGGTGATAGTCAATGCTAGCTCAGAGCATGCCAAATGGATAACAAATGCTGTTAGAGCAACTCTGGGATATCCACCCCTATGTGATGATGATAATACAGCTGGGTCAGGTATTCAAGCTGCAGGAATTGAAGGGGGTCAGCATGAGGTAGCTCAAATCATATACCCCCTTCTAATTTTGAAGGAATTCAAAACCTTGTTCAACAGATGTATAGCCCTCCAGAGGCTACTCAGAATGTTATATTTGAGAAAGTAGAAATGTCAGAGGTAGCACTGAATAAAGAGCAAGAAGCTCAACTCTCAAAGAAAAGGTTTAAAGAGCAGGCTGAACTAAAGCCTGATTTTGAAAGATGGAGTCCAACCTCCAGAAATATAATACTCACTGCCTGACAAGCTGTCAAAGACAAAATGCATGATAGAGGCAAGTAGTATTCTGAAGTTGAGTGGAACAAATATCTGCAAAGACAAGATGTGATAGATCAGTTCAGAAGGGATCACAAGGCTGGGAAAATACCTGCTACAGCTGTAGAGCCCAGTAAATACTTTTCTAAGCCTTATCACTATTTTGAAAGGCAAAAAGTTAAGGCTGAAGAACTTAAGAAGAAAGATCTCAAAGGCAAGAAGCCAGCTGAAGATACTGAAGCACCAGTACAAGCCAGAGTCCAGTCTGACAAAGGCATAGTGATCAAGGAGCCTGATCAGCCTTAGGATAGATTGACTAGATTTTATAACATTATAATCTTCAGTTTTAAAATTTATGTAATCTGTTGTTAACAAACTTTTGAGAAGTTTAAACAAAACAATGATTCATGCTTGTTATGTTTGTATCATATTCTGTGATGATGTTATTTACTTGTTTTGTTTATATGTTTCCCTGTCATTGAATGTTTTTATACATCATATTGTTAATTTTATTATAAATAATGTATATCATTGACTAAGGGTTATGACTTATCACCTAACTCAATGATATGCATCAAGTTGTATTTGATGTTGTGTTGAGTTATCATGTGCAGGTTAAGTAAATGGAAAAGAAATTTCTCTAAGTACAAGTGTCGACACTTGGGAATGACTGTGTCGACACCAAGGGCCAGATTGTGTCGACACCCAGAATTTGTGTCGACACATAGAAAATCTTTCAACAATGTTGTGTCGACACTAAGGGCCAGATTGTGTCAACATTATCAGTGGTTGTGTCGACACACAGAGAAGCTGTCGACACATTCCAGAATTCTGTCGACAACGACTGTGTCGACACACAATACTTGTGTCGACACACACCAGAATTCTGTCGACACCAACTTTGTCAAGACAGGGAGTGTTTGTGTCGACACACAGGACTTGTGTCGACACATTACACAGAAGCTGTGTCGAGAAGTAAAAGTGAAGCTATCTCGACAACAACAAGACTTATGTCGACACATGGACTATGTGTATCGACACATATGAAGTATTCACTCAACATTCTCTACTGCTGAGTCAAAGTCCAATGAAGGATGAAGTAATACAATTGGATACTTGACAGCTGTCATTACTGACATTGCTGTCATATCTGTCAGAGGTGTCAGAAGACTGTTGAAATCGGAACAGCCGGTTACCATGGATGAAACCTATATATAGATATGCTCTCTCAACAATCAATATAGAGAACAACAGACACAGAACAGAGAAAAGTTAATCAAGCTAATCAATTATAATCTCTGAAGGATTGAGAATCCAGAAGAAGAGAAAGAAGAGACAGTCAACAGATTGTAGAGAGAGAAAAACAAGAAGGAGAGAAGTTCTCATCCAGTGAAGGAAGATTCTGAACAGTCTTCCTGAAGAATTAAAATCAAGTCTGAAGAAGAATTCAGATTAATTTCTAAAGGAAGTTGATTGAAGATCAACTCCAACACCAAGAAGATCAACCCTACTTTGTTCAGATTCAAGAAGCTTTGAAGAAAGCTAAGATAGGTTGATCCTTAAGTAATCAGTTCTATCAAGAACTGATCAAGAAGCCTTCAACCAATTCTCTCTCCATTTGGTTGAAGATATCATTATCTTTTCATTAATAATTTTTGTAGTACCTGTAATAGATCTGAGTGTAGAAGATTTACATCTCTGAGTTGTAAGCCTAAATTATAAAGGCTGAGGTAGGGCTGAGTGCCTGAGGTAAGGGGAATCTGTTCCCTGAGTTGTAGGCCTGTGAATGAGGCTGAGGTAGGGCTTTTACCTGAGTTGTAGGAGTGGGGTGTCACTCTGAGTTGTGGTAGGGCTTGTGCCTGAGTTGTAGGAGTGTGGATTCACTCTGAGTTATAGGAAATAGTCTTGGTTCTGAGCTGTAAGATCTGTGGATCTGAGAAGAAGGAAGGAAGTTAGGCTGAATCTAGTACACTGCTAGATCAGCAAAGGGGGAAAGTGGATGTACCCATCATTTGGGGAACCACTATAAATCTGTTGTGCAATCTGTGAATGCTATGTGTATGTGAATGATGTGCTGTGTTTTTTACTAAGTAATTTGCTAAATTAGATAGAATTATCTGCCTAAGTCAGAAAAAGAATTGAACCTATTCACCCCACTCTAGGTGTCTAGAACATCTTGAAACCAATTCTTTCAAACATGACAGAGATACTTTGGGGTGTACGGCCTGCAGGCCTTGTAGATTTCGGTTGTACCACCGTGGTGTCATGGGTCCTCTATGGGCTGTTGGTGGGCTGGACGGCGCTAGGGGTCCTCCCTAGGTCGTTACAAAAAGTGCACTTTTTTGTAACGACCTAGGGAGCACCCCTAGTGCCGCCCGACCCACCAGCAGCCCATGGAGGACCCATGACATCATGGCACATTTTTTCCATGGGTTGTTGGTTTAACCGGTTTGGTCGCCACTCAGATCCGGTTGCGTTACGGTGTTAATGATTCACGTGTTTATTGAGCCTTTGCCCCATTTTTGTTTCCTATGGATTAAACTTATGCTTTTTCTGCCTTTTCTCATATATTATTTTCGGAGTTTAACTCCGTTCTCACTTGGTGCAAATTTCTTTACCTTTTAACTTTATAAGTTAACTCTTCATTCTAAATCTCTAGTTAGTTTGTTGTGTTTTCTTTTGATAGCTATTCAGGTTTGGGAATAGTAATCTTGCTACTCCTTATTTACTGACAGTTTTGTTTGCCACTTGTATTTTTCTTACTGAGGTGTTCTTTCTTTGAATGCCTCAGGTTCTGAGCTGTAGCCAGTTGAGCGGCTAGCTTTGGTGTTTGCTTGTGCACTGCAGTGTTGCAGAGGTTTCCACTACCTTGAGAGGTAGTTCCTTGTTGTTTTCTTTTTATTACAGACACTCATACTGACCAGTGGGTTCATGTCAGTTTGCTGACGCTCACTGGTGGTTTTCTTTAGAATTGCTAAATACTGTGCTAAGCTGCTAGTTTTGCCTTTTGTGGTTGTTTTTACTTGCTCTCTGGGAATGTTTTATGTTGGGTTACATGTTAGGTATTTTCACTTATAAAAGCATTACTACTTGTACTTCATATATCTCATATTTTTAAAATTAAAATACTATTTTCTAGCTAATGTAAAGATTATTTTTATACTTATAATATATCTAGAGTCTTGAATGCCATGAGTTGTCCTTTAGGGATGTTTATGCTCATGTAGGGTGTTAATCAGCATAACCAAAGTATTTTTCGCAGCTTATAACTATACTTTTACTCGTGGACTAGTTGATCCATTGTTTTGAGGGATACATCCATCCAATTTAAATTGGTTTTACTTAATAACTTATGGATTTCATATAAACTGTAGAGTTTGGAGTTTTGCTTGAACAGCTGCAGTTATCCCCAGCACGGCATGGCATCACGACACGTATTTTTTCTTACTCTGATATTACTTAAATGTTGAGAAAATGCGGGTTGTGAAAAAGTTTGAGATGAGCAGTATGGGTGAACTCAAGTTTCTTGGGTCTCCAAGTTAGACAAACTGATGATGGCTTCTCCATATCCTAGTCTAAGTTCACCAGGGAGTTAATCATGAAGTTTGGTATTGAGAATTCCTCCACCATGAAAACTGCCATGGGGTTAAATATGCCTATAGGCAAAATATGGCAGAGAAACCTATTGATGAAACTTTGTATAGATGGATAATTGGCTCCCTTCTATATCTAACTACAAGTAGGTCAGACATCATGTATGTTACATGTGTTTGTACTAGGTATCAGACTTTCCCTAAATAATCTCACTACTCTATTGCAAAGAGAATTTTGAGATATCTTATGGGCACACCGGATCTTGGCCTCTAGTACCCTAGGAATTGGGAGTTTGAACTAATAGGCTATTCAGATGCTGATTTTGCAGGCTGTAAAAAGGATAAGAAGAGCACTTCTGTAACCTATTAGTTCTTAGGAGGAAGACTAGTACCTTAGGGCAGCAAAAAACAAACCAGTGTTGCAATCTCAATTGCAGAGTTAGAGTACATCTCAGCAATTAACTGTTATGCTCAATTTCTGTGGATCCAGCAACAGCTCCAAGATTATAACCTCCAGATAGGTAGATGTCCCTTATATTGTGATTCTACTAGTGCAATCTCAATTGCTAAGAATCCTGTCTCTCATAGTAGGACCAAGCATATTGATATTAGATATCATTTCATTAGGTAGCATATAGAATGTGAAGATATCAACCTTGAGTTTGTCCCTACAGACAAGCAAGTGGACTGACATCTTCACTAAGCCACTAGATGAAGCAAAGTTCAACACCTTCAAGTTAGAATTGAGTATGTTGAACCTAGTATAGCTTCTGTTGCTCCTCATATTATTGCAGGTTGTATTTCGTCTTGCAGGTGGACAAGTACTTCAATGATCTGAAGATCCTTCAGGTTGTATTTCTTGAATGGTATCATGCTGGTGGAAGTACTATCCAGATGGTATAGACTAAAGTGTCTAACATGATGCATGATAGATGATGCTTCAGTTGAGGGTGAGTAAGTCCAGCACTGCTCCAGCACTCTCAAGTGGTTCAACCGCTGCTTATCTATACTCAAAAATGGGGAGCAGATAATCCGTACCTCCCTGACTATTTACAAAAGTCAAAAAGTGGGAGGAGAAGGATATGATTTGGTATCAGATCATATCGGGAGGAGAAGGATACACGCGTATCAGAACTATGAGAAGGATATTATCAAATTGATCAAGACCAGGTAGCAGCAATTCAAGGGGAGCATGTGTGATGATGATCACCCTGTAGGCAAGGAAGTGTGGTAACAAAAACTTCTTCTCTTATTTTAAGTTAATATTCTACTGTTGCATATGTTAATGTGTGTTATTGACTCAATTGATTGAGGGTTTTAACTTCTTCAAAGAGGGGGAGTTTGTTGGATCCATTGCCCACAATATTCCAGATTTGAAGAAATCATTCATGTCAATGATATACATAAAGTTGTATTTGATGTGTGCTTAGGTTCTTACATGTAGGTTAGCCCTTGAAACATTGATAGGACATGTATTCCAAGTGATGTGACAGGTGGTCACAAAGTAAAGATGTGGAGGGACAAAAATCTATCTAAGTCCACAGGCGTTGAGTGAACTTTACTCAATGCAAGATGCAAGGGAAGATGCTAGATAGACTGGAAATCGCCTAAGTCCACAGGCATTGAGTGAAGTCTATTCACTCAGCGCAAGGTAAGTAAAAGTGTTGAGTATAACTTGGTTAGTCTAAGCCTAACTATTGGCTAGACAGAAAAGTGGCTAAGTATACAGGCGTTGAGTGTAGTCTACTCACTCAACCCCATGTAAGTAAAAATGTTGAGTATAACTTGCTTAGTCTAAGCCTAACTATTGTCTAGATAGAAAAGTGGCTAAGTCCACAGGCATTGAGTGTAGTCTACTCACTCAACGACATACAACTAAAAGCATTGAGTAATGTTGAACTTATCAAAGCCTAAGAAGAAACAGATAGAAATGTGGCTAAGTCCACAGGCGTTGAGTGAAGTCTACTCACTCAATGCCATACATCACAAATTGTTGAGTATAGCTCAAACAATCAACGCCACAGAAAATTTATATAGATATTTGACTAAGTCCATAAGTATTAAATGAAGCTTTCTCACTCAATGCCATGTGATAAAAAGCATTGACTTACCCTTAGTCAGTCAGAGACAGTGATTTCACAGGAATTTGGCTAAGTCCAAATGTATTGAGTGAAGACTACTCACTCAATGCCTGATAACAGAAGGAAATATGTTAAGTAGTTTGATGTTAAGTGAAGCTTACTCACTCAACTCCAAGTGACTAAAATCAAATCTAAGTGATATGGCGTTGAGTGAGGCTTACTTACTCAACATAAAGTGACAACTCCAGTTAAGCAGTTTGGCGTTGAGTGAAGTTCAATCACTCAACGCCTAGAGATAGAATTTTTTTTAATGTTTTGGCGTTGAGTGAAGGTTTCTCACTCAACGCCTAATGACAAAAAATTTGTCTAAGTGTTTTTGCGTTGAGTGAAGATTACTCACTCAACGCCTATACTAAAGATGTTTGATTTTATATAAGTCCGCAGATGGTGACGTCAACAAAGTCAACAAGTCAACTGAGTTCAAATTAAGTGCGGGAAAGCTGCAGAACACGACAAACACTGCCAGAAGTCTATTGCACGTCTTCTACCGTTAAAGAAAAATGCAGCTGTCTGCTGCAAGTGGTCCCCACAACTTCCTGGAGTCGTTAATCGGCGGAAGATAAAAGGGACAGCTTCTAGATGTTGAAAGTAACTTTTTAGGGTTTTATTCAACAAGAAAAAGAGTGGTTGGATTTCATCTTCCTTTCCATTACTGCCGATAAAAAGGTTGAAGTATTCCAGCAGAATAAAAAGTTCAGTTAGCTGTAGCATTCTCTTTTGCTACAGTAAGATCAAAAATACTTCTGATAAAAAAACGAGGAGAGCCTTCAGTCTTCTATAGGTTTAATTAGTTGTTTGAAGAACTCAAGACCTAGCAGATCTTCAGTTTTCTACAACAAGTTCAGAATCAACATTTTGAGTTACTTTTAGTAGAAGCAGCCTTTTAGTGAAGAACATCTTCCTGCCGCTGTGAAGAAAGATAGAGCTGAGATAACTCAGCTCTTGGTGTTGACATAGAGAAATTTCACTTTGTCAAATTAATTAAAACAACTATTTTTCTGTAGGATTCTTTTGGATCTGAGCTGTAGGGCTCTTGAGCCTGAGGTAGAGAAAATTTTCCTGAGTTGTAGGAGAGTGATACTCTCTGAGTGTAGGATCTAGCTTGTATCTGAGGTAAGTGATCTTTAGAACACTAAGTTGTAGGGCTTTTGAGCCTGAGGTAGGAGAGTCATTCTCTCTTAGTTGTAGGGCACTTGTGCTAGAGCTGTAGGATCCATTGGATCTGAGGTAGGTCCTTTGGGCCTGAGCTATAGGAGTGTCATTCTCTCAGAGGTAGGAGCAAGTTTGCACTGAGGTAGCCTGTCCTCCCAGCCTGAGTGGTAGGGCCTTTGGCCTGAGGTAGGTGATCAGTTGATCACTAAGTTGTATGGCTTAGTGCATGAGATGTAAGTCTTGGAGGAGACTGGGAGATCCTGAGGGATTTGAGGAGTAAGATCTTTGAGCTGTGTTTTGGAGAAGTGTCTTATCTAACTGAAAGTTAGAAAGGTGTGATGAGAGTGGTTATACCCATAATCTAGGGAACCACTATAATTTCTGTGTGTTTTCTGTGTTGTTTATTTATTATAGGTTCTTGAAAGCTGTTAACTGCCAACACACCAAGCACTTAAGGAAGAATCTTAAAGAATGTCACAAGATACCAACAAACCTATTCACCCCCCTAGGTTACAAGCTACCTTGAAAATAAAGACTTTTAGGAATGACATACAACAGCCGCCTGCCAAGAGTTCCTAGAGATAACAGGGGCAAGAGGCCCATTTTAGCAATAGGAGTAGGTGCGGATTGAGGAAGTTCTACCTAAGGTAGGAGAGAAAGAAGTGGACAGTAATCAGGGTCATGCATTCCGAGGGAGCCTTATCCCGGTAAGCCCTTCTTTATAATGAACTTTGTCCCTAACCGATTAAGCCATGGCGCACTCTATTACAAAGTATCCAACTAAGTAGATGATAAATGATATTGAGATATTGATTCGAAATCCCCAAGATGGTTCAGCTGACCGGGATCCCACAGCCGGTAGGGCAGGTTGACCTCTCGAAAAGGTAGGTTGAAGTTTGTATACGAAAGACACGAGATGGTTTCGCGAACCGGGCTCCCACTAGCTGGTAGGGCAGGTTTTCCTCTCAGAGAAGCAGGTTGAAGTATTGATTCGAAAGCCCCGAGATGGTTCCGCTGACCAGACTCCTACTAGCCGGCAGGGCAAGTTGACCTCTCGGAGAGATAGGTTGAAGTATTGATTCGAAAGCCCCAAGATGATTCCGCTGATCGCGCTCCCACTAGTTGGCAGGGCAGGTTGACCTCTTAGAGTGGCAGGTTGAGATATTAATTCAAAAGCCTCGGGATGGTTCCACTGACTGGGCTCCCACTAGCCTTCAGGGCAAGTTGACCTCTCAGAGAGGCAGATTGAGGTATTGATTTGAAAGACTTGAGATGGTTCGGCTCACCGGGCTCCCACTAACTGGCAGAGCAGGTTGACCTCTCGGAGAGATAGGATAAGATATGGTTGGAAAAATAACCCTAAGAAGATCTCGCCGTCAAGGCTCTTGTCGTCAAGGCTCTCACCATCAGGGCTCTCACCAGTTGATAGGGCTAGAAGTTGGTTGAATATTGAAATAAGATATTGGAAAAATAAACCTAAGTATGGGAATGTTTGGAGCTAGATCTCACTAGTCGGGCACTCGCTATGTAACAGGCCAAATTCCTGAAACAGGCAATTTTTGGGTGACACGGCCTAGGACACGGGCGTGTCCCAGGGCGTGTCAGTTGACACGGCCTGCGACACGGGCGTGTTGTAGGGCGTGTCGGGTTGTGTCGACGATCGGCCTTGGTCTCGATGATTTTTTGGCTCGATGAGGTGTCGAGAGGGGGCACACGGCCCAGGACACGGGCGTGTCCAAGGCCGTGTTGTATGCTCGACGAGTGTTACTCGACGATCGTCGAGTGTCGAGTTTCGAGTGAGGACACGGCCTGTGACATGGGCGTGTCACCGGGCGTGTCAGGGGCACACGGCCAGGAACACGGGCGTGTGCCAGGCCGTGTGAAGTCTCGGGTTGTTTTGGGATTATTTTCGTTGAGGCACACGGCCTCAGACACGGGCGTGTCTGAGGGCGTGTCGGGGATACGGCACGTGACACGGGCGTGTCACACGGCCGTGTATTGGCTGGATTGAGTCGGTTGTCTGCCGCTTAGAGGGACACGGCCTGTGACACGGGCGTGTCACAGGGCGTGTCAGGCCGTGTTCAAGCTTTTCTGGCCAGATCTGAGTCGTTTGTTTCCCTCTTCCTGGATCCAGTGGTTGGGCTCTGTCCAGGTGTTGTGAAGGCCGAAATTAAGGGGATTTAATCCCTCTTTCTTCTTCTTCTTCTCCTTCATGTTTTTCCAAGAAAGAGAGAGAAAGAAAGGCCAAGGCAAGAGGGAAGGGAGGAGTCTTCCAGCTGCTGTAGGAGCTGCGGAGTGCGGAGCGAAGATCCGAGAGCGGATTCGTGAAGGCAGAGCCGAGGCGGTGATTTCCATCCGGCTACTTCATGGCACCAAAGTGATCTTCAAGGGTAACGATCTCCTTCTTGGACATCGAAGTCCTTTCTTTATACCTGTGTTTGGAATCCTCCACCAAGAGGTGGATTTGCGGAAGAGATTCCTTTGTTGAGTCTGCATTTAGAGCCGGAAATATGGAGTACGGCATAAACATGTTGTGTGAAGCCCATCTGGACCGGTAGTCTGGATTGGTGATGTTCATGGGTAAACCGGAGAAGACTCCGTGGTTTTGATGATATGTAAATGGATTTCTATTGTGATGAATGTATGGATGTGATGATGAGGAGGCTTTGGCAAAGCTCCTGCTATGAGATGATCAATTGGTAGCACGCCTGGGGAGCTCGTGATAAACCCGGCCTGTTACACCACTAGGGTGGGTTGATCTAGCTAGGAAGGGATCGATGGGTGGCAATGCCTGGGGAGCCGAGTTAAACCCGGCTTGCTGCACCACATAGTGTGGGTCGATCGGATTAGGAGGAGGGTCGATGGGTAGACATTGCCTGGGGAGCTTGGATAAACCCGGCGTGCTACACCACATGTTGTGGGTCGACCTACTCTAGTTGTTGGATGCTGTGAGGGTGTACCTCTGTGTGGTTTGGGCGGGATGTCGCTAGCTTGCGAGACTGGTGGACTAGGGCCGGTCAACCAACAAGTTAAAACCTCGAATCAGCGGTGTATGACTGGTGGATTCCGGTACGCCAAGAAGGTGCCCTGAGTGCACGGAACGTCTGGTGGATTCCAGCGTTTGTGATGTTATGTGTTTGCTAGCAGGATAAACATATGATATACATATGATGCTTGATAATACTTGATGATAGATGACAGCACTGTATACAGGGGAGGAACCACTACCCCGGGTAGGGGGTAGGGTCGTTATAATGGGTCAGCCAAATGTTGACCGTTACTTTGTTTTTTGTGTTGGCTTGGATGTGGTATTACAGGTGTTGCGGCTTGAAATGACTAAGTGGAATGGCTAGCTTGCTGCTATAGGCCCTTGAAGGCCATGTGAAGAGCTGCGTTTGGATTTCATGTGTGGCCGGCCTGCGTGCCGATGTACGAAATTGTTGTTGTGTAAAGAGGAACCTGTAAGGCCATAAGGCCAGGGTGTGTGAGTTGTATACATTCCTGGTGTTGTTATATAAATGTGGTATTTATATATTGGTGGACATTCTGTTTTGAGTTCATGCTAACAAGTAAAAATGCTGCGCTAGAATGGAATGAGTTAAGGATACGCATAGAGTTTGATTTCCACAAGTAATTCCTTCGCCTGTCTGTGCTATATGGCGTGGGGCCCTGGCCGGACCCACCGTTATATGTCATGTGACGGGTGGGGGCGTTACAAAGTGGTATCAGAGCCAGGTTGAGATTGTTTGGGAGGAGAGAACATAATTGAACTCATGAATGTCCACTAGGAATGTATGTCATGCACATGCTGTGCGTGAGTGTGTAGTCACTGTAGCAGTACCGTTATGATTGGAAGTATTAATGGTGTTCTGTACATTGATAGGTGGCGAGGGATGGAGCTGGGCCGTCTGAACCACAGCGGTCAGATGAGAGTGCAGCACCCATGGAAGCGCCTATGCCTCCCTCGGTAGAGGTCATACGGGTGGTGACGGAGACAGTGCTTGCAGTGTTACAAGAACAACCAACTGGACAGGCAAGACCTGGTGGAAGACAAGAGCATGCTGCAGTGGTGATGGAAGCGCAAGCAAGTGACGACTCATTGTCACGTTTTATGCACTTCCATCCACCTACGTTTGGTGGAGCGCTTTCACCAACGCAGGCAGAAGATTGGTTGGCAAGGGTAAAAAGGATCCTAACCGGAATCAGGACGGGAGAGGAGCAGAAAGTGACGTTGGCCACTTTTCTGTTAGAAGGCGATGCGAGATTATGGTGGGATGAAATTGAAGTGCACCACTTGGCAGGTCGAGGTTTAACGGAGATTTCAATGGACGAATTCTCCCAAATATTTTTAGCCAAGTATGTTCCAGTGTCGCAGAGGATTGCGATGGAAAATGAGTTTCTCCGTCTGGTGCAGGGTGAGCGAGATATTGATACTTACCTGCATGAGTTTACAAGATAGGGGAGATATGCGGGATCTACCTTTGCGGAGGAAGCGCGAAAGACAAATCGGTTTTATGGAGGATTGCGGGATGACTTGAGATTGGCACTTCCGAGTTCCGTGAGCCAAGGCTTCCAAGCGTTGGTCGATACAGCCCGCGCTTTGGAGAAGGATATGAAGCGAGTACAAGAGAATAAGAGACGTGCAATAGAAAAGTCAGAGTTTCAATCGGATCAATCAGAGTTTAGACGACGAGAGAAGAAACGATTTAGGCCGGTAGAATCAGCACCGTCGACTGTTTCTTCGGGGGCGACGTATGGGCCAGGACGTGTGGATACACGTATATGCTATAAATGTGGGTAGCAAGGACACATCGCAAAATTCTGTCGGAATGCCCCTCCAGGGAGTGAGAAAAAGATAGGTGCGTCATATGAAGAAAAAGGGAAAGCAGTGGCTGAGTCATCTGCACCCCGGACGCAACCTCGCTTTCATGCTATGGAAGTGCAAGAGCCGCAAAGCTCTGTTGGGGAAATTCAGCCTCAGGTGTTTAATTTATCTTTAAATCGCGAATTTCAAAATCGGGAGGCTGAGCGGAAGTGAAGTGTGCTGTACTTTTGACTGAATCAGAACTTGATGGATCCTCCATGGTGTATGGAAATGATGTTTATGTAAATGATGTTTATGAGTTGCAATGATGTTTATGAGTTTGTGCTTGTGATGAGATAAATCATGTTGTTTTATTTTGAGGTTTTATGTGGCTGAATATGCACCAGTGGAAGTTAGGGATCTTTGTTGTAAGGTCTGTTTGTTAGTGTGTGCGGAGGCTTGGGGTGTACGCTTTTGTGATGTTGTGGCTGATTGGCTGCTTGGAGTCAAATTTCGAGGACGAAATTATTTGAAGGAGGGGAGGATTGTAACAGGCCAAATTCCTGAAACATGCAATTTTTGGGTGACACGGCCTAGGACACGGGCGTGTCCCAGGGCGTGTCAGTTGACACGGCCTGCGACACGGCCGTGTCGCAGGGCGTGTCGGGTTGTGTCGACGATCGTCCTTGGTCTCGAAGATTTTTTGGCTCGACGAGGTGTCGAGAGGGGGCACACGGCCCAGGGCACGGGCGTGTCCAAGGCCGTATTGTATGCTCGACGAGTGTTACTCGGCGATCGTCGAGTGTCGAGTTTCGAGTGAGGACACGGCCTGTGACACGGGCGTGTCACAGGGCGTGTCAGGGGCACACGGCCAGGAACACGGGCGTGTGCCAGGCCGTGTGAAGTCTCGGGTTGTTTTGGGATTATTTTCGTTGAGGCACACGGCCTCAGACACGGGCGTGTCTGAGGGCGTGTCGGGGACACGGCACGTGACACGGGCGTGTCACACGGCCGTGTACTGGCTGGATTGAGTCAGTTGTCTGCCGCTTAGAGGGACACGGCCTGTGACACGGGCGTGTCACAGGGCGTGTTAGGCCGTGTTCAAGCTTTTCTGGCCAGATCTGAGCCGTTTGTTTCCCTCTTCCTGGATCCAGTGGTTGGGCTCTGTCCAGGTGTTGTGAAGGCCAAAATTAAGGGGATTTAATCCCTCTTTCTTCTTCTTCTTCTCCTTCATGTTTTTCCAAGAAAGAGAGAGAAAGAAAGGCCAAGGCAAGAGGGAAGGGAGGAGTCTTCCAGCTGCTGTAGGAGCTGTGGAGTGCGGAGCGAAGATCCGAGAGCGGATTCGTGAAGGCAGAGCCGAGGCGGTGATTTCCATCCGGCTACTTCATGACACCAAAGCGATCTTCAAGGGTAACGATCTCCTTCTTGGACATCGAAGTCCTTTCTTTATACCTGTGTTTGGAATCCTCCACCAAGAGGTGGATTTGCGGAAGAGATTCCTTTGTTGAGTCTGCATTTAGAGCCGGAAATATGGAGTACGGCATAGACATGCTGTGTGAAGCCCATCTGGACCGGTAGTCTGGATTGGTGATCTTCATGGGTAAACCGGAGAAGACTCCGTGGTTTTGATGATATGTAAATGGATTTCTATTGTGATGAATGTATGGATGTGATGATGAGGAGGCTTTGGCAAAGCTCCTGCTATGAGATGATCAATTGGTAGCACGCCTGGGGAGCTCGTGATAAACCCGGCCTGTTACACCACTAGGGTGGGTTGATCAAGCTAGGAAGGGATCGATGGGTGGCAATGCCTGGGGAGCCGAGTTAAACCCGGCTTGCTGCACCACATAGTGTGGGTCGATCGGATTAGGAGGGGGGTCGATGGGTAGACATTTCCTGGGGAGCTTGGATAAACCCGGCATGCTACACCACATGTTGTGGGTCGACCTACTCTGGTTGTTGGATGCTGTGAGGGTGTACCTCTGTGTGGTTTGGGCGGGATGTCGCCAGCTTGCGAGACTGGTGGACTAGGGCCGGTCAACCAACAAGTTAAAACCTCGAATCGGCGGTGTATGACTGGTGGATTTCGGTACGCCAAGAAGGTGCCCTGAGTGCACGGAACGTCTGGTGGATTCCAGCATTTGTGATGTTATGTGTTTGCTAGCAGGATAAACATATGATATACAAATGATGCTTGATGATACTTGATGATAGATGACAGCACTGTATACAGGGAAGGAACCACTACCCTGGGTAGGGGGTAGGGTCGTTATAATGGGTCAGCCAAATGCTGACCGTTACTTTGTTTTCTGTGTTGGCTTGGATGTGGCATTACAGGTGTTGTGGCTTGAAATGACTAAGTGAAATTGCTAGCTTGCTGCTATAGGCCCTTGAAGGCCATGTGAAGAGCTGTGTTTGGATTTCATGTGTGGCCGGCCTGCGTGCCGATGTACGAAATTGTTGCTGTGTAAAGAGGAACCTGTAAGGCCATAAGGCCAGGGTGTGTGAGTTGTATACATTCCTGGTGTTGTTATATAAATGTGGTATTTATATATTGGTGGACATTCTGGTTTGAGTTCATGCTAACAAGTAAAAATGCTGCGTTAGAATGGAATGAGTTAAGGATACGCATAGAGTTTGATTTCCACAAGTAATTCCTTCGCCTGTCTGTGCTATATGGAGTGGGGCCCCGGCCGGACCCACCGTTATATGTCATGTGACGGGTGGGGGCACATTGAGCAATAAAGGTAAAGGGTGTGTAGTCGCGCCTGAGATCAATATGCCGAGAGCAGCACGGGAACAAACCTTAAGGGCCGACCTAATTCTAACGCGTGGGTTCGTGAAACTGACGTTTTGCGGAATGTAATGCCGAGAGGCTAGGCTAAGGTCTCACAAGACATCCTTCCCAAGAACTACTGAAGTTAAAATTAAAGTGCGGGTTGAGTGCTGCCACGCGCGATAGAACTACTAAAGTTAAAATTAAAGTGCATCAGAGGAATCCAGACAACAAAATTATAATTTATATTGTTCAAATCAAATATTACATCTTTCAAAGAAAAGAGGAAAATTATTGCATGAAAGGAAAACTGTAAAGAGCGAGAGCTTCAGGATGGAGATGCCAACTGCTCGATCTCACGAGAGGTGGAACTGGCATCATCCCCTGATTCGTCGATAGGGAAGAACAGCTCAGGGATCCAGTCCTAGGTGGTAACTCTTGCGCTTTCACCTCTCATAAGGCCAGACCTCCGCATCACATGAAGTGCGCGCTTCGTAGCCCTGATGGTATTCTCATGCATCATCAATTTGATTTCATGTTGAGAACATAACTGGAGTTTTTTCCTCTTGACGGGGAGTGGGGGTATGACAGTGTCGACTAACTGCACGTTCTGGGCCTTTAGCCCCCCTGTTCTCCTTCTCAAGACAGACAATGAGCGCGTGCAATTGAGCAGCGGTCACGACATCCTGCAAGAAGTTTGAAAAGGGTTAAAGCAAGAAGAATGCAAAGTAGCAAATACGCAAAGTAGGCTCAGACTTACACCTCACCCTCGTGCCCAGAGGGAAGTATCTCAGCGGTTTCTAGACTCTACTTTAATGTCACGACCTCCCCTGACATTAGATTTTGCGAGTCACCGACATCATCCAGGTTCCACGATAGGCAAATCCCGTAGCGCGCAGTCATGTGAGCAAGATCAATGACATGGATCTAGGCTTGCATGCTCTCATACACGAGTGCTTACATAGTTGCATCATCGTAGTAGGCGGCGTCGTACCTCCCATAGAGCCCGAAGGAAAAGGAATATGCTTGATTGGAGACGGTCTCGCCCTCCTACCAGGAGGGAAGGATGGTAGAGATAGATGCCTTGTTGACTTCTCTATCCCAGAGCAGCAGTGGCTCGCCGACGTCATCTAGCTACTTCTCATCTAAACCAAATTTTGGGTGACCTATCGACACCACTTTCTCTTCTAGCACTGTAGAGGTCCCGATGATCTCGCTGAAGATCCTACCAGCAGTCTCGCTCATAACCATGGTTTTCGCGGGAGGAGCCGCGCTGACCTCTTTTCCCTTGGCAAGTACTATGGAATTTGGTTCCTTGGGGATCATCAGGGCAGGGGGTGCACCGAGCTTTCACTTCTAACCACTTGGCTTTGGTAAGGATCTCGGTTCACTCTTGCAAGTCGTGGAATTGGCCTCCACGCATGCATATTCAGAGGCGAGATCCATGCCACTCGCGTGAGGCAGATGAAGGGGTAGGTATCGCGCCCCTGTTCATGTATTTGTTAGTAAAGAAATTTTGAAGGAAAGAACCAAGTTTAGAAGCCAGAAGGTTGGATGGTACCTTTGTCGACGAGCACAGAAAGGAGCGAGTTGACGTTCCTCCTCAAGTAAGGGACATTGAAGTACTTCTGGAAGAATAATTGCTGGAGTTTAGCCTTGTTACCTCCAAGGTTGGTAGGGCGATAGGTTGATTCTTCCTTTTGAACGGACAAGAGGGTTAGGTTGCCGAAATCGCCTAACACGAAGATGAATTTGCAGATCCAAAGCAGTTGGGGTTGAGCTGAGCGGGAAAAACTCAAAAATACCGCAGGGCCTGATGCACCTCCAGCCACATAGGGAGGTTGAGCCTTGCCTTAAATTATTCTATGGGTATTGCGAGCTCATTCAACGAGAAGTGGTTTAATGATTCTTCCTTCCCCGGGTGATGCATGATGAACCCGGGCAAGGTGTAAAGCCCCACCAGTGAGTGGTATTCGTCTTCCGTCAGGTTGCAGTTGTGAAAGGGGTAGTCGGCAAAGGCCGTAACGCATTTGGTTCGACCATCAATATCACTAGTCATTGCGCTAGTGTTGGAAATAGTACAAAAAGCGCGAGTGCAAGGAAGAAAAGTTAAAGAGAATGGTGTCAACGGATTCGAAAGGTAATAAATGCGGTTAGTGATGGGAGCTATTTATAGAAAATATTGGCAGGAAGGATCTTGTGCTAGAGGTGTGCAGATAGCCAACTCTCTTTGCCCTGCCCCACCCCATCTTGGTCCATAGTCTGATCCCGCACTCCCCCACTCGCCACCGAGTCCGAGCTAATACCATATTCAAGGCTTTAAAAGCAGATCAGTGAGAGAAAAGAAAAAATCACGAGGCAAGATCTTAAGAAAGCATTAAGTGAATGCTCACATTCGCGATATTTATATAATAGGAGCAATGTTTGACGACCAAGTATAAATTTTATATTAGAAGCAATTAGAAAAAAGAAGGGACATGAGGGCGAGTGTCGGTAGGCCCATCATGGGGTCATTACCACGGTCCCTAACTTCTCATCTCCGCTCTAGTGCCATGTGTGAACATTGGTGCGTGCAAATGACTTGTTGCTCCTGTTGCGCCAAGCACAGCTGATCTTCGGCTCACGTGATGTGGATTCCATGGTAGTCCATCATACTGCCATCTCCTCCCCCCAGATCCTCCACTAGCTGCCAATAGTTATTTTCTAAGCTGAGCATTCATTCCTCGCCAGAGTCTTGGTTCTCTTGAACCCTATTATAGATCTCGCATAACGTAAGGGTGTGTTTTCAGAACAACTCGGTCATTCTCCTCTTCAGTACCATAGTGTCCTTTGGGTCGCCCAAGAAGGCAGCAATGGAGTAAGGAGAGGGAGGAGGTGAGAACTCCTCCTCATCAATGTCAACTTTAGTTGACGAGACCTCACGATAGCCTGCAGTGGATATGTTCATCCATGCATGATCTAGTTCTAGTAAGAGCGAGGTGAATGTGCTTATTTAACTGACAAGGTATCTACACCTCTGCCCGAGTGCCGGCAAGAAGTACTGGGCCGCCCCTCTAATGGTATGTCAAAGGTAATGTGCACCTTCTTAAGCCTTAGGGCAGAGAGTCGCCTATTCGGCAGCAAGGTTGTCGACGGAGGCGGGAGGATGGGAATACCTTATGCCAGGAGGTGTGATCTCGAGGCGAGATATGGGAGGATCAGGCAGGCTAGGTACTTGTGGGTAAGGTGCCAAGGCCTATGGTACCAAAGATGGGAGCTGCGAGAAGTATAAGTAAGAAAAATGGATAAGAAAGGAGGGTGCAAAAGATGGCTTACTAGGGGTATGCAAGAGATCATCTAGGTGATTGAGTTTTTGGTATCTGTGGCCGGTTGGTCGCCCTTGACTTCAGGCGAGTGTGGGATGATATTCATTGTTCCTTCCCCGACATCTTCCTCCTTCAAAGGATTTTCCTGCGAGTAGCCGCAACGGTGTCGATTATCATTTCTCTAAAAACGGTGGCGAGTGAAGGAACAGGTTTGAATACCTGTGGAGTCCCACAGAGTGGTGATGGAGTCAGCAGGATGGACCCACCCACCGTCAGGTTGCGCCTAACTATCATGGACCTTTTTTAGCTTTGGGGCTGAGCTCGAAGCTTTCCAAGAAAGATAGAGAGAAAACCCAGCGATAGAATACTTAGCCTCCTCTATCACGGCTGCAAGTTGGTCCTAAACTTATTTTGAGAGCGGCATTATGAGATGGAGGCGAGAGAGAAGGTCGAGCAGGGTGAGAAGAGAAAGGCCCACCTACCTATGAATAGGTATATATAGCAGAGTGGGGGACCCACCAAAAATTCCCTCCAGGTCAATAGGCATTCACAAAACACATGGAGTTGGATGTTTCTTTCCGAGCTTGTGCCAATCTCGAAAAGAGTGAGGATTATGTACAACCCTGTGTTTGCTGATTGGGTCCCTCAGGGAGTTCCAGGAGCAGAAGGGCCCCATGATCCTCTGTGGCCGAGCAGGTGAGTGGAGAAGTCGGACCCGCACTCGCCCAGGTCCGCAGGTTTGCACATGACCCGGCGAATGAGGCCAACAAGCATGTATTCTCCTAGGACATGAGGCTTACACGCAGCAGGAGAGTGTGTTAGTCAGTCTACACTCTCCCAGTGCAGCGAATGGGTGGTGGGCGAGTGTGAATTCCATCGGGCACTCGCCCCGAACCAGGAGTAGGTAGATGCTTGTCATCTTGCCTAGGAATTCGCAATTCCTTAAAGGAGTTATGTTTTGGCCTGCTATTAGACTTCCCAAACAACAAATTTACATTGTTGGCAAACCCAGTTGGGCTGCGTATAGTAAAAATAATGGAGTTATGCTGTTTGCAGACTAGACTTGGAAAACTATAAATAAACTTGTAGGGGCACCTTTGGAAGGGGGCTCTCTTTGTCTTCTTCCCCCTTTGGTTTTTTGGTTGGCTTTCAAGTGCCCTCTAAGATGCCCCAGCTCAGCATTGTCTAGGGAGGGGAAGCGCTCTATGATCTTCTGGATGTGTGGTGTGACCTCCTCGCTATAGCCCAGGATATGTTCCTAGTCCTAAGTCTTTGGTCTTGTGCACTTCTTCAGGGGAAGTTGGTGCGAGGTTACCCCTTTTGGGTCCGAACTCCATAAGAAGCCAAGTTTTGGATTCAAAACTATGAGTCACATATTTTCCTACACCTCCAACCTTTTGAACTATTGATTCTAGATATTTAAACCATTCACTGTGGGAAATATCTTGGTCACCCAACATAATGGCAGAGTCATGCGCCCTTCTTGTACTCATAAATTTAAGCTTCATATACTCCATTTTGTCCTGCTCAGCATAAAATCCTTCTTTTCTAAAGTGTCTCGCCAAGAATCAACTTTCGCATTTACACACTCGTGCATCTCATTGACCAATGCAATATCATCTACAAAGAGTAAACACAAAGGTATTGCTTGTTGGATGTGTGGTGAGCTCTTTTAAAAAATTGTAAAGAGATGAGGGCTTAAAGTTGACTTTTGATGTAAGCCAACTGTGAAAAGGAATTCACATGTTAATCCTCCAAATGTCCTCCCCCATCACTGAATATGTATACATATCTTTGATTACATCAAGAAATAATATATTTACATCTTTCTTTTCTAAGATTCTCCATTAGACATCTCTTGGAACCCTATCATAAGACTTCTCAAGGTCGATAAACAACCTATATAAATCATGATTTTTTCGAGAATTGTCAATGAGCCTCCTCAAGATGTGTATAACATCCATGGTCGACTGCCCTGTCATAAATCTAAATTGATTCTCCAAGATTCTGGTCTCTCGTCTTACACTTCTATCTATTACTCATTTTCACAGATTCATGGTATGACTCATTAATTTAATTACCTTATAATTGACATAATTTTGTATATCTCCTTTGATCATATACAAAAGTCCCACAATACATTCTCTCCATTGGCCCGACATCCTCTTTGTCTTCAGTATCGTATTGAAGAAACATGTTAGTCAAAAAAATGTGTTCAATCTTTTGACAATTTCATACTTCAATTAGTATTTCTTCCTCAACAACCTTTCCATTTTTATCTTCTTTAGGGCATAATTTACCTCTAATGATTGAATTTTTCGATAAAATAATATGTTCTTATATTCAACTATTTTACTTAACTCTTCTAAGATCACTTCATTATCGTTTCCTTCATTTTAGAGTTAATAAAAATATCTCTTCCATCACTTTTTAATAGACGCATTATTCGTCAAAACTGTATCTATTTGATCTTTTATAAATTTAACTTAGCTTAAATCTTTTGTCTTACTCTCTCTAGCTAGAGCAATTTTATATATATCATGCTCTTCATCTTTCGTATCTTGTCGGCTATAAAATTATTCAAAAATTTGATTTCTTGCTTTACTTGCTACCTTTTAGCTTCATTTTGGTGACTATATACATTGCCAAATTTTCATAATTCTTGCAAGCATATAGTGCATTATAGGCAACATCATTGTTATTACATTGTCTTAGCTTTCTCTTTGCACCACCAAGATTTTTTTTATGTGGAGACACATAATATTTCGACTCTCCAAATACGTTCTTTCCACTTATCCTTAACTGTTACGACATAGCATCTCATGTGACACCAGGATTTGTTAGAACGTGCTTTCCACAACTTTGGTTTGAGAGTGATAAATATTGATATGTATTTGATCTAGTCTTTTGTGTGTTTGTAGTGTGCATGTCAAATAGGTATAAGCATGCTTTTGAAGGAGGAAATATGATGCATGACCACACTCTATATTTAGAGTTATCGCAGGGCTATATCAGCTACCACTGGTTATATGTTTGAATACTTTGGGATAGGTGGAAAATGCATTAGAATGCAAGAAATGGCGGGAGCAAGTCCATCGATAGTAAGTCATTATCGCAGAGCACTAATGCCCGACGGTAACATATGGAATACCATCAATCAACAACTGAAATGAGGAGATAAATGGAGCAAGAAATTAATGGAGCAGCATATATGGACCTAACACGACAGGGTAACACTAGTGCAACGTAGTAGGTGTTACCTAAAATGATAATGCCTAAAATGAAAAAGAACACATATCATGTCTGTCGTGATCCATGTGCCTCTCGATTCCCATAATTGATATCACGCGGCGGTATCACCACCACCACCTGTAGCTTTCTGGATTTATATAAAAAACAAATCTGCTCCTTCCATTGCATTGATTGATCATCCACCAAAGCTAAAACTCCGAACCTTTCTTGAGAGCCCTCATGCCACACGTCCAAAGCACTCCCTTGGGCAAACCTTTAAGATCAAAAGAGAAACTCAAATGGGAATCCAAATAATGCTTATTCTACACGAAAGAACGGTGCAATGACAACCTCCATCTATAATGTGCCTTTGTCATCACATTCATAGTTTTTATATGGAGATTATATTCTGATTTTACACATATATCTTGTATAATATTTTATCTTTTACCTTTGTATCGCTAAATAAATTCGCATGGTGGTTTGTGACTAGATTCGTGTACGGCTTAGGGAGAAATTTACCCATATTGACGACTAGATCCATGTGCATGTACAACCACATATTCGCTGAGTGGGACCTTGGGCCAAGGTTGGTCAGGTCAGGCAAGTCGAGCGGCAAAAGGGCTTCTTCCAAGATAGGTGAAAAGGTTTTCGCCTGGATAAGCGGGAAGCCCCCAGGACAGGGGAGTCCTTGTTCAAGGCACTGAGTGAAAGCCCCTTCACTCAACACTTTTTAGCCTCTAGCATTGAGTACAGCTCTCCCACTCAACGCTCTCAACGCTTTTGTCCTAAGGCATCGAGTGGGGCTCTCGCTCTCGATGCTCTCGGCATCTTCTGCGTTAAGTCGTCATGTAGCATCCGAATTCATGCTAGACCCCTCGTGCACACTTTTAGATCAGGAAAGTATACTTGGGCTCAGGTGTGCTGCTAATAAAGCCTGCACCGGATCCTGGGAAAGTGCCGAGTCAGAAATTGGGTATCTAGACACTATCGCGCTACAGTAATAGTTACCGTGTTGCGGTAGTAGTTACCGAGCGGCGGTAGTTGCTCGTCGGATATACACGACGGATGCCTAGAGGAGTTGGAGGCTTTGAATGGTGTCAAATGGGCTCAATGATCGTCGAAATACTATCGCGCGACGGTAGTAGATACCGCACTGCGGTAGCCGCATGATTTAATTGGCATACGACTCTGGAACTTAACGCTTGGCATTAGAGTTACCTCAAGTGATAGCCTGATGGATTATGTTGAGAAGGCGCTCAGGACAATATCACGCGGCGTAGGATGATATCGCACGGCGGTAGCAGAATAGGTGGCGGCACCTGAGTGGATGGTTTGGACGGTGGCTTGCAGTAGAAGATAGCTTTCGAAGGTACCACGTGTAACACCCCCTATCCGTCGCATAACATATAGCAGTAGGTTCGGCCGGGGCCCGACGCCATATACCACAGACAGACCGGGAGGTTACTCAATGGAAACCATCCAACCAATCCAACATCCTACACAGTGTCATTCTAGCAGAAGCAATTTTAGTAGTTGTAATAACAAGAACCCAACAGTAGCATGAATGTACACTAAACAGAACCAAAAGGAATGAAGTACAAATACACAAGTACTGGCATTATGGCATTATAAAATGGTTTACTCAAATTACATATTTTCCAAACCTCAGCACGCAGGCCGGTCATACATGAATAAAAGAGGTAAACACTCCAATTAGCCCTTCGAGGGCCGGCTCAGCAATTTGGGCTTCAGCCTGCTATTGACCGCTCGGTCCTGCAGCACTTGTAAGCAACATTCCACCACGACGGTGGCAAACAAAGGCAACGGTCAGCTATGCTGACCAAATTAAAATGATCCCAACCCCAAACTCGGGGCGATGATGCTCCTTCCCTGCACTTTATTAGCAGAATCAAACAGTAGAGTAATAACACTGCATCACAGGCGCAGGTACGCATGGCCACATGCCCCGTGCTCTCAGGGCACATTCTCGGTGATCACGGTCAAAGTCCGCTGACTCACCACCGCACCTTGGATGACAATATCGCGTGAGCATTTAGTCTTTCTGGCCACTGCCTAAGACCCTCTATCTATGCTAACGGTAAGTGCCAAGTAACTTTAGGTCTCTTTAACCGAACGACATAGAGTGGGTATGATTCTGCCTGACCCGTTGCTCACACCGCAACGTTAATTTAAAACATATGCGCCGGTCAAACTTTCCCGAGTCCCAAGTCGTTTACATACATCACATAACCCAGTTATGTTCAAGTTGGCTCCCAGGCCCACAAGATGGCAGAACTATGTGTCCGTCCAGTTTTCCGGGTGCACCTTGGAGTTAGTCCCCAAGGCCCCCCTGTTGCAATCTACCTCGTAGAAAACCCAAAAAATAAACATTCGCACGGAGTCTTCTCCGGCCTTTCATGCAATGCAACATCACCGATCCATACCAACTTGTCCGGGTAGGCTTCACTCATCATGCCTATAATCGTTCTCGATTATAGACTCTACATGTACACAACTGGGACTATTCATGTCTACCCGAAGGAATGCCTCGAACTCACCGCAAGCTCGTGAGAGCGGGCTTCCCTATGCAAAAGAAGTAGAGCTTCACATGCTCAAGTAGAGAATCGTTACCCTAGCGTTATTCCTTGGCGCCATGGGAAAGTATGCAGATGAAAAGCACTGCACCCTCCTTGCCTCCGTAGATCTGAAGTCGGCTCGCAATTTGGAGCTCTGAAACTCCACCGGTGACCGGATCTAGCCTTCTTCTTCCTCTTTGCTCTCCCCTCTCTGTAGATCTTAGACCGAGAACCAGCAAACAGAAAAATGAGGTATTTGAAACAATAATCCCGGGTATATCCCAGTAGGAATAACCCCCAGCCGTCGGATCCCAAAATAAAGAAACGAACGACTATGATCTGAGCCTGAAGTGGAAAAACTAGGCCGAACACTGCACGGTTCACGACCCGTCCGCGTCAAACTCGAACACATCTTGTGTCGAGACATTTTGTCGAGACCCTACTGAGACCCTGTGTCGACACTATCGAGACCCTTTGTCGACACCCTGTGTTGACACCCTGTATCCACCCCCTGTGTCGACACCCTGTGTCGACACCCTGGCGTTGTATTGACACCGTAGCCTTTGTGTTGACACCAGATGGGGCTCCCAACGCTGGCTATCACACTTTCAAATTTTGTTGCGTTACAACTCTCTCCCTCATAAAATAATTTCGTCCTCGAAATTACATAAAGGAAAGAAACATAAAACTTAACAGTACCTGAAAGGAATAACTCTGGGGACTCCTCCAGCATGGTCTGTTCTCACTCCCAAGAGAGCTCCCCGCAATCGAAATTGTCCCAACGGACCTTGACCATCCCGATCTCTTTATTGCGTAGCCGCTTGACCTCTGAGTCTTCAATACGTACGGGCTTGACCTTCGTCGTCAACCCACTATCGACTGGCACTTGATCGACCGCGAACACATACGAAGGCTCTTGCACCGCCTTCCGTAGTACTGATATATGGAATACATCATGTAGACCACTAAGCTCCACTAATAGCTTCAAATGATAAGCTGTTTCACCAATCCGCTCCAGAACCTCAAATGGTCCAAGTTACCTCGGGCTTAGCTTCTCTAAGCACCGCACCGGCGAGACACCCTTGAACGGCTTGATCTTCAAGTACACCCAATCGCCGACAACGAACTCCACGTTCCTATGCTTGGCATTATAGTATTTCGCCTGCCAGTCCTGAGCGATAAGCAACCTCTCTCGAATCGTTCGAACCAAAGACATAGCATGATCCACCTCTTGGCGCTTGTACAACTTTGACTCACCCGTTTCCAACGAAGACAACGGCGTACGACATCTTCTACCATAAAGGGCCTCGAAGGGCGTCATTTGTATACTCACCTGGTAGCTATTGTTCTACGCGAACTCCACCAAGTAAAGATGATCTTCCCACAGCTTTCCAAAGTCCAGGACACACATGCTAAGCATGTCTTCCATTGTCCTATTGACCCTCTCGGTCTGCCCATCCAGCTGTTGTTGGAAGGCTGTGCTAAAATTCAGCTTTGTTCCCAACATCTGCTGCACCAACCTCCAATCGTTGGACGTAAACCGCCCATCCCGGTCACTCACGATGCTGCGGGGCACACCGTGAAGCCGTACTATGTTATCCACATACAACTTTGCCAATTTCTCAACCGGATCATCCTTCCTACGCGGAATGAAGTGCGACACCTACGTTAGACGATCTACGACCACCCAAATGGCATCGTTCCCCTTTTGCGACCATGTCAAACCGTGCACAAAGTCCATAGTGATGTCGTCGAACTTCCACTCCGTAATAGGCAAGGACTTCAAGAATCCTCCCGGCTTTTGGCACTCCGCCTTCACTAAGGCACAAGTTGGGCACTTCGCCACGTACAGTGCCACATCCTTCTTTAGTCCTGGACACCAAAATAATTTCTTAACATCGCGGTACATCTTCGTGCTCCCCGGGTGAGTCGAGTACTTGGTATAATGCGCCTCGTACAATAAATCCACCCGCAAATTACCCACGTTCGGGACGCACAGACGACCATCTTTCCAAAGTAATCTGTCCACAACAGCGAATTGGGAATTTGACCCATCCAGAGCTTCAACCATGATCTGCTTCATGTGGCCATCCAAAACCAAAGCCTGCCGAATCCGATCAGCCAGGTCATACTGGACTTCAGTCCAATACAATAGTGCTTCAGCACTTGACTGCTTATCCACGCAAGAGATCTCCAACGCCTCCAACTCCCAAACCAACCGCTCGTCATAGATCGACAACCAATTTGCTTGAGCTGGGGACCGATGACTCAATGCGTCCGCAACCACATTGCCTTTACCAGGCACGTAGTGGATCTTGAATGTATAGTCCCCCAGGAACTCCATCCATCTACGCTGCTGCATATTCAGATCTTTCTGATCCAGCAAATTTTTCAGGCTCTTGTGATCAGTGTAGATATCAATCTTCACACCGTACAAATAATGTATCCACAGCTTCAAGGCAAAAATAACGGCTGCTAACTCCAAGTCGTGGTCCGGATAATTCCTCTCGTGCACTTTCAGCTATCTCGATCCATACACTATAATGCTTCTATGATGTAGTAGCACGCAACCCAAACCACTGCCCGACGCATCGCTATAAATCTCAAAACCTTCGGTCCCACTCGGCGAACTCAGCATAGGCACCGTGGTCAACCGACACTTCAACTCCTCAAAAGCTCATGCACACTCCGGCGTCCAAATGAACTTCTGCTCCTTCCTCGTCAAAGTAGTGAGTGGTAACACTACCCGCAATAAGTTCTCCACAAAGTGCCTGTAATAGCCGGCAAGCCCCAGAGAACTCTGGACTTTCGCTTCCGTGGCAAGCACAGGCCACTCTCGTATCGCAACAATATTTGTCGGATCCACTGCAATACCCTCTCCACTCAATATATGACCGAGGAATGCCACTGAAGACAACCAAAACTCACATTTAGAGAACTTGGCATACAACTGATTCCTCCTCAGCGTCTCCAAAACCAAATGTAGATGCCTGAAGTGATCCTCCTCACTCTGTGAGTACACCAAAATATCGTCGATGAAGACGATCAAAAAATGGTCCAAGTACTCCCGGAATGTCCTTTTCATCAAATCCATGAACACTGACGGCGCATTAGTCAGCCCAAATGACATGACCGTAAACTCGTAATGCCCGTACCTCGTACTGAATGCTGTCTTAGGGATATCACTCTCCCTTAATCGCAGCTGATAGTAACCGGACTTGAGATCCAATTTTGAGTACACCGTCGACCCGACTAACTGATCAAATAGATCATCAATCCTTGGGATCAGGTACTTGTTCTTTTTCGTTAGCTTGTTCAGCTCCCGATAATCGATACATAGCCTCAACCTTCCATCCTTCTTCTTAACAAAGAGGACCGGTGCGCTCCAAGGTAACGAACTTGCACGCACATACCCTTGCTCCAACAACTCTTGAAGTTGCACCTTCAGCTCCGCCATCTCCTTAGGCGCTAGCCGATACGGAGAGCGTGACACTGGCTTCGCGCCTGGTACTAGCTCAATCGTGAAATCTATCTCCCATTGAGGCGGGGCTCCAGGAAGATCACCAGGGAACACATCATGTCACTTTGATACCACTGAAATACTATCCAACGTAGGCTTAGGATTTGCAACCTCCACTAGCGTAAAGGACAGCTCTACTCCATCACGAACCGCATTCACCACCTGAAGAACAGACTTCGATGTCTTGCTCGACCCCTTTCAAGCCCGTAAAAGTCGTCTCATGACTTATTCCTGACTTGACCCCCCTTTACGATTGCGATCGATGTATGCTTGCTGCTCCGAGAGGCAGTCCATACCAAAGATCACGTCGAACTCCACTAGCGATAGTAACGATGTTTGTAAATCAAATTCTTGACTCCCAATCCATACCTAAGCGCAACAAATTCTACCCGCGCTCATTGAGCACCATTGGACCATAACGCATCCAATTTGTCTCTTACCATCAAAGGAGGTACTCCGACGCGCAATATAATTCCTAAATAAAGGAATGTGAAGCTCCCTAAACGAACGGTGCTCTCGCCGGATAAACAAAAATCATAACAAAGCTTAGCACAAGTAGTTCTAAGCTAACATGCACAAGGGCGACAAGTATTTAAGGCTAAACTGTTATAACTTTAAACCATACCTGTCATCACGATGGCGTGCTTCCTCTCGGACTTTAGGCACCCACAAGCATAATTCCCCGGCTCCCCACAGTTGTAACATGCGCCCGAGATTTGGCATGTAGTTGCCCCCGAAGCACCGAAAGGAGGGGCTAGACCCAAAGTCCTAGCCTTCTTATACCACCTACGATATCCAGACTTTGAGGTGTTTGGCATTTTGAACACCGTTTCCTTTGCACTAAACTCCTCAACTACTCCTGATATTGCTTTCTTAGTCTTCTGAGCACCATTCTGACACTCTCGGGCAAAGTTCTCTTTCCTTCCACAAGTATGACAAGTGTAAGTAGCTTTGCTAGTCGATGTTGTAGCCCCCTTCTCCAGCATTCTGCTGGATGCAGCTCTTATGGGGCTTGCATAGTTCGATACCATGGTCGCTGGCATCGGGTGAATCTTCCTCAAGTCTACTTCCAAAGATCTAGCCGACTCCACCAAGGCTCGGAATCCAAGTAATTTTGGTCCTAGCAGTAGGATTCGCAGCTCGCCACGCAGACCATTATAAAATCTATCGACTATAGCCTGCTCGTTCTCCAACTCAAAGCATGGGTAGCGGCTTATTATAAGAAATGCTTGCAAATATTCATCAACTGAGTGCACTCCTTGCACTAAACGCATGTTTAGCTGCTGGCCCGATGATCTACCAAATGTCATCTGCTCCATCACGCCACCCGGCGTTGAAGTCACAACAGGGGCACAGGGTTGTACATTTCCTCCATGCTGTGCATTAGTCACAGCGAACACCGCTTCAACGATCCTTCTTACGGTTTCAGACGAAGGAGGGGTCTCAAGCACCTCACTGGGTGCACTATACTCCTCAGAAACCGGGCTTTCTGGCGGTCCAGCACCGCTTCTGGTCACCTATAGTTGTACAAAACACCATTAAGAGACCAAGAAAAATTGCAAAACGCAATTATAGTAACACACAGGTTCCTCAAACACGTGTATTTTCATTCCTAAGTGGACATTCATGGGTTCTTTTCATGTTATAACGATGACGCACACACATGTGCTCACCACCCCTTAAAAAGAATTCGTCCACGAATTCATTTTAAGCCTGACCAAAACTAGAAGGCTGATACCAAATTGTAACATCCCCTATCCGTCGCATAGCATATATCAGTAGGTTCGGCCGGGGCCCGATGCCATATACCACAGACAGACCGGGCGGTTACTCAATGGAAACTATCCAACCAATCCAACATCCTACACAGTGTCATCCTGGCAGAAGAAATTTTAGTAGTTGCAATAACAAGAACCTAGCACTAGCATGAATGTCCACAAAATAGAACTAAAAGGAATGAAGTACAAATACACAAGTACTGGCCTTATGGCCTTACAAAATGGTTTAATCGAATTACATATTTTCCAAACCACGGCACGCAGGTCGGTCATACATGAATAAAACAGGTAAACACTCCAATTAGCCCTTTGAGGGCCGGCTCAGCAATTTGGGCTTCAGTGCGCTATTGACCGCTCGGTCCTGCAGCACCTGTAAGCAACAATCCACCGCGACGGTGGCAAACAAAGGCAACGGTCAGCTATGCTGACCAAATTATAACGATCTCGCCCCTAAACTCGGGGCAGCGATGCTTCTTCCCTGCACTTTATTAGCAGAATCAAGAAATAGAGTAATAACACTACATCACAGGCACAGGCCTGCATGTCCACACGCCCCGTGCTCTCATGGCACATTCTCGGTGATCACGGTCAAAGTCCGCTGATTCACCACCGCCCCATGCATGGCAATATCTCGTGAGCATTTGGTCATTTTGGCCACTGCCTAAGACCCTCTATCTATGCCAACGGTAAGTGCCAAGTAACTTTAGGTCTCTTTAACCGAACGACATAGAGCGGGTACGGTTCTGCCTGACCCGTTGCTCACACCGCAACGTTAATTTAAAACATATGCGCGGGTCAAACTTTCCCGAGTCCCAAATTGTTTACATACATCACATAACCAAGTTATGTTCAAGTTGGATCCCAGGCCCACAAGATGGCAGAACCATGCATCCGCCCAGTTTTTTGGGTGCACCTTGGAGTTAATCCCCAAGGCCCCTTGTTGTAATCTACCTCGTAGAAAATCCGAAAAACAAACATTCGCACGGAGTCTTCTCCGTCCTTTCATGCAATGCAACGTCACCGATCCAGACCAACTTGTCCGGGTAGGCTTCACACATCATGCATATAACCGTTCTCGATTACGGACTCTACATGTACACAACAGGGACTATTCATGTCTACCCGAAGGAATGCCTCAAACTCACCGCAAACTCGCGAGAGTGGGCTTCCCTATGCAAAAGAAGTAGAGCTTCACATGCTCAAGTAGAGAATCGTTACCCTAGCATTCTTCCTTGGCGCTATGGGAAAGTATGCGGATGAAAAGCACCGCACCCTCCTTGCCTCCGTAGATCTGAAGTCGGCTCGTGATTTGGAGCTCCGAAACTCCACCGGTGACCGGATCTAGCCTTCTTCTACCTCTTTGCTCTCCCCTCTCTCTAAATCTTAGACCGAGAACCAGCAACCAGAAAAATGAGGGATTTGAAACCCTAATCCCGGGTATATCCCAGTAAGAATAACCCCCAGCCGTCGGATCCCAAAATAAAGAAACGAATGACTATGATCCGGGCCCGAAGTGGAAAAACTGGGTCGAACATCGCACGGTTTACGATCCGTCCGCGTCAAACTCAAACACAGCTTGTGTCGAGACATTTTGTCGAGACCCTGTTGAGACCCTGTGTCGACACTGTTGAGACCCTGTGTCGACACCCTGTGTCGGCACCCTGGCATTTTTGTCGACACCGCAGCCTTTGTGTTGACACCAGATGGGGCTCCCAACGCTGGCTGTCACACTTTCAATTTTTGGGGCGTTACACCGCACGACAGTAGCTCGTTGTTCAGGAAACCCTAGTGCTTCCTTTATAAGCGGATGTCCAAAGGCCAAGCCGTCTTCTTCCATCTCCAATCTTTCCTGTGAGAATGAAAGTTGTAGAGCTTCCCTTGGAAGAACAAGGAACGAGCGGAATTTTCTTGGAGGAGGAGAGCAAGAGCCGAGGCTGACGCCGTCATGCCGACAAGAGGATAACAAGATCTATTGCTGAAAATGAAGTGAGTTTCCTACCTTCTTCATTGGTGTTAGATCTCTAGTTATTACTAGGAGAGATATCGACTCAAAAGAGTCTTGATTCATGAGGAGTTTCCTAGGAAGAGGCCATGCTAGGACTTTTGTCCTAGAGATAAGACGTCTTCGACCACTCCTTCCTTCTATGTGAAGGTGAGGACTTGGTTTCGTGAAGAGAGTTGACCTTTAGAGGGTGAATAAGGGAGGAGGAGTTTTGGATGTGATTTGGGATTATCGGTTAGAGGAGGAAGGCAAACCGATGTGGTTCGTTTCGCTTTAAGATGCACACAAAAAACTATTTTCTGCCCGCAGCGAACTTCATGGCCATTTTCGGACATGATGCGGCCAGATATGGGTTTTCAGCTAAACACAAGAGTCATATCTCTTGGAAATACCTTTCCAACAGATGGTTACATGTCTTCATGCTAGGTTTGTAGCCATTGGAAAGACCATCCAAACTTGCTGGTCTGGTACTTTAAACATGCATAAGTTTGTATTCTGAATGCAACAGACTTCGAGGATAATTTCAGGAACCTTACGACCTGATCTGGGTGATGGACCAAGAACCAACATAGTATTCCTTCGAAATAACTTTCCAACGGATGGTTTCATGATTTCACACGAGTCTATAGACTCGGGATTGTCCAGTCAAATTGGTTGTACAGTTAAGTCTTGTGTGCTTAATATTCTCGGGATAATATAGTATTGGGCTTGGGTTTGAGTAAAGAAATGGTAAGAATATATGTTGGGTTTTTTGGTGAATTTGGCACTATGGGAATGTGATAAACAAATGATTGTAAAACAAAATTGGGCATGATCAAAATTTATGGAATGGAATAGGTTTGGAGGAAGATGTAACACTTGGTGATTGGATGAGTAAACCGTGTATTCATGCTAATGAAATGGCTGAACTATCTTATGTTGATGAGATTACCATGATAGAAACATAACAGTTGGAGGATGCTTGACCCTTAAAAGAAATCGAAAGAGTTTGATGCATGGCCACGAGAAGTGTTAAATAAGGAAAGGTGTAAAGCGGTCCACTGCTTGGAGTCGTGACACCCTTCGGATAGCAGTGTGCGTTTGGTAAATTGTATAAGGTGGTTTGCCACCCGAATAGGAAATAAACCCCGGTTGGGTATGTATATGTGGAAGGCTTGGAAGAGCGAGGGTGTTGCCGCACAGAAACGATATGTTGACAGGGACTCAGTGTGGAGTCCTTGCGTGTTGTTGAGCACGGGATGTGAATAGTTATAAGAGTCTCATCGTGGAGCTCTTAGACATGAAATTACATGCGGTGTGAGTTGATACACATGTCATAATCCTGGGTTAAGGATAGTGTGGCTGGTCTACGGCTCTCTAGTCATCACACCGACGGGAGTTGATATATAGAATTGCACGGATGGGCCTTGGTCCTAGGTGATTACTTCCCGAGGAACCCTCCGTGCTAGTGGACGATTTGCCTTGGTTCATTGGTGATATGTTCACAAAGGCACCTTCCGTGCCATGACGATAGACCAGTTTGGGTTGTGTTCTTGGTGCACATCTACTCGAGACCCCTCTGAGCCGCAGTACACATGTGAGCTCCGATGTTGTGTTCTTAGCATTGAGGCGTATGAAGGCCTAGACTTGGTAGTGTGGATGCCCACCTAGTGTGGATGCCTACTGTCATCGCCTGGCTATAAAGGTTGAAGCCTGAGAGGTTAGCTACCTGCTCGAAAAGTGGGAACTACAAGTCTGTGTCGAAATAACAATTGCATGTACGTGATCATTGGTGAGTCATTGCATTGCATTCATATCATTACATTACATTGCATACACAAGATCTTTATCGTATAAGTTTGTATGAGCACTCTTATACAACGAGTTACTTTCTATTGAGCCGATCCTTAACTTATATGTCTGCATCGGCATTCATATAAGTTGAGTTAATTTCTGTTGTAGCTTCATATTATATATTTATGTTGATGATAGAACTGCTAGAGTAGACTGTTTACTCATTTGTTGTATTTACTCTGATATTCACTGATATTGAATAAATCTATACCACCTGTTTGTACTATAGTTTATATATTTATATTGTACCCTTGTTCTTTTCTCCTCCCGGTTGATCGGGGAGCGGATTTGATAGCCACTTAGTCTTTATGACTAACGGTTGTTACATCTTCCTTTTTAGGAGGGAACCCAGCAGATAGAGCAGCCACAGGTTACGTAGTAGGACAACTAGGCCAGGTTGATAGGGCCTGACGTGACGGTGTCGTCATTGTCGTCGATGACAGATGTGAGATTGTGAGAGATTCATATTGTATCCATTTTGGCATGTTAAACTATGATATTATAGAAGCCTTAGTAGCTTCTTCTATTTGATGTATTGTTTTGGAGTTATATACTAGTGTGCATTTTGACTTCTATTTTTTCTTGTGTTGGGTTGGCATGGATGATATGATTAACTGGCGGGATATGCGTCTTGTAGTACAAGTTAGCCCGTATGCTGACACTACCTCAAGGCGGCTGTTCTGGGCATAAGACTCCCCTCATGCGGTGTTTTATGTTCCAGAAGGGGGGGGTCTTACAAATGGTATCAACTTGATATGATCCCGAACTAAATAAGTCATTGAATAATGGGCCACTCCCATTTGATTAGTCAGTTTGGGTACAAACTGACTTCGCGGAAGCTGTGGTGTTCCCAAATGTAATTCACACTAAGTGTGTCTAATTTTGACCCTACGTTTAGCCAACCTGAGCATAGGTTTGCACCCTACGTGTAGATACCAGCACAAGTAGAGCCAGTAGGGGGAACTACTGCCACTTCCGTACCCACACAGTTCTAATAATCAGAGCAGGGACAGACGCTCACAGCTATTTTAGACCCCTTTAGGTCTTAACAAGCCCCAGTGCAGCAACAGCCTTCGGGTTGAAACAAGTTGAGCATTTTCTGAGCTCTCTCCCCTCCTACCTACCTTGGGATAGAGCCGACCGTGCATATAGAAGAATGGCTCGATACAGTGCAGAAGTTGTTGGCAGGAATCCATTGTCTAGCCAACATGGCTGTGACATTAGCAGTGTCTGTCCTGGAACTGCATGCCAAGAGGTGGTGGAAGTCCCTCATAGGCCCCACCTTCCAGGGCCGAGTTTATACGGAAATCAGCTAGATTGACTTCTCAGGAGCTTTCTTGGAACATTTCATCCCGTCAACCGCTAGAGACGAACTTGAGGAAAGATTCCTGCAGCTGAAGCAAGGATCCAAGTTGGTTACTGAATATCAGTGGAAGTTTCGACATCTCGCTAGGATCATTGATGCCTATGAACTGGATGACCGAGGTTATGCAAAGCGATTTTACAAAGGCTTGCGAGATCCCCTGAGGCAAGTGCTTTTTTATAGCGGACTCGAGTTTAGCTGAGATCATCGATATGGCAAAAAGGCTGGAGACAGATCATTTAGGGAGTAATAAGAGACCCGTGAAGGGTGTAATGGAGGTTGGCCCCAGTTATAGAAGGAGGAAGGATAACTAGGGAAGATGAAACAATAGAGGCGGAAGTCGCTTCCATCAGAATTTCAGGATGGAGCGTCCGACACCTCAGCCAGCACTACCTCCACCACAACCACAATACCTGCAGCCTAGGGAGCAATACGAACGAGTCTGGTTCAAATGCAACCAATCGGGCGACATCCGACGTAACTGCCTGCAGCTGAGTGGGAATGCTCCTCGTGCCCTTCCTCCAGCAGCTCCACGAGGACGGGGGCATGTGCGTGGTCGAGGACGAGGACCACAAGGAAAGAATCCCGAACCTGCTCGGGATCAGGTGTTTGCGCTAGACATGGCGCAGGAGAGGAATCCCGTGGAGGTGATTGCAGGTATGTTGTGATCCGATTAATATGTTATAAACATTTCTTTTCGATTGCCTAAGATATGCTAGGAGTCTAAATTGAGTCGTTATAATTGATATCTAGGCACCGTGATGGTTGGTAGGAAAACAACTTATACTTTATTCAATACCGGTGCCACACACTCATTTGTGTCGGCAGACTTCGTTAGAGACTTGGAAGAAGTGCAATACTTCACCAATATCGCTCGGAGAGTACGCCTCTCTGATGGCTCTGAGATGATCGCAACTGCCAAGTGCGAATTGGAGGTATCTCTTGAAGGAAAGACCTTTGAAACCCCTGCCATAGTATTGAGAATGTCAGAATTAGACCTCATTCTGGGCATGGCGTGGTTGGATTGGCACCACGCCAGAATTGATTTTCCGGAGAAATGAATTTTCTTGAGATATGGGGACTCTGAAGTCATCTTTCAAGGTATTAGATTCACACCTCATATGTTGTTATCTTCCGTTCAAAACTTAAAATCCCACATGAATGGGGATGAAGTCTACATGATATGCTTCGAGTTGAAAGGGATGACAATGAATATGAAAGATGTGCGAGTGGTGCTGGATTTCCTTGAGGTATTTCCAGAGAAGCTGTCGGGATTACCCCCGCATCGAGAGGTGGACTTTCAAATTAAGTTAGTATCGGGTGCCAAACCCATCTCTAGGACCCCTTACCGAATGGCCCCAAAGGAACTCGCGAAGTTTAGAGTCAGGGTCCGTTCACCCTAGTTCATCACCTTGGGGAGCCCATGCTCTATTCGTTAAGAAGAAGGATGGAACCTTGCAGTTTTGTATATATTACCGGGAACTCAACTGTTTAACGGTGCGGAACACCTATCCATTACCTCGGATCGATGAGTTATTCGATCAGCTGGTTGGAGCACATTGGTTTTCTAAGTTGGATTTGCGCTCGGGGTATTACCGATTGAGGATACAAGAGGATGATATCCAGAAAATGACATTTAGCTCAAGGTATGGGATATATGAGTTCACCATGATGCCATTTGGGCTTACGAATGCCCCTTCAACGTTCATGAGCCTGATGAACAAAGTGTTTGAGCCATACCTAGATGTCTTCGTCTTCGTCTTCATCGATGACATCTTGGTCTATTCGAATACAGAAGAAGAGCATGTTGAACACTTGACCTTGGTGCTGAAGAAGTTAAAGGAGCATACCTTGTTTGCCAAGTTCAGCAAGTGTGAATTTTAGCTCCGAGAAGTTGCTTTCTTAGGCCATGTAATCAGTGGTGTCGGATTAGCTGAGGACCCAGCCATGGTGCGTGCTGTGAAGGAATGGTCGCCTCTGAAGTCAGCAGCCGATGTGCGAGTTTCCTTGGACTTGTTGGGTATTATCGCAAGTTCGTGAAAGGATTCTCAAGGTTAGCCCTCCCTTTCACAGCTCCGACAAAGAACAGTGTGTCGTACGAATGGACACCCCAATGCGAAGCCGCATTCCAAGAGCTGAAAGATAGACTTACCTCCGCACCCATCCTAGCCCTTCCATCTGGGAACGAAAGATTCCAAGTCTACACTGATGCATCATACCAAGGGATGGGAGCAGTACTGATGCAGCATGGGCATGTGATCGCCTATGCTTCGATACAACTGAAGAAGCATAAAGATAATTACCCAGTCCATGATTTGGAGTTGGGGCAGTGGTGTTCTCCTTGAAGGTTTGCAGACACTACCATATGGCATCCACCATGAGATATTTTTGGATCATAAGAATTTAAAGTATGTTCATACTCAAAAGAAACTGAACCTGAGACAACGACGATGGTTAGAATTTTTATGTGATTATGAATTTACCTTGAATTACCATCCCGAAAAATTAAACTCCATAGCTGATTCTTTGAGCAGAAAGGTACAAGAATCGAGCCCCGAGTCTCGGTTAATGATTATGAAATTAGCTCGGATGCTTGAAGTTATGGAGATCACCCTGGTGTATGAATATCATCCTGAAGGGTACACGGAGTACCTAACCACAATGAGCATAGTCTGTGATATTCAAGATCGAATCTAGGCAGAGCAAGGGAAGGATGCTTCCCTGGCCCTAGTGTTTAAATCAATTGAAGGTGGGTCTACTGACGAATATTCCCTAAAGTACGACCTCATTCATTTCCATGGCCGGCTCTACATCCCCGAAGGCGGTAAAATTCGGGAAGATATCTTAAGAGAGACACATTGCTCTAAGTATTCAGTGCACCCTAGGATTGCCAAAATGTACGCTGACTTGTGGAAGACCATGTGTTGGCCAGAAGTGAAGAGAGAAGTCAGATATTTCATTATGTACTATGAGGCCTGTCAAAGTGTGAAGGCAGAATATAAGAGCCTCGGAGGATTATTACACTCCTGAGAAAGGCTTTTACCCCAGGTAGAATTTTCACATAACAATTGTCATCACGCTAGTATTTAGGATAACACCCCCATGAAGCCATTTATGGAAGGTGTAGAACGCCCTTGTCATGGGTGCAAGGTGAAGATCCGAAGGTGTTTGGAATTGATTATATTTACGAAACAGATGCTGTTGTTAGGTTAATACGGGACTGCATGCCCCAAGGGTGGTACTCGGGAATGAGTACACGAAAAACATGCCTTGAGAGCATGAAATATGTGATCATGTTTGCCAATATTTGTGTTTGATGCTTGTTAACTACACTTTCTTTCTAGATATATAATACTTGTATGTTTTACTTGTAGGAAAGTGGCACCACCGCCCCGCGGTTAGCTAAGAAGGTCAGGGATGGGGTGGGGTTTACACCAAAATTGTAGCCATCTAAAGCTGACCACTGTTCTGTTATGCCACATCTCAATGGATTATACAGGTACATATGTCGGTAAGCTGAGTGGTTAGGGCCCTATGTAGTGCTGGCCCTAAAAGGCCAAAGTTTTGTTATAACTTTCATATGTTGCTGGTGTAACGCCCCAATTTTCTTAAAGCAGGAAATGGTGTTCTATAGGCTATAGCCCGATGGTAGCTAGGTACCGCGCGGCGGTAGCTCCATTATTAGCGTCGACAGCGTTGAGTGTGTTGAGTGAGGCGAGGTGACTCAACACCTAGTATATCGCGCGGCGGTTCGTTTCTAGTGCGCGGCATTAGCCATTTTATTGTCCTATCTCTCAGGACGTTAACGCCCAGCGGTAGGGTTACCGCAGGTGCTAGCTTGGCAATTTATTTGTCAAAGCGCTCAGGTTACTACTGCGTGGTGGTAGTATCTATCGCGCGACGATAACAGGGGCGGTCATGATGTAACGGTCGTTAGCTACCGCGAGGCGCTAGCATCCTAACGCTTGGCGTTAGAGAATCTGTATCGGCATGGCCACATGTTGGCCTGTGATTGGAGGGCCTGGCTGGTTACACACGAAACGAGGCAGTACCGCGCGATAGTAGCTAGTTACCACGTGGCAGTAGCTTTATTTATATGTCATGTTCGACCGTTACCTCTTCATTATTTTGGAATTGGAGAGTTTGGCCTGGTTTTCAGGAGGAGTAGCAGCGTCGGAATAAGGGGGATCGGCCATCGTTCGTATTTTGGTTCTCGGATTCGCAAGGCAAGTTCGGATTTGCGGAGGCAAAGTCGGAGCGGTTGTTTTCAACTGTCCGGATTTCTCCCATGGAACCAAAGTGTACATCAAGGGTAACGATCCTCTTTCTTGGACATGTGAAGTCCTTTCTTTTGGCATTAGAGGGTAGACACTCCACGAACATGTGGATGTGGTTTCCCCGACGGGTAGATCCGTGTATCCCCGTTAATTTGCATTTAGATCCGGAATCAAAGTACGAAATAGGTATGCTATGTGAAGCCCATCCGGACAGGTTGGTCTGAATTTGTGATGTTTGTTCTTTTAGTATGCCAGAGAAGACTCCGTGGTTATCGCGTAGATTTCGGAGTTGCGTGGTGTGCAGATGACTGCATTGAGAGTACTGAGGGTAAGTCTCTAGGAAAGCACCTGAAAAAGGAGAAGAACCGATAGTCTGTCCCCTACCATGCGGCGGTAGTGCTACCGCCAGCGATAGCTTCCATTAAGCTATGTTTGATTGCAAAGCCTGTCCCTGGGAGACCTGTGGGCTATTGCATATGAAGCCTGTCTCTGGGATACTTGTGGGCTGTATTTTGATTGAGCGTGAACTTAATTTGCTCAGCTTTAGTGGCTGTGATTGCTAGCCTATATTCATAATCGGGTTATGAATAATACAGAAATGGGAAAGGGGATGCCGACCCACGTCATGGCTGACACGCCTGATGAATTGAGCATGGGAATAGGCTGAACTGTACCAAATCCTTATCGTCTGTCTTGGAGTGAGTCATACAGTGGTTCTGCAGATCGTTATGACTTTGCCGGAGGCTTGGTATGTGGTCTCTGGTTGTGTCCCTGTCAAGAGGCTCAACCCAAGATACGTTGTGTAACATCCCATTTCTAACTAGACCCCTAGGTGTGGTTTTGTCCATGACTAGGTCATGACAAACCCTAGGAAGCCAGGAATGGGCCAAGGGATTGGAGACAAAGTGGGGAAACTCATCATGGTCTGCCAATAGTAGAACTCTGAACAATGGTTTAGGATGACCATGGGCTACACCTTGACCCCAAGACCCTACCACAACACCCCCTAACATTTTGGGAGACCCATTAGAGCCATAAGGACCCATTGGGGTCAATCAAAAAGACTCAGTTGACCAAGGTCAACCCTATCCCTAAATGGGTCAAACTAGCCTACTTGGGGTCAATTGACCTACTCCTAGCCTAGAGGACCCCACCTATGCCCTCCTAACCCTAAAGTGAGGTCAATGGGTCACTAAGGACACATTGGGGTCAGCCCTAGAGGCCAGGTTGACCCAAGTCAACTCAAGCTCCTAATCTGGTCAAAGTACCCTTACTAAGGGTATGTGACCTCCAAAGTGCAGGGTAACCCTACATAACCCTACCTAGACCTTAGGGGATGCCAATGGGTCACCAAGGACCCATTGGGGTCAACCCAAATGGTCATGTTGACCCAAGTCAACTCTAGCCCTAAAATGATCAAAGTGCCCTTACCAAGGGACATGTGACCCCCAAGATGCCCAACCAACCCTACTCAAGTCTTCCTAGACCTTAAGGGAGTCCAATGGGTCACCATAGTCCCATTGGGGTCAACTCAAATTGTCATGTTGACCAAGGTCAACACTATTCTAGTGTTAGGTCAAATTAGCTTAAATGGGCTAACCCAAGCTCAAACCCATTTCCCTCACTTGGGCTAACCTCATTTTTATTATTAATATGAGTTATTAGGCTGCCAATAGGCTGGAGGAGAGATCAAAATTCGGCCATGGTGAGTAGGAGAGAGAAAGCTCAATTTTTCTCTTTAATGGAGGAGAGAGAAAGTGAGAAAAGAGGCCATTCATGGCCAAGGGAGATCAAGGGCCTCTCCAATTGATTCCAAAGGCTGAATACATTCCCCCTCATCAATTTTGAGGAGTTTAATTGCCATGGCCAGCCACCCAAGGTGGTTGAATTCAATTTCTTCAATAAGGAGGAGAGAGAAAGAGTGGTCAATAATGACATGGAAGGTAAAACCCCCACAAATCCCCCCATTGATGGCTGGATTCAACTCCTCAGGAGTAGGGGAGGAGTTTCCAGCATTCTTCAGGTCAACAAGGGGCTGAATTCATTGGGATTTCAGTTTCCTAAAATTCCCCATTAATGGTGGAAATGAGGATTCAAGTTATGACTCTCCCTATCCCCCTTTTGCCTCTTTTAATAGATTCACCAAGGTTAGAGGAGACATTTCCACCCTTTACCTGAAGAAACCGGGCGGTTTGATAGTGAAGTTGCAAGCATCGGAAAGCTCCACCACCGGCCATGGCGCACCACCACCACACTCGACGACAAGCTCGGTTAAATGTCCTCCTCTACTCCTTCTTCCGTGGGTAGATCTTAGGAATCATTTAGGACAAGAATCGGACTCAATTGAGTCGATCCAAGTTTTCATTTTCATGGTTTTTCCAAAAAAAAATGGTGGTCGAATTCGCCGGAAACCACCCCTCCGGCGGCCGTGCCGCCGCCCGGCGATAGCCCCCACCTCAACGAAGGTGGTGGCGGTGGTGGCCGGCCAGGGAGGTGGCCATGTGGCGGGGAAATGCTCTTGGAATAAGCTCCAGGTTCGGCCAATCATGGCCCTTGGCTGGAGGAAGAAGATGACCAGGAGCCCCATGATTTGCTTTAAGATCCGTGCAGATCATTTATTTTATTAAGTTTAGATTTCCGAATTTCTGTCCTGTAAACTAGGCTGTGTTAAAATAAATATTAAAAATACTTAGGCTCACCAGGTGGGACAACATTCAATATGAACGTTGTAGCCCTATGGGTCTACTTTATTTCAAAATTGATTTCGACCACTTTGGCCCTATTATGGGACCAGGGCACCCATTTTGGTGGGACCTATAATTAGGGCTGTCCTGAGATTCAAATGGATGCCCACCCTTCATCCCTTGTCCACATTGGCTGAAATTTGGATAGAGGAGCATTCTTATCTATACCTAGGGCCTGTCCAAAAATGGGAATTTTTGGAGAAACTATATCTATAGTGTTTATTAAAATTTAATAATCCATAAATAAATTAAATAGGTGTCTTAAACATCTCCAAACCCTCCCAAATTTTGGTGAGTGGTCCCTGGCATCAAGACCTAGTTCTGTAGAAAATATGAGCACATTTGGATATGTTTTGGTTAGGGAATCACCAAACCCTAGTTTGGCCCTAAGAGGGTATTTTTGACCACAAGTGCACTATGGACTTAGGGTGGTCCCCTCCCATCAACAGAGGCAGAGGTTTTGGACACTGACTTGGCAAGGCTAATGTCACACTCTTATGGAAAATGGGATTATTTAGGCTTGATTTGCCCTAGGGTTCAACCTCAAACCCTAAGGAAGGACTTTTGGGGGTTGTGAAGGACATGGGGGCAAATGCCCTTGTATGGCCTTGGAAATCCATTAGAATTGAGGTTAATGTAACCTAAGATCTCTGGTAGGAACTGTAGAAGACTTAGAGCAAGGTAGAAACCTCAAAACCCTAACCCTAGTTTTAGGGTAGGAGCACAAATTTGAAGAGTCAGCCACTGAACCTTCCCCAAATGTTATGAAACATGGGTAGAATAGGTTTTAGGCCACCTAGAACCTCTGGTAATATTTGTAGAATTTTAGGGATTTTATTCTTGGTACTTCATTTGTTAATTACCAAAAGGCCCAAAATGATGTTTGATTTTATTATGGATGTTATGTGCTTTAAAATATGATGAAACTTGGTCAGAGGTTAATATAGGGCTAGTTGATCATATCTGAATTTTATCACAATTTTCAATTAATTTTATTTGGTACTTCCTTCATTAATTTCAGAAAGGGGCTTTGGTAAAGAAAATTCACTATGGTTGATATATCTATTTAACAATCATGAGGCTTAGGTTTTGAGGTATTTAGGCCAACAAGTACTTGTAGAACTTTATTTATAATTTTTAGAGGTTTGTTTTCAGAACTTTCTTTACAAGGCCATATTTTTGAGAATAGGATAATTAATTAATTTGGGGAATAATTGTTTCAAACAAATTATGAAAGTTTACATAGAGGTTTTATATACCCTTACCATCATCCTGGAATTTTCTCTGAATTTTTGGAAGTATTTTTATTGTACATCCCCTTTTAATGAATTATTTTGGAATAAATTGGAAATAAAATTTAAGGGCTAAAATCTTGCTGGAAAATTTGGAGATTCTGGGTTTTTATATGATTACCCATCTTGCATTTATCATAATTTTAGTGGAGCTTTAACTTGCTTAAATCTTGTACTTCCTGTACAACCTTGGAACTTTTGGCTTTTAAAATAAATAACTAAATTAGCATTTAAGTTATAAAAATTAGGAAATTGTGGATTCAGTCTACATATGCCCATATAGACCTCTATTAATTATTACATGAGCATTGGGTGATCATATGGTATACTTCCCTTTTTACGGGTTATATAGCTTAAGTGGTCTGCATTTAGTAAAACTGCAGGAAATCATTTGGGACATGAATTAGAGCACATGTGATGGGTATTGATTGGTTTGCTGGAAGGATAAATAGAATTAGGTGCATCTTTGGAAGATAAGTGAGTAGGGTTTTATTTTGTCTAGGGTTTAGAGGCGCTCGGGTCCAACGAAAGGTCGTCCTCCCCGAGGTGTGTGGGTCAAATCACCCTAGGATTAGTCTATCGTAACATGAGGAAGGAATGGGTAAGGGAATCAACCAATAACAAAATAAGTACCTTGCGAAAGGGAACGTTGAGCGTAATCTCAACATAGTTCCTAGTGCCCCTTGAGAGCCCTTCACAGGGAATACCGGGGGAAGTCCTGGGTTAACGTAAACTGTTTTAACAAGCTGAAAAGAGTAACTTAGTAATTAGGGTTGCACATTTCACAAACACTGTTGGCACCGGAAGTTAGCTGGGAGCTTCGGCTCGGATGGTTAAAAGACGGACTTTGGGTCTGGGGAGCTTCGGCTCGATTGTTTGTGACGGACGTGTTGGTCCGGGGAGCTTCGGCTCGGTTTTGATTACGCTAAATTTGCATGTGCATAAAAGGAAAGGAAATTAAGGTGGTGGGTCTTCGGCATTGGAGGGTCGATGCACCGACGCCAATACGTTGACTCGGCAAGTGTTGTTAGCACTTCACCAACAGAAGTTCGGTGCGCCAGCCGGCAAGAGTACACAGGAGTCCGCTTCGTGCACCAAGTGTTGAAGCGTACGATAGGTCTGACCGGTAGTTATTTACTGGTTTAGAGGCGGGCGAGCCCCAACCCACCGCTTCCGTCTGCCACTACGGAGGTATCCTGGGAGGTTACGGCTCTAGAAAGGGGAAACTAAAGGTCTGTGTGCACAGAGTCGGGTGTGTGTGTTGCACTTGCATGATACATCATACCCACTTGCATGTCATAGCATAATCGATTCATTTAACCCTGACACCTAAAGTATAAGTGGAATGGGACGCTTATACTTTAGGCCCTACAAAACGACCCCTTAGTCTATAAGCTTGTGTGGGCAAGTTTATAAATTAAGGTTAATTTTTGACATATATATTTACTGCTGTGTGATAACCGACACCCTAACGTATAAATTGGTATGAGACTTTTTATACGATGGGAGCCTTACAGAAGACCCCTTGGCTTATGTGTTCTCACATAAGTGAATGTTACTTTTCATATTTCAGCTTATTGTCTATACATGCTATAGAATTTGCTAGTATAAGTCCGCTGCCATCTGCTTTTGATTTTCTCCACCCTCAAGTCCTCCCCTTTATTCCTCTCCGCTCGGTGCCTAGGGGCCGTGGGGGAAGGGGGGGGGGGATGATAGGACTTAGTCTTCTAGACTAACGGTTTTCGAACCTCATCATTTAGGGGATCATGGAGACCAGCATGGAGGAGCAGCCCCAGAGACCGGTGCGCTTGGAGGTGGGGCAGTCTAGCTCCGGATTTCATACAGCCGAGACCGTGAGTCTCGACCTTGAGTAGTTTTTCTGCTTTTGCTTCCGCATGACTGATTATGTAGTGAGGATATGATGTACCTGACATAAGCCCGTATTTTACTACTCTGATGTTTTATTCTGTGGACACTCCCGTCGTGGAGACTTATTTACTGTTATGTGATTTTCTGTGGACTGCAAGTTTCCATTTACTTCTTCATGCTACTTTTCTGTGATCGAAATCGGCCGGCAGAATCGGCGCTTTGTGGTGATGACCCTTCAGGGCGTGAAGGAATCACCGCAAAACGGCGGTTCTGGGCCTAAGACCCCGGTGTTCAAAAAGAAAAAAAAGGGGGTCTTACAAGTGGTATCAGAGGAGACCTCGATCGAAAAGTAGCAGTCCACAACCCTGGGTCACCCCCGCGCGAGTTTAGTTTGGGGACAAACTAAGCAGCGGAAGCAGTGGTGTCCCCATATGGGGGATCACATGTAAATTGTCCACTTTTATCAGGTATTGAGTCGATTACCTACTAATGTAGTTCGTTTTGCAGCCCCCAGCTCAGCCCACCCCACAAGGTGGAGCTCAGCAGACTCTAGACATTGCACCACCTCCCATGGTCCCCACACCTTTCCTTCAGTCAGATATGGGGCAAACCCTTACAGCTATCCTTGAGGCCTTCCGGGCTCAGCAGGCTCCGGCCCAGCAGCCAAACCCAGGGGCCAACTGGATGAGCACCTTCCGAGGACTCTCTCCCCCGTCATACTTGGGGACAGAGTCGGCAGTGCGGACAGAGGAGTGGCTGGATGTTATGTACGAGATGTTGACTGGGATACGATGCCCTTGGGAGGAGAGGGTGGCCTTGGTGGTATCTTGCTTGGAGTCCCATGCCAAGAGGTGGTGGAAGACGTTGTTGGACACGACGTTTGCCGATAGGGAGATTGCAGAAATTACTTGGGAGGAATTCAGGGCCACGCTGCTGGAGCACTTTATTCCGCAGTCGGCCAGGGACGAGTTGGAGGAGCGGTTCTTGCAGCTGAGGCAGGGCACCAGGACGGTGGTGGAGTACCACCGAGAGTTCGACCATTTGGCCCGATATGTGGGTTCTTACCAGCTGGACGAAGCAGGATACGTCAAGAGATTCTATAAGGGCCTAAAAGAGGAGTTGAGGGAGGCCTTGCTATTTGTATCTGACGGGCCTATCTCCCGGATTTTGGAGATGGCGAAGAGGATTGTGGCTGATTGGCACACCACTCGGGGTCGGAAGCGGCAAGCGGAGGATCAGGGCCGGAGGGACCGAAATGATCAGCGGCGAGGCACCATACCAGATGGGAGAAGGACAGAGGAGCAGCCTCATCAGGAGGTGAGGCAGGAGCCGAGAGAGCAGGTGGTTTTGGCCCCTCAACCTCTGCGGATACAGGAGATGCCGAGACCCGGGGGTATGGCGTATCCCCCGCCGGAGTGCTTCCATTGTCATCAGGTGGGACACCTCCGGAGAAACTGCCCCATGAGGGGAGCACCACCTCCAGCACCACAGGGTGGCCCACCTGCCCAGCATTTCGGAGGCCGAGGATGCGGCCGAGGACGTGGTTACCAGGGAGGAGACCGAAGACAGGAAAGGGAGAAGGCATATGCCTTGGATCTGGCACAGCCTCGAAATCCAGAGCGGGTCATCACAGGTCAGCTAAGATGTTTTAAATTGTTTAAACTAAATTCTCGTTCTCAATTGTCCAACAAGTAGAACTGCCCTAAGTAGAATAAATAGCAAAGAAAACGCGTTATAAAATACTAAGACATTTAATCGTCTCAGGTATGGTTTTCATCAGCGGCAAGACCGCCTATACTCTGTTCGACACGGGTGCTTCGCACTCGTTCGTGTCGGAGGCCTTTCTAGAAGGGCTGGAAGGAGTGGAACGGTTCACAGGCCGGATGAGGATGGTGCATCTACCCGACGGATCAGAGATACTCACCTCAGCCCACTACATCATGGAGGCAGAGATTGGAGGGAAGTCGTTCGAAGTTCCGGCAATGGTCCTGAGGATGCCAGTCTTCGAGCTGATCCTGGGCATGACTTGGTTGCAGTGGAATCATGCCCAGATTGATTGTCAAGCGAAGAGGATCACCGTGAGGCACGAGGACTCTACCATCATCATCGAAGGTATAAGACCTGCCTCACGTATACCCTTATCTTCAATATAGGCCGTTAAGGCCTATTTACAGGGGGAGGAGGTCTACGAGGTGCTGTTTGAGATGGCGGAGGCCACGAGTTCTATATCGAATATTCCGGTGGTGCGGGAGTTTGAGGACGTCTTTCCAGAGAAATTACCCAGATTACCCCCGCGCAGGGAGCAGGACTTCCAGATACAGCTTGTGCCGGGGGCCAAGCCAGCGTCCAAGGCACCTTACCGGATGGCCCCAAAGGAGTTAATAGAGTTCCGGAGCCAGCTTCAGGAGTTAGTGGAAGCCGGATTTGTCCGGCCAAGCTCTTCACCTTGGGGAGCCCCGGTATTGTTCGTCAAGAAGAAAGACGGGACCCTCAAATTGTGCATCGACTATCGAGCACTAAATCGGCTGACAGTCCGGAACACCTATCCACTGCCAAGGATAGACGAGCTGTTCGACCAGCTGCAGGGAGCGCAGTTCTTTTCGAAATTAGATTTGAGGTCGGGATACTACCAGCTTCGGATTCGGGAGGAGGACATTCAGAAGACTGCTTTTAGTAGCAGATATGGTTTATACGAGTTTACGGTGATGCCCTTCGGACTCACCAATGCACCATCAGCATTCATGACCCTCATGAACCAGGTCTTCAAGGAATATCTTGATGTGTTTGTCATTGTGTTCATCGATGACATCCTCATTTACTCGAGGACGGAGGAGGAGCACACTTGCCATCTGACACTGACCCTGCAGAGACTGCGGGAGAATCATCTATATGTGAAGTTTAGTAAATGTCAGTTCTAGCTGAAGGAGGTGGGCTTCTTAGGCCATATTATCAGTGGAGTCGGATTGGCAGTGGACCCGGCAAAGATTCAGGCTATTCGGGATTGGCCGCAGCTGAAGACAGCCACCGACGTACGGAGTTTTCTAGGACTTGCCGGTTACTACCGGAAGTTCGTGGAGGGATTCTCTCGAATCTCCCTCCCGCTCACATCCTTGACAAAGAAGGAGGTATCGTTCGTGTGGACCCCGCAGTGCCAGGCATCTTTCCAGGAGCTGAAGGATAGGCTAACCACGGCTCCCATTCTTACTCTCCCCTCGGGGAGGGAAGGATTTCAGGTCTACACTGACGCTTCCTACCATGGTATGGGAGTTGTACTGATGCAGAAGGGCCATGTGATTGCATATGCATCTCGCCAGTTGAAGAAGCATGAATAGAACTATCCAGTGCACGACCTTGAGATAGGGGCGGTCGTTTTTGCTTTGAAGGTCTGACGCCATTATCTTTATGGAGTCCACTGCGATATCTATTCCGACCACAAGAACCTAAAATACGTGGACACGCAGAAGGAATTGAACATCAGGCAGAGGCGCTGGGTGGAGTTCCTTGCAGATTATCAGTATGAGATGCACTACCATCCAGGGAAGGCAAACGTGGTGGCCGGCGCATTGAGTCGGAGAGCTGCCACTTCCGAAGTCGGGCCTCAGGTTATGTCTATGGAGCTGGTGAGGAGATTGGAGGATATGCACATCACACTGGTGTCATCCGAGGACCCCGAGCTTTACACGGAGTATTTAGCAGTGGTGAGTGCTATAGACGATATCCGGGACAGAGTCAGAGAGGGACAGAGGCGAGATGTCAATTTGGAGCCGATATTCTGGGCCTTGGAGAACGGTACAGCAGGAGATTACACGATGAGGGACGACATGGTATGCTTCAGAGGTCGGACTTATATACCGGAAGGAGGCCAGGTCCGGGAGGATATCATGGCGGAAGCCCACCACAACAGATACTCGGTGCACCCGGGCATCACGAAGATGACTGCAGATTTGAAGAAGACTATGTACTGGCCTGACATAAAGAAGGATATCACTCGGTTTGTGACCCAGTGCGAAGCTTGCCAGCTAGTGAAGGCAGAGTGCAAAAACCCTGCGGGTTTGTTGCAACAACTCCCGATACCAGAGTGGAAGTTCGAAGATATCGCGATGGACTTTATTCACGGACTTCCCCGATCACGAACAGGGAATGACTCGATTTGGGTCATCGTCGATCGGTTGACTAAAGTAGCCAGGTTCATTCCGATCAGGAAGGACGACGCTGTGGGAGTATTAGTACGGAAATTTGTGGAGCAGTTCGTTCGATATCACGGGGTGCCCAAGACGATCGTGTCGGATCGGGATGGCCGGTTCACTTCCAGGGAGTGGAGATCCGTGCAAGCTTACTTAGGCACGCGATTGACTTTCAGCACTGCATTTCATCCCCAGACGGACGGGCAGACAGAACGCACCAACCGGACGCTGGAAGATCTTTTGAGGCTATGCATTTTGGACCGCGGGGAACCGTGGGAGAAACTCTTACCCCTGGTCGAGTTCTCCTATAACAATAGCTACCAGTCCAGCATCAGGATGGCGCCTTACGAAGCCTTGTACGGAAGGAGATGCTAGACCCCGCTTTCTTGGGTTCAGGACGAAGATCCGAAGATGTTGGGATCAGAGTTTGTTGAAGACACCGAGGCTCAGGTGAGGCTAATCATAGACAGGATGCTAGAGGCGCAGAGTAGACAGGCTAAGTACTATGACGCCCGGCATCGGCAGGTGGAGTTCCAGGTGGGAGACCGTGTGTTTTTGAAGATCTGGCCCATATATGGAGTCTCGCGGGTGCGTGGTCGGAGGAAGAAGCTCAGCCCTAGGTACATGGGCCCTTACAGGATCCTGGAGCGGATCGGGCCCCTAGCCTACAGGCTGCAGTTACCACCAGAGCTGGAAGCTCTGCACGACGTCTTCCATATTTCTTCGCTAAGGAGGGCTCTGCTACGCCCGGAGCAGCAGATTTTGACCACCGAAGGGCCGGTAGCTTCAGACCGGTCAGTTCGTTTGGAGCCGGTTAGGATCGACGACCGAGGAGTACAGGTCTTACATCGCAAGAAGGTCCCATTAGTCAAGGTCCTGTGGAGGAACCACGGCCAGGAGGAGCATACCTGGGAGCCGCAGGACCTGATGCGACAAAGATACCTAGAGCTGTTCGGTCAGGTATAGCTCACAAACCCCTCAAGATGTTTAATTTATTTTCCTGCTTTAAACTAGTAAGGGCTGCTCTAGGCAGGTAGAGGCTTATCTTTTGTTTATTGGGGGATTATCTTTTGTTTATTGGGATCTTGGCTTCATCAATTGGGTGAATTGGTCAAAGATTTAGGTTTCCCTTGAAACCTAGTTTAGCGAACATGGCGTCGTGATGGGATGTTACAAGTTTCCTTCTTTGGTAGAAAATTCCCGTAGGCGTAACCTTGAATTCGGGGACGAAATCTTTGTTTTGTTTATTGGGATTTGTAACATCACATTTCCAACTAGACCCCTAGGTGTGGTTTTGTCCATGACTAGGTCATGACAAACCCTAGGAAGCCAGGAATGGGCCAAGGGATAGGAGACAAAGTGGGGAAACTCATCATGGTCTGCCAATAGTAGAACTCTGAACAATGGTTTAGGATGACCATGGGCTACACCTTGACCCCAAGACCCTACCACAACACCCCCTAACATTTTGGGAGACCCATTAGAGCCATAAGGACCCATTGGGGTCAATCAAAAAGACTCAGTTGACCAAGGTCAACCCTATCCCTAAATGGGTCAAACTAGCCTACTTGGGGTCAATTGACCTACTCCTAGCCTAGAGGACCCCACATATGCCCTCCTAACCCTAAAGTGAGGTCAATGGGTCACTAAGGACACATTGGGGTCAGCCCTAGAGGCCAGGTTGACCCAAGTCAACTCAAGCTCCTAATCTGGTCAAAGTACCCTTACTAAGGGTATGTGACCTCCAAAGTGCAGGGTAACCATGCATAACCCTACCTAGATCTTAGGGGAGGCCAATGGGTCACCAAGGACCCATTGTGGTCAACCCAAATGGTCATGTTGACCCAAGTCAACTCTAGCCCTAAAATGATCAAAGTGCCCTAACCATGGGACATGTGACCCCCAAGATGCCCAACCAACCCTACTCAAGTCTCCCTAAACCTTAAGGGAGTCCAATGAGTCACCAAGGTCCCATTGGGGTCAACTCAAATGGTCATGTTGACCAAGGTCAACTCTATTCTAGCGTTAGGTCAAATTAGCTTAAATGGGCTAACCCAAGCTCAAACTCATTTCCCTCACTTGGGCTAACCTCATTTTTATTATTAATATGAGTTATTGGGCTGCCAATAGGCTGGAGGAGAGATCAAAATTCGGCCATGGTGAGTAGGAGAGAGAAAGCTCAATTTTTCTCTTTAATGGAGGAGAGAGAAAGTGAGAAAAGAGGTCATTCATGGCCAAGGGAGATCAAGGGCCTCTCCAATTGATTCCAAAGGCTGAATACATTCCCCCTCATCAGTTTTGAGGAGTTTAATTGCCATGGCCAGCCACCCAAGGTGGCTGAATTCAATTTCTTCAATAAGGAGGAGAGAGAAAGAGTGGTCAATAATGGCATGGAAGGTGAAACCCCACAAATCCCCCCATTGATGGCTGGATTCAACTCCTCAGGAGTAGGGGAGGAGTTTCCAGCATTCTTCAGGTCACCAAGGGGCTGAATTCATTGGGATTTCAGTTTCCTAAAATTCCCCATTAATGGTGGAAATGAGGATTCAAGCTATGACTCTCCCTATCCTCATTTTGCCTCTTTTAATAGCTTCACCAAGGTTAGAGGAGACGTTTCCACCCTTTACCTGAAGAAACCGGGCGGTTTGGTAGTGAAGTTGCAAGCATCGGAAAGCTCCACCACCGCCATGGCGCACCACCACCACACTCGACGACAAGCTCGGTTAAAGGTCCTCCTCTACTCCTTCTTCCGTGGGTAGATCTTAGGAATCGTTTAGGACAAGAATCAGACTCAATTGAGCCAATCCAAGTTTTCATTTTCAAGTTTTTTCCAAAAAAAATGGTGGTCGGGTTCGCCGGAAACCACCCCTCCGGCGGCCGTGCCGCCGCCCGGCGATAGCCCCCACCTCAACGAAGGTGGTGGCGGTGGTGTCCGGCCAGGGAAGTGGCCGTGTGGCCGGGAAATGCTCTTGGAATAAGCTCCAGGTTCGGCCAATCATGGCCCTTGGCTGGAGGAAGAAGATGACCAGGAGCCCCACGATTTGCTTTAAGATCCGTGCAGATCATTTATTTTATTAAGTTTAGATTTCTGAATTTTTCTCCTGTAAACTAGGCTGTGTTAAAATAAATATTAAAAATACTTAGGCTCACCAGGTGGGAAAACGTTCAATATGAACGTTGTAGCCCTCTGGGTCTACGTTATTTCAAAATTGATTTAGACCACTTTGGCCCTCCTATGGGACTAGGGCACCCATTTTGGTGGGACCTATACCTAGGGCTGCCCTGAGATTCAAATGGATGCCCACCCTTCATCCCTTGTCCAAATTGGCTGAAATTTGGACAGAGGTGCATTCATATCTATACCTAGAACCTGTCCAAAAATGGGAATTTTTGGAGAAACTATTGCTATAGTTTTATTAAAATTTAATAATCCATAAATAAATTAAATAGGTGCCTAAACATCTCCAAACCATCCCAACTTTTGGTGAGTGGTCCCTGGAATCAAGACCTAGTTCTTTACAAAATAGGAGCACATTTGGATATGTTTTGGTTAGGGAATAACCAAACCCTAGTTTGGCCCTAAGAGGGTATTTTTGACCACAAGTGCACTATGGACTTAGGGTGGTCCCCTCCCATCAACAGAGGCAGAGGTTTTGGACACTGACTTGGCAAGGCTAATGTCACCCTCTTATGGAAAATGGGATGATTTAGGCTTGATTTGCCCTAGAGTTCAACCTCAAACCCTAAGGAAGGACTTTTGGGGGTTGTGAAGGACATGGGGGCAAATGCCCTTGTATGGCCTTGGAAATCCAGTAGCATTGAGGTTAAGGTAACCTAAGATCTCTGGTAGGTACTTTAGAAGACTTAGAGTAAGGTAGACACCTCAAAACTCTAACCCTAGTTTTAGGGTAGGAGCACAAATTTGAAGAACCATCCACTGAACCTTCCCCAAATGTTATGAAACTTGGGTAGAATAGGTTTTAGGCCACCTAGAACCTCTGGTAATATTTGTAGAATTTTAGGGATTTTATTCTTGGTACTTCATTTGTTAATTACCAAAAGGCCCAAAATGATGTTTGATTTTATTATGGATGTTATGTGCTTTAAAATATGATGAAACTTGGTCAGAGGTTAATATAGGGCTACTTGAGCATCTCTGAATTTTATCATAATTTTCAATTAATTTTATTTGGTACTTCCTTCATTAATTTCAGAAAGGGGCTTTGATAAAGAAAATTCACTATGGTTGATATATCTGTTTAAAACTCATGAGGCTTAGGTTTTGAGGTATTTAGGCCAAAAAGTACTTGTAAAAATTTATTTATAATTTTTAGAGGTCTGTTTTCAGAACTTTCTTTACAAGACCATATTTTTGAGAATAGGATAAATAATTAATTTGAGGAATAATTCTTTCAAACAAATTATGAAAGTTTACATAGAAGTTTTATATGCCCTTACCATCATCCTGGAATTTGCTCTAAATTTTTGGAAGTATTTTTATTGTACATCCCCTTTTAATGAATTATTTTGGAATAAATTGGAAATAACATTTAAGGGCTAAAAGCCTGCTGGAAAATTTGGAGATTCTGGGTTTTTAGATGATTACCCATCTTGCATTTATCATAATTTTAGTGGAGCTTTATCTTGCCTAAATCTTGTACTTTCTGTTCAACCTTGGAACTTTTGGCTTTTAAAATAAATAACTAAATTAGCATTTAAATTATAAAAATTAGGAAATTGTGGATTCAGTCTACATATGCCCATATAGACCTCTATTAATTATTACATGAGCATTGGGTGATCATATGGCATACTTCCCTTTTTACGGGTTATATAGCTTAAGTGGTCTGCATTTAGTAAAACTGCAGGAAATCATTTGGGACATGAATTAGAGCACATGTGATGGGTCTTGATTGGTTTGCTGGAAGGATAAATAGAATTAGGTGCATCTTTGGAAGATAAGTGGGTAGGGTGTTATTTTGTCTAGGGTTTAGAGGCGCTCGGGTCCGACGAAAGGTCGTCCTCCCCGAGGTGTGTGGGTCAAATCACCCTAGGATTAGCCTATCGTAACATGAGGAAGGAATGGGTAAGGGAATCAAGCAATAACAAAATAAGTATGAAAGGGGAAACTAGATCTGATATACTCTAGAGGGGGGTGAATAGAGTATATGGTGCTTTTAAAACACAAAGAAAAACTTTTGCAAAGCTTTACAACAATTGTTGTAATGAGTGTGAGCAGGGAAGCAGAAATAAAACTAATCACAAAACTAAGCTATGCAGAAACTAAGCACAAGAGAATCTAGGCCAGAAACAAAAAGAAAATATGCAGAACCAGATGACACAAGGAAATATAGTGGTTCCCCAAACTTGGGTACATCCACTCTTCTACCACCCTAGGTAGGAATCCACTGTAGGATGAGTTGATCAGGTGTCCTGGGCACCAATGAGCTTTTGATAAGGTGCTCAAAAACCAAATCAGATTTTTTGATCAGGTGTCTTGCCACCAATGAGCTTTTGACAAGGTGCTCAAAAACCAGATTCAAACTTTTGAAGGGAGTTTGAAAAACCCTTTACAGAGTGGGGGTGAGAGAGTGATGGCAGTCTTCTCTTTTTCAATCAACTGAGAAGACTAAGTGGATTGATGTCAAAGCTCCCCCTGAGTCCTTGATCTTCAGGAAGATGAGCTTTGCTGAGGGTGATAGGCCTTCAAAGATAGATCTCCAGCAAAAGATGATTTCAGCAAGCTGAAATGTTGAGAGTCTGGAGTCTTGAGATGATGTTGGCCTTAAAGACTTTGAGAGCTGAAGAGATTTGAAGATTGCTTGATCTCTTTGATGATTGTTCTTCAGAATTCTTGTTGACAGAAATTTTGAAAAGTGTTTCTGTATACTGAGTTGTGTGTCCTCTACTTGTCAATCTCTGTCTTTCTTCTCTTTTTCATTCAAAAACATTCTGTCTTTTATTCTCTGTGCCAGAGTAGAATATTACTCTGTCAAAGATAGCCGTTGGTCTGCATTGATTACAGCCTTAATTGCATAATTTTTTTCTGAAGGAAAGTCCACTGAATTGTTCCTTGAAAAATCCCTTGAAACTTGCTCCAGAAGTAAATGAAAACGGCTGGCAGATCTTCTGAATTAAATGCAGAATAACTTCTATCTGATTTAAATTTGAATTCTGAAAGATAACTGAAATCGTCGAACTGAGCTCTGCTATCGTCGAGCTGAGCTCAGCGAATTGGAAAATCCAAGTAGCAAGATAATCGTCGATCTGAGCTCAAAGATCGTCGAACTGAGCTCAGAGATAAGGATCCAATGCAGAGTTAAAATCGTCGACCTGAGCTCACCGATCGTCGAATGGAGTTCGACGATATTGCGAAGTTGAGCTCAGCGATCGTCGAGTGGAGCTCGACGATATTATGAGGTTGAGCTCAGCGATCGTCGAATGGAGCTCGACGATCTACAGAAGTTGAGCTAGACGATCGTCGACCGGAGTTCGACGAATCGTCGTGCTGAGCTCGACGATTAGACTTGGTCTACAGAAAAACTTGGTCTTCAGGGCAACTTCCAATCCTAGACTTCTAACCCTTAGACTCAATTCTAATTGACCTATTAAGCTATACAGAAGGTCAAACACAGATTCCTAGAGACATAGTGATCCAGACCCAAATTAGTAATAGGGTGTTCCAACAATCTCCCCCTATTTGGGTTAGGAAAACTATTTACAGACTTTGAAAAAAAAAAGAAAAAAAAATCAAATAACATCATACAATCAGAAAAACATGAAAACAATAGCAGCTAGACACAATACAGAAACATCACAGAAAAATATATAACATGATATCCAAACAGCAGTCAGAAAAACCAAGGATTGTCATCTTATAGAGTTACTTTTTCTCTTTGCCTTTTACCATTTTGATTTCTCTGTTAGGATTCAGGGCTTCTTGTTTGGATCTGGTGTCATCAGCTGCACCCAAATAAATTTGCTTAGTAGCCCTGGGAACCACAGCAGCAGGATGCAATTCCATATATCTTTCTGCATCAAAAAATTTGCTGGAAGCATATCTCTCTAATTCCTTCTGTCTTTGTTCTGACATAGTAGAAATATTGGAGGTGTCTAGGCCTTGTTCTTTGGCTTTCTTTATCTGGTCTAATGCAGCCAACTCCTTCATCCTAGCAGTCCAAGCAACAGGATTCTTCTCAGGGTCCTCAAATGGTACAGGTGGCTCATACCTGTTGGAAGAAGTATCTTGAGGAGTCCTGGCAGTCACAGTTTCTTTGAGCTTATAGGGGAATGGACCAGAAGATGTATCAGATGAAGCATGTCCTCCCCTGGAGTAAGGGTGCTGCCTGGAATGCCCTTTAGAATATACTTGAGTCTCTCTTTGATTTCCCATGTATCCTCCTCTCCTAGAGTAAGAACCCCTAGGCTGGCTTTCCCTTTGATAGGTTCTAGCATGGGGTTGGTAGGGAGCCTGGCTTCTAGATGGGGCTGAGCTTGCAGAGCTGCCACCTGCACCTGCATCAGGTGGAGGTGGTGGAGGAGGATGAGGGTGCTTGAACTGGGAGGATCCCTTCTCATACTTTCATTTCTTTTTCATTGCTTTTAGCTGATTTTTAAAATACTGCATCCAATGTTCAGTAATTGGGCAGTTGTACAGAATATAATAAGGAACATCATTATCATCTCTTACTTTGGCAGGTGGAACCCTTCTCATAGCCTTGCTTCTAGCCTTCCTCTTCCTGGCAATAGTGGCAGCAGAGTCATCAGAGTCTGTCTTGAACTCATCAGAGTCAGAACTCTGGTCATCATATATAGCATCAATCTTCTTCATAAGATCTTTCTTCAGTTGCATTGTAGCAGATAAGGCAGAAGCAAAAGGGGCAGCAGCAGGAATAGCAGCAGATACAACAACAGATACAGGAACAACAGTAGATGGGGCAGCAGATACAGAAGCAACATCAGAAACAACACTAGTAACTTTAGGAGAGATGGCAGCAGCAGTTGGAACATTTTCTTCAGCAGCAACAAAGTCAGTTTCAGAAGCAGATAGAGCCTTTTCTTCATCAGCAGCAGCAGCAGTCATCACTGAGAGTACAAAAGAGGAAAGAATGTTGGGGTCACAGCCAGAGAGAGGCACCAAAGCCTTAGACAGATCTTCTGGTGGCTGGACAGCATTTGGCTCTGGGAGGTAGCTGTAATATACAGTATCAAATGCAGAGAGCAAAGACCTTAGGTCTATTGCTAAGACTGGAGTAGGAGCCTGAACTGGAGCAGCAGCAACAGCAGCATGAAGGCTGGCTTCATAGGGCATCTCCCCCTACCTGGATGCAGATGCATCTGTATCAAGGCACACTGCTGGAGGTGCTGCTTGAGGAAGGAGAGAGGAAAGCCTGGCAGACAGGGCTGCCACTGACTGTTGTAGAGGAGCTAAGGAGGCCTCCATGAGAAGAGAGAGCCTGGGGGCTAGTAGCTCATACAACTTGTCAGCTAAGGCTGGCAGATCTACATGCTCAATGGCAGGAGCAGAGTTAGAGGGTATTGGGATGGCTGAGGAAGCTGGAAGTGGAGGGCTGGAGGGTGGAGGGATGGATGGCTGAGGTGTGGGGATTGTGGAGATGGAGGACAAGGGGATGGATATGGATGGAGTGAATGTGGGTTGGTCAAGGATGTGGTGGAGGAGATCTTGGAAAGATGTTGAGGAGGAGGGTAATTCTTGAGGAGAGGAGGGGGAATCATCCATGTAGGATTCATCCAGAAGGGTGAATGATGGTATGGATGGAGATGATGTGACATCTGGAGGTGGATATGAGAATAATGGGTGGAATTGGTCTACTGGAGGTGATGAAATTGTTGCTGGAGATGGAATAGATGTTGGAGATGGGCTGGAGATTGTAATGGTGGATGGAATAGGTAGGGTTGGACTTGGAGGAGGAGGAGAAGCAGCACTAGCAGCAGGCAGGTCTTCTGCAGGAGCAGAGACCTGGGGGGGAGTGACTCTTGAAGTCCTGGTGCCTGAAGGAGCAGTTGAAGAGGGCCTGCTGGGTTTGCTAATTTGCCTGTCCCACTTCCCAAATAGGGCACAGGTTAGTCTCTTGGAGGCATTGATGTGCACTCCAGAGGAGACCAGCAGAGCAGGGCACCTTGCCTGAAGGAAGACTCCAAGAATTCTTCCAAAATTTACAAAGGTTTTATTAATCTTCTTCTTTATTAGGTCAAAGAAGACCTCTCCCCAGTTTAAGCTTTTCCTATCTACCAGAGCTCCCATGAGGCAGAGCTGATGTCTGGAGATGGTATCATGTGCAGAATGCTTTGCCAACAGCACCTTGCCTACAACATCAGCTAGAAACCTGTATTCAACTGACAAGTTCCTCTTAAACAACTTGCTAGGGTTTCCCTCTGGATGACCCATCCTGGCAAGTATATCAGAAAATTCCTCTCCAGATAGTTCAGCAGTGGCTTCACCATTTCTCAAGCCAAAAACCTCTGTTAAAACTGTTGGGGTCAGAGGTACCTGGGTTCCAGCAATAGATCCAACTATGGTGTTGTTGTCTAGATTGTGAGCAGTATAGACCCATTCTTTTATTTCATCTGAGGCAAGTTTGATTCTTGTGGTCATGAGGGCAGACAAATGCTGATCCTTGAATAAACTCAGGATGTCCTGGAAGATTTGATCAGTGGTGTTGAAGGAGTCCAGATCAATGTCAAATCCTGCATCAAACTTCATTGCGGCGAGGACAGCAACTGAGACGGCCATGGTACCTGCAAAAACTTAACAAACAAACCGAACAAGCGTAGAACTGTTTGGAGGGAAGAAAATTCTTGCAGAGAAATTGAAAGCGCAAGAGAGAACGACGGCGAAAAATGAGTTTTATATTAGGGTTCGACGCAGAATTGGAAAGATCGTTGAACTCAGTTCGACGATCTAGGCTTCTAAAGGAATCTGAAGAGACTCCAACATCGTCGATCTCCGTTCGACGATCTGGAAAGGCGTCGAGCTCCGTTCGACGATCGTTCAGGGAACAAAATCGTCGAGCGCCGTTCGACGATCGTTGACCGGAAGAGATAGTTCATACTATCTGAGAGGCGCTGAACTCAGTTCGACGATTCTGGAAATCGTCGAACTCCGTTCGACGATCTTTGGGGAAATCGTCGAGCGCAGTTCAGAGATCAGAAAATTTTAGACACTAAGAAAAATCAGAATTTTGCCTAGTCTTGGTCAATTTTTAGCTTTCAAAATCTTGGGTATTAATTAAGACTTCCTCCATCTAACATTCCTAACTGATTTAGGAAGAAAGTGTGTTTCTTTTCATCCAAAGGCTTGGTGAAAATATCTCCCCTTTGTAAATCAGTTGGGATATATTGCAGTTTAATTTTGTTCTTTTCAACATTGTCCCTTAAGAAATGATGCCTAATCTCTATGTGTTTTGTCCTACTATGGAGGACTGGATTTTGAGCTATGGAAATAGCACTTGTATTGTCACAAAAGATTTTTGACTTCTCTAAGTTGTAACCATAGTCTAGGAGTTGATTTTGAATCCACAATATTTGTGAACAACAACTGCCTGCAGCCATATATTCAGCTTCAGCAGTTGAAGTTGACACAGATGTTTGTTTCTTGCAAAACCAAGAGACAAGTCTATCACCAAGGAACTGACAAGTTCCACTGGTGCTTTTCCTGTCAATTCTGCATCCAGCATAATCAGCATCAGAGAATCCAGTTAACTCAAATGCTGAATCTTTTGGATACCAGAGACCTAGATTTGGACAACTTTTAACATACCTGAGAATCCTTTTTACTAATGTGAGGTGTGACTCTCTAGGGCTTACTTGGAACCTAGCACATATACATGTAGCAAACATTATATCTGGTCTACTAGCTGTAAGATACAGTAAAGAGCCAATCATTGCTCTATATGTTGTCTGATCAACAGGTTTCCCATGTTCATCAGCATCCAATACAGCATTGGTAGGCATGGGTGTTTTCATACAAGATGCCTCAGACATGCCAAATTTTTTAACCAGCTCATTAGCATATTTGGTTTGAGAAATAAAGATGCCTTCAGCATGTTGCTTGACTTGCAATCCTAGGAAGAAGGATAGCTCACCCATACTACTCATCTCAAATTTAGAATGCATTAGGTTAGAAAACCTTCTGCACAATTTTGAGTCAGTAGAACCAAAAATGATATCGTCTACATAAATTTGTACTAGTAGGGTATGGGACTTATGGGTTCTAATAAAAAGAGTTTGGTCTACTCTACCCCTGATAAAACCATTTTCCAAGAGAAAGCATGCTAGGGTCTCATACCATGCTCTAGGAGCTTGCTTGAGACCATATAATGCTTTGTTCAGTCTAAAAACATAATCAGGATAAGTTGGAGAGATAAAACCTGGAGGTTGTCTGACATAGACTTCCTCTTTGATGTCTCCATTCAAGAAGGCACTCTTGACATCCATCTGATAAACCTTGAAGCCTTTGTGAGCTGCATAAGCTAAAAATATCCTGATGGCTTCTAATCTTGCAACAGGTGCAAAGGTCTGATCGTAGTCGATTCCTTCTTCTTGAGAATATCCTTGGGCAACTAGCCTTGCCTTGTTCCTTATTATTACTCCTTGATCATCATGTTTGTTCCTGAATACCCATTTTGTTCCAACAATGGAATGATCCTTAGGCTTTGGCACTAGTTCCCATACTTTGTTCCTCTCAAATTGATGCAACTCCTCTTGCATTGCAATGATCCAGTGTGGATCTTGCTCTGCATCTTGAATGGACTGAGGTTCAATTTGAGAAAGGAAGCAGGTGTGCAACAGGTTTTGGTTGACCTGATTTCTGGTTTTCACACCAGCTGAGAGTTCTCCAATTATTTGGGTAATTGGATGGTCTCTTGATGTTACTAAATCAACAGGGGGTGTTGATTGTTCACCAACCTGTGTTGTTATTTCCTCTTGTGGTACAACAACTGGCTCTTCAAGCTGAGCTTCAATGTGTTGAGCATTCCCTTCATCTTCACTGCTTTCATCCTCTTGAGCAACCTGTAACTTGTTCATATCTTCAACTAGAGAGTGTTCCTGCAAAGGTTCTATGGTAGAAGAAATCTTCTCCTTGAAAGACATGTTAGTTTCATCAAAAGAAACATGAACAGATTCCTCAATTTTCAATGATGATTTATTATAGACCCTATAGGCCTTGCTGATCATGGAGTATCCCAGAAACACTCCTTCATCAGCTTTGGCTTGAAATTTTGCTAAATATTTCTTATCATTATTGTGAATATAGCAAATGCAACCAAAAATTCTGAAATAGTCAACTTTAGGTTTCTTCCCTTTGAGTAATTCATAGGGAGTCTTTCCCTTCAGTTTATGTATCAGACTTCTGTTCAGCATATAGTTGGAGGTGTTCACTGCCTCTGCCCAAAAGGATAGAGGTAGATGAGCATCTGACAACAATGTAGTGGCAGATTCAATAAGGGTTCTATTTTTCCTTTCAGCTACCCCATTTTGTTGAGGAGTTCTAGGAGCTGAGAAAGTATGCCTGATCCCTTCACTCTGACAGAACTCTTGCATAAGAAGAGAATCAAACTCTGTCCCATGATCACTTCTGATCAGGGCAATGTGAGTATTGAACTCAATCTTTATACATTTGAGAAACTCTGTCAGACACTTAAAGTTATCGGACTTCTTCCTTAGAAAGAACACCCAAGTGAATCTAGAGAAGTCATCTACAATTACTAAAGTGTAGGATTTCCCTCCTAGGCTTTGTACTGTGATGGGTCCAAATAATCCATGTGTAACAGATACAATATCCTAGGTGAATCACTCTTATTAAGTGACTTAAAACTGTTTTTAGTTTGCTTGCCTAATTGACAAGCCTTGCATAGTCCTTCCTTCTTGTAGGGGCCAGAAGGTAGTCCTCTAACAAGGTTGTCCTTGGAGAGCCTAGCAATAGTTCTAAGGTTTAGGTGTCCTAGTCTCTTATGCCATAAAACATTTGGTCTACATACTGAATTAAATAAACAGATATCTATAGAAGTTGAAAGAAAATCTACTAGGTAGATGTTACCTTTTCTTTTACCTGTCAACACAGTTGTGTTGTCCTCTGACTTGATTTTGCATAAGGTTTTGCTGAAGGTCACCTGGTAGCCTTCATCACATAGCTGACTGATGCTGATTAGGTTGTGCTTCAGTCCTTCCACATTTGCTACCTTCTTGAAGGTTACTGAACCAATCTGGACTGCACCATATCCTTTAGTTTGTCCAAAGTTGGAATCACCAAAGATAACTTTGGGTCCAAGCTTGGCTCTAAAGGAATTGAGGTTGTCCTTGTTCCCTATCATGTGCTTAGAGCACCCACTATCCAAATACCATTGCTGGTAAGATGTTGGATAGGTCTTCACCTGCACATAAAGCAATTCACTTGTTTTTGACCCAATTTACCTTGGGCCTAGGTTGATAACCTCTAAATTCAGAAATGAAAGACATCCCTGGCTGACTCTTATATCCTTCAGGATGATATCTCCTTGGAGGTATAATCCATTCAGTATAAGGGTTAAAGGTTTGGGATGAAAAACCCTCAGGATTCAATTTTGACTTGCCTTTGAAAAAATTTCCAGAGCTCTGACCTCTGTTCGACGATCTTGGAGCTGCGTTCGACGATCGTGGGTCAGATCGTCGAGCTCCGTTCGACGGTCGACTATGGGTGAGGTCAGGTACATGAGATCGTCGAGCTTCGTTCGACGACTTTGGTTGAGATCGTCGACCAGCATTCGACGATTTTCCCTGAGATCGTCGAGCTGCGTTCGGCGATCGTCGATCTTCATTCGGCGATCGTCGAGCTCCGTTCGACGATTTGTGCTGGACTTTAGTTTTCTGAGGCAGATCAGAATTTTTCCTGGCAACCTCTACAACTCCCTTTCCCTTGTCAGAAATGAACTTGATAGGAGTTGTTAGAACAATAGGTTGGCTGGATGAGGCACCCAAGCCCAGTGTACTATTGAATCTTGAGTTCACTGTGCTTGTGATGTCCATCAGCTTGAGGCTTCTCCCATTGAGAGATTCTTCAAGATTCTTGGCCTCAGAGAGCTCACTTTTCAGTGTAGCTATTTGTTCCCTATAGTTCTCCAACTCCTGAGAGAGTTTGAGATTTTCTGACTTTAAAACATTTTGTTCAGATAATTGATTTCTGAGAGAGATGATCTCTTTCTCAGACTTTAGCAGGTCTAAAAATAGTGCTTTAAATTTAGATTTAAAATCTTCTGAAGTAAAATCAAAAGAGCTGATTACCTGATCTTCTTCAGGTTGAGTCTCTGAGTCTAACTCTGACTCCTCTTCCTCTGAGTTGTGTTGTGAGGCATTGATTGCCATCATGCAGAACTCCTTTTCCTCTGCATCATCCTCATCATCACTAGAGCTGGAGGAGGCTTCTGACTCCTCTTCAGTCTCACTCCAGGATTCAGCAACAAATCCTTTCCTTGTATGCTTATTTTTGCTGGAAGAGGGTTTGCTATTGCCACTCCTTTTGGAGTCTTTCTCCTTTCTTCTTTCTTTTCTGTCCCTTCTGTCCTTGTTCTTGCTTTCTGGACAGTCAGGAACTATATGCCCTGGTTTCCTGCAACCAAAGCAAATAATGTCTTTGTTATTGCCAATGGACTTGTCATACCTTGGCTTGTCCTGCTCCTTGTATAATCTTCTTCTGAAATCCTTTCTGGCCATCTTATAGAATCTTTTGGCCAGCAAGCTGAGAAGTTCATCATTGCCTGTTCCTTTTTCTTCAGGCAGATCTTCAGTTGCCTTGAATGCTATAGTCTTCTTCTTTCTTGTGGCTGGTGAAGCAGCCTTCTGTTCTTCCTCTCTGTTCTTGATGAGTAGCTCATAAGATTTGAGCTTACCCAACAAGGCTTCAGTGGTGATCTCATTCAGACTTCTGGCATCTTTAATTGGCCAGATTCTTGAATCCCAAGTGCTGGGGAAGCACATTAGGATCTTGTCATTGAGTTCTGTCAGTGAGATCTCTTTGTCTAATGTCCTCAGTTCACTGACAATTAGACTCAGTCTGTTGTACATGTCTCCCACTGACTCAGTCTCTCCCTTCTTGAAGTTCTCATATTGGGAGATGAGATGGGATCTTCTGTCCTTTCTCTCATCAGCTGAGCCAGAGACAATTTCTGAGAGCTTGTCCCAAATCTCCTTGGCTGAATTACATTCAGCTACCTTTTGAAAAATGTCATCTGACATTGTCTGAGCTAGAATGTTCATTGCCTTGGCATCAGCTACTTTCCACTTTTTGATGTCAGCATCTGTTCCTGATGGAGGTGGAACAGCATTTGTACTTGTGCTTTCTGGGGGTCTTGGACACACTGTCAAAACAGAATTAAATATATCTTTGTCAATAGAATTCATGTAGAGTCTAATCCTTGCTTTCCAAAGTGCAAACTTTGACAGATTGCACACTGGAGGTCTGGTGCTTGCATAATCTTTGTTTTGGGCCATGATTTGTGCAAACAAAATCTAATAAAAACAAAAAGATCTAGTTTGGGATCTTGAGGTTCAGGTGTTAGCCTGTACAACCAATCAGGTATGGTATGTTTAACCAACCTCCCTATGATACCAACTGAAAGGGGAAACTAGATCTGATATACTCTAGAGGGGGTGAATAGAGTATATGGTGCTTTTAAAACACAAAGAAAAACTTTTGCAAAGCTTTACAACAATTGTTGTAATGAGTGTGAGCAGGGAAGCAGAAATAAAAATAATCACAAAACTAAGCTATGCAGAAACTAAGCACAAGAGAATCTAGGCCAAAAACAAAAAGAAAATATGCAGAACCAGATGACACAAGGAAATATAGTGGTTCCCCAAACTTGGGTACATCCACTCTTCTACCACCCTAGGTAGGAATCCACTGCAGGATGAGTTGATCAGGTGTCCTGGGCACCAATGAGCTTTTGATAAGGTGCTCAAAAACCAAATCAGATTTTTTGATCAGGTGTCTTGCCACCAATGAGCTTTTGACAAGGTGCTCAAAAACCAGATTCAAACTTTTGAAGGGAGTTTGAAAAACCCTTTACAGAGTGGGGGTGAGAGAGTGATGGCAGTCTTCTCTTTTTCAATCAACTGAGAAGACTAAGTGGATTGATGTCAAAGCTCCCCCTGAGTCCTTGATCTTCAGGAAGATGAGCTTTGCTGAGGGTGATAGGCCTTCAAAGATAGATCTCCAGCAAAAGATGATTTCAGCAAGCTGAAATGTTGAGAGTCTGGAGTCTTGAGATGATGTTGGCCTTAAACACTTTGAGAGCTGAAGAGATTTGAAGATTGTTTGATCTCTTTGATGATTGTTCTTCAGAATTCTTGTTGACAGAAATTTTGAAAAGTGTTTCTGTATACTGAGTTGTGTGTCCTCTACTTGTCAATCTCTGTCTTTCTTCTCTTTTTCATTCAAAAACATTCTGTCTTTTATTCTCTGTGCCAGAATAGAATATCACTCTGTCAAAGATAGTCGTTGGTCTGTATTGATTACAGCCTTAATTGCATAATTTGTTTCTGAAGGAAAGTCCACTGAATTGTTCCTTGAAAAATCCCTTGAAACTTGCTCCAGAAGTAAATGAAAATGGCTGGCAGATCTTCTGAATTAAATGCAGAATAACTTCTATCTGATTTAAATTTGAATTCTGAAAGATAACTGAAATCGTCGAACTGAGCTCTGCTATCGTCGAGCTGAGCTCAGCGAACTGGAAAATCCAAGTAGCAAGATAATCGTCGATCTGAGCTCAAAGATCGTCGAACTGAGCTCAGAGATAAGGATCCAATGCAGAGTTAAAATCGTCGACCTGAGCTCACCGATCGTCGAATGGATTTCGACGATATTGCAAAGTTGAGCTCAGCGATCGTCGAGTGGAGCTCGACGATATTATGAGGTTGAGCTCAGCGATCGTCGAATGGAGCTCGACGATCTACAGAAGTTGAGCTAGACGATCGTCGACCGGAGTTCGACGAATCGTCGTGCTGAGCTCGACGATTAGACTTGGTCTACAGAAAAACTTGGTCTTCAGGGCAGCTTCCAATCCTAGACTTCTAACCCTTAGACTAAATTCTAATTGACCTATTAAGCTATACAGAAGGTCAAACACAGATTCCTAGAGACATAGTGATCCTGACCCAAATTAGTAATAGGGTGTTCCAACAAAGTACCTTGCGAAAGGAAACGCTGGGCGTAATCCCAACATAGTTCCTAGTGCCACTTGAGAGCCCTTCACAGGGAATACCGGGGGCAGTCTTGGGTTAACGTAAACTGTTTTAACAAGCTGAAAAGAGTAACTTAGTAATTAGGGTTGCACATTTCACAAACACTGTTGGCACCGGAAGTTAGCTGGGAGTTTCGGCTCGGATGGTTAAAAGATGGACTTTGGGTCCGGGGAGCTTCGACTCGATTGTTTGTGACGGACGTGTTGGTCCGGGGAGCTTCGGCTCGGTTTTGATTACGCTAAATTTGCATGTGCATAAAAGAAAAGGAAATTAAGGTGGTGGGTCTTCGGTATTGGAGGGTCGATGCACCGACGCCAATACGTTGACTCGGCAAGTGTGGTTAGCACTTCGCCAAAAGAAGTCCGGTGCGCCAGCCGGCAAGAGTACGCAGGAGTCCGCTTTGTGTACCAAGCGTTGAGGCGTACGATAGGTCTGACCGGTAGTGTTTTACTGGTTTAGAGGTGGGCGAGGCCCAACCCACCGCTTCCGTCTGCCACTATGGAGGTATCCTGGGAGGTTACGACTCCAGAAAGGGGGAACTAAAGGTCTGTGTGCACAGAGTCGGGTGTGTGTATTGCACTTGCATGATCCATCATACCCACTTGCATGTCATAGCATAATAGATTCATTTAACCCTGACACCTAAAGTATAAGTGGAATGGGATGCTTATACTTTAGGCCCTGCAAAACGACCCCTTAGTCTATAAGCTTGTGTGGGCAAGTTTATAAATTAAGGTTAATTTTTGACATATATATTTACTGCTGTGTGATAACCGACACCCCAACGTATAAATTGGTATGAGACTTTTTATACGATGGAGCCTTGCAGAAGACCCCTTGGCTTATGTGTTCTCACATAAGTGAAGGTTACTTTTCATATTTTGGCTTATTGTCTATACATGCTATAGAATTTGCTAGTATAGGTCCGTTGTCATCTGCTTTTGATTTTCTCCACCCTCAAGTCCTCCCCTTTCTTCCTCTCCGCTCGGTGCCTAGGGGTCGTGGGGGAAGGGGCGGGGGATGATAGGACTTAGTCTTTTAGACTAACGGTTTTCGAACCGCATCATTTAGGGGATTGTGGAGACCAGCATGGAGGAGCAGCCCCAGAGACTGGTGCGCTTGGAGGTGGGGCAGTCTAGCTCCGGAGTTCATACAGCCGGGACCGTGAGTCTCGACCTTGAGTAGTTTTTCTGCTTTTGCTTCCGCATGTGTGATTATGTAGTGAGGATATGATGTACCGGGCATAAGCCCGTATTTTGCTACTCTGATGTTTTATTCTGTGGACACTCCCGTCGTGGAGACTTATTTACTGTTATGTGATTTTCTGTGGACTGCAAGTTTCCATTTACTTCTTCATGCTACTTTTCTGTGATCGAAATCGGCCGGCAGAATCGGCGCTTTGTGGTGATGACCCTTCAGGGCGTGAAGGAGTCACCGCAAAACGGCGGTTCTGGGCCTAAGACCCCGGTGTTCAAAAAGAAAAAAAAGGGGGGGTCTTACACGTTGGGCCTTATGCTATACTGGAAAAGATTGGCTCTTTGTCCTATCGGTTGGAGCTACCACCAGAACTAGAGAATCTACACAATGTATTCCATGTGTCGCCACTTCGGAAGGCACCGTTACAGCCCGAACAACATGTCCTCACCATAGATGGAGTAGTGGAAACTGACAAATCTGTTTGGCTAGAGCCAGTGCGGGTAGTGGACAACGAGACGAGGAGATTAAGGCAGAAAAGTGCCCCGTTTGTAAAAGTTTTGTGGTCTTATCATGGGAAGGAGTATACTTGGGAGCTGGTGGACTTGATGCAAAATCTCTACCCGAAGTTGTTCCCCTAATGTAACTTTAAAAGCATATTTTATTTAAATTTCATGCTTTACTTCCCCATAGCTTTAGCCTGATTTCGGGGACGAAATATTTTATTTTGTTTATAGGATTTGCAACATCTTAATTCGCGCTAGACCCATCGTGCGCACTGTCAGATCAGGAAAGTGGACTTGGGCTCAGGTGTGCTGCTAATAAAGCCTGCACCAGAGACGGGGAAAGTGACGAGTCAGAAATTGGGTATCTAGACACTATCGGGCTGCGGTAGTAGTTACCGCGCAGCGGTAGTTGCTCGTCGGATATACACGACGGATGCCTAGAGGAGTTGGGGGCTTTTAGTGGTGTCGAATGGGATCAACGATCGTCGAAATACTATCGCGCGGCGGTACTAAATACCGTGCGGCGGTAACATCATGATTTAATTGGCATAGGACTCTGTAACTTAACGCTTGGCGTTAGAGTTGCCGCGAGCGATAGCTCGCTGGATTATGTTGAAAAGGCGCTCGGGACGATATCGCACGGTGGTAGGATGATACCGCTCGGCGGTAGTAGAATATGTGGTGGCACCTGAGTGAACGGTTTGGACGGTGGCTTGCGGCAGAAGATGGCTTTCGAAGGTACCGCGCGGCGGTAACTCACTCTTTAGGAAACCCTAGTGCTTCCTTTATAAGCGGATCTCCAAAGGCCAATCCATCTTCTTCTTTCTCCAATCTTTCCTATGAAAACGAAAGTTGTCGAGCTTCCCTTGGAAGAACGAGGAACGTGCAGACTTTTCTTGGAGGAGGGGAGCAAGAGCCGAGGCCGACGTCGTCATGCCGCCAAGGAGGATAACAAGATCTATGGCTGGAAACGAAGTGTGCTTCCTACCCTATCCCTTGGTGCTAGATCTCTAGTTATTCCTAATAGAGATATCGACTCAAAAGATTCTTGATTTGTGAGGAGTTTCCTAGGAAGAGGCCATGCTAGGACTTGTATCCTAGAGATAAGATGCCTTCGACCACTCTTTCCTTCTATGTGATGGTGAGGACTTGGTTTCATGAAGAGAGTTTTCCTTTTGAGGGTGAATAAGGGGGGAGAAGTTATGGATGTGGTTTGGGATTATCGGTTGGAGGAGGAAGACGAACCGATGTGGTTCGTTTCTCTTTAAGATGCGCACAGAAATCTATTTTCTGCATGCAGCGAACTTCGTGGCCATTTTCAGACATGGTGCGGCTTGATCTGGGTTTTAGGCTAAACACGAGAGTTGTTTACCTTGGAAATACCTTTCCAACGGATGGTTACACGTCTTCATACGAGGTCTATAGCCACGGGAAAGCCCATCCAAACTTGCCAGTCTGATACTTTAAACGTGCAGAAGTCTGTATTCTGAACGTAGAAGACTTTGAGGCTGATTTCAGGAACCTACGTTCTAATATGGGTGATGAACGAAGAACAAAAGTTCTAGTCCTTGGAAATACCTTTCCAACGAATGATTACACGCTTTCATACGAGTCCTGTAGACTCAAGAATGTCCTGTCAAATTGGTTGTATAGTTAAGTCCCGTGTGCATAATGTTGTCAGGATATTATAGTATTGGGCATGGGTTTGAGTAAAGAAATGGCAAGAATAGATGTTGGGGTTTTTGGTGAATTTGGCCCAATGGGAATCTGATAAACAAATGATTGGAAAACACAATTGGGTTTGATTATAATTTATGGAATGGAATAGGTTTGGAGGAAGATGTAACACTTGGTGATTGAACGAGTAAATCGTGTATTCATGCTAATGAAATGACTGAACTATCTTATGCAGATGAGATTACCGTGATAGAAACATAATGGTTGGAGGATGCTTGACCCTTAAAATAAATCAGAAGAGTTTTATGCATGGCCATGAGAAGTGTTAAATAAGGAAAGGTATAAAGCGGTCTACTGCTTGGAGTGGTGACTCCCTTCGGGTAGTAGTGTGTGTTTGGTAAATTGTATAAGGTGGTTTGCCACCCAAATATACAATAAAACCCCGTGTAGTATGGATATGTGGAAGGCTTGGAAGTGAGAGGGTGTTTCCACACATAAATGATATGTTGACAGGGACTCAGTGTGGAGTCCTTGCGTGATATTGAGCACGAGATGTGAATAGTTGTAAGGGTCTCATCGTGGAGCCCTTAGACATGAAATTGCATGTCGTGTGAGTTGACATGCGGTGTCATAATCCTGGGTTAAGGATAGTGTGGCAGGTCTACGGGTTCGCCAGTCATCACACTGACGGGAGTTGACAAATAGACTTGCACGATTGGGCCTTGGTCCTCGGTGCTTACTTCCCGAGGCACCATCCGTGTTAGTGGACGGTTGGCCTAGGTCATTTGGTGATGTGTTCATAAAGGCACCTTCCATGCCAAGATGATAGACCAGTTTGGGCTTTATTCTTGGTGCACATCTACCCGAGACCCCTCTGAGCCGTAGTACACATGTGAGCTCCGTTGTTGTGTTCTTAGCATTGAGGCGTACAGAGGCCTAGGCTTGGTAGTGTGGATGCCCGCCTAGTAGTGGAGATCGAAGCCCGCTCTACTAACACCGTCTAGCCACGACAGTTGACGCCTGAGAGGGTAGCTACCTGCTCGAAAAGTGGGAACTACAATTCTTTGTCGATGTAGCAATTGCATGTGCATGATCACGGGTGAGTCATTGCATTGCATTCATATCATTATATTACATTGTATACACAAGATCCTTATCGTATACGTTTGTATGAGCACTCTTATACGATGAGTTACTTTCTGTTGAGTCGATCCATAACTTTTATGTTTGTATGTGCATTTATATAAGTTGAGTTACTTTCTGTTGTAGCTTCATATTATATATTGTTGTTGATGATAAAACTGCTAAAGTAGAATGTTTACTCATTTGTTGTATTTACTCTGATATTCACTGATATTGATTAACTCTATACCACTTGTTTGTACTACAATTTATATATTTATATTGTACCCTTGTTCCTTTCGCCGCCCGGTGTTAAGGAGTCACCGGGGGAGCGGATGTGATAGCCATTTAGTCTTTATGACTAATAGTTTCTTCGTATTCCTTTTTAGGAGGAAACCCCGCAAATACAACAGCCGCAGGTTACGCAGGAGGACAGCCAGGCCAGGGTGACAGAGCCTGATATGATGATGCCATCGTTGCCATCAGTGACTGATGTGAGTATGTGAGAGATTCATATTGTAGCCCTTTTGGCATGTTATACTCTGATATTATAGAAGCCTTAGTAGCTTGTTCTATTTGATGTATTGTTTTGGACTTATATACTAGTGTACATTTTGACTTCTATTTATTCTTGTGTTGGGTTGGCATGGATGATATGATTAGCAGGCAGGATAGGCATCTTGTAGTACAGGTTAGCCCATGTGCTGACGCTATCGCAAGGCGGCTGATCTGGTCATAAGACTCCCTCATGCCGTATTTTGTGTTACGAGAGGGGGGGGGGGGTCTTACACGTCAAGTGTAGCTTCTCTCTCTCTCGATGCACCAACACTTAGACAGATTTCCTTGGGCCTAGGATGGTCCGGTCAGATAAGCGGAGCAGACGGAAGGGATTCTGCCTAGGTATGCGGGAAGCCTCTAGCCCAGTTTGGTCTGCAGGTAAATTTACCTGGATACCCTTGGAGGTCTGCATTTATCTCCTCAGAGCAGCGGTGTTTGGCTATTGCCAGACCACTTTGGGCTGCATATAGCTCCTTTAAATAATGGAGTTATGCTGTTGGCAGACCAGATTTCTGGATTCTATAAATAGACCCACATGGTACCTCAAAAGGCAAACTTTCTCATTTTCTATGAGTCTTGTAGTGCTTTTTGAGGTATTCTTAGCTCAGCACTTGGCTAAGGAGGGGAAGCGCTCTGAGATCTTCTGGATTAGTGTAGGGACCTCTGTGCTGAAGCCCAGGGTTAGTTCTTTAGTTCTCAGCAATTGGTCAAGGGTCTGAGTTTGGGAGAAGTAGGTGTCGGCTACACCCCAGGTTCTGAACTCTTGTTGGGGCCAATTTTTGGTTCCAACATTTCTGGTGCGGTGAGTGTGGACCATAACTGATACAAGAAAATCTCGGGCTAAGTCTCATGGCTAGAGGCGAGAATGAAGGAGCAGGCTCGGGAGGTTCTCCACCTCCAGCGAGTGGGGTGACGATGGGGATGCTGAAATATTTCAGGCAGGAAGTATTTTAGACCATCCAATTGGCTTTCACCGCAATAAGTGATTGGGCTATGCCTTCGGTTCTAGTGGTTGCGGCTCCTTCTTTGGGCGATAATGCTCCCATACAGCATCCCGGGAAGTATATTCCAGCAGAGAGTGCCGAGAGGTATATCACCGGACAGGAATTCTTCCCTGGACAGGCCAGTACTGACAGGGTTAACGAGCCGAGGCCATGGGATGTGATCTATCTCCAGATTGTGGGCGGGAGCCCTTTTTGTTAGTTGATTGTCTCTGCCCAGGTCCCCGACGGGTTCAGAGAGCCAGTTATGTCATATTACACGGGAAAGTATGACCTCATGCAACATGTGCAATGGTTCGAGGTTGTCGTTTACATAAGGCAGATGTCAGATGCTTTCAAGTGTAGGCTCTTTGCCATAAACCTGAAGGAGAAGGCCAGGGACTGGTTTCACCAGTTGCCCGTGAGTTCAATCTATTGCTTCGAAGATCTGCGTCGTGGGTTCCTGCTGAGGTTCTCCACGTCAAAGAAGAGGAAGAAGGGGGTTAGGAGCTTGTTTTCCATCAAGTAGAAGCTGGAGGAGATGCTGGGGCACTATGTTTCTCGATTTTAGGAGGAGATCCTTCTTGTTCAGGAGATTCTGGGGTAGACGCTAATGCTTGCATTTACTTTGGGATTGAGATCTGGGTTCTTTAGCATGGAGCTAGAAAGAGTGCTCCCTCTCTTTTGAAGAGCTGATGGAGAGGGCAGCAAAGGTGATAAGATTGAAGTGGCAACCCAGCGTTCATCGGGAAGCTGGACAATTTGTGGAGGATGATGTGAAGGATCTAGGAGCAAGGAATCAGGAGAGCAGGTGGAGGAGAGGAGGAGAGAAGAGCCCCGAGGCCAGGGGCAGCACCAAGGTTGGGGGTATATGGAGCAAAACAACCGATGGGCCTGGAGACCTCAAGAACGTCCCCCCGGGGGGTAGTGGGAGGATTCCAAGGTGGAGAGAACATCCGAGATCAAAGAAGGTTTAACCCACAGGTTTGGAGGCAGGGGCAGAGGGCCCCTCTCCTGCAACAGCAAGAGGCGATGTTGATCACCCGAGCAAGGGGAGAGAGAAGAGGAGATAGGGGAGGAGGAAGGATAAGAGAAGGCAGGGTGGCGTTGCCTTCTTGTGACTTTCATCAGGAGGAGGGTCATACGACAGCCATCTGCCCAGAGTTTCTGTAGATGAGAGAAGCCAGGGGCAAGTTTAGCAGCAGCCGCCTGTGAGGATCGATGAAGTTTTGCCAGGAGGATGAGAAGATAGGTGCGAGGAATGGGCAGATGTGTGAGCCTGAAGAGGGATCAGAGTGATCCACTAGGGAGTGGGTATTGAGGACACCCACAAGGGGAGCTTCCAAACCATGTATAGGAGGAGCGTCGCCTCGACCTCCCTGACTCCCCCCTAGGAGGAAAAAAATCACCTTCTCGTAGAAGGATATGCCCAACTATGAAGATCCATTCTGTGATGCCTTGGTGATCCAGACGACCGTGAAGAAATTCACAGTCTCCAAGATTCTGGTGGATAATGGGAGCTCCGTGAATGTAATCATCAAGAAAGCATTCGATGAGATGAAGTTAGAGGCCCGGAGGATTTTGGCCTCTGATGGACCGTTGTTCGGGTTCTTGGGGGAGAGGAAGGAACTTGAGGGAGTGTGGGGGGGGGGGACTGCATGTGACATTGGGGGGGGGGGGGGGGGGGGGGGTTAAGACCTCCATCCGTCTTATGAAATATAATAGAGGGTCCTGCCAGAGCCCCATACCATATTACACAGACAGTTGACGGTGTTACATGTTAAAATCAAAAACAATACGAATTCTAACTTAGAGTATTCTAGTGGAAGCTTTAAGGTTGCATGAACTCATACCAATTGAATGTCCATTATATATTAACCATAGAATTTATATATACATTAGGAATGTTAATTACAAATACATAAAATGTTACGGCCATAAGGCCTTACAGTTATACTTCACAAGTGTGGTTTACAAACATTGGCACGCAGGCTAGCCATATATGAAAACAATAAAAGTTCGCCTTTGGGCCTACTAGGGACAGCCAATCGCAGCACAAGGGCTTCAGCCCGCTACTTTCTACTTGGCTCTCCAGCACCTGCAAACCACAACCCACCAAAACGTGTTAAACAAGGCAACGGTCAGCAATTGCTAACCCATTTATAACAACCTCATCCCTTACTTGGAGCGGAGATTCCCCTTCCCTGCAACAACAATATATATATATATATATATTGGCAACAACAAGACGCATTTAAGCACTCATCACAACATATGTAGGCTCAACGGTCACACGCCCTGTGCACTCAGGGCACATTCTCGGTGTACCAGACTTCCCGGATACCACCTATCGTTCAGAGGTCCAAGACTTAATGGTTCATTCTTGAGCATTTCAGTCTTTCCGACCACAGGCCTAAGACTCTCAATATGCCATCGACGACAACAATTACTTTAGGTAATCTTATCAAGATCGACATAACGTATGTACACTTCCGTCTCTTCTCGTTGCTCAGATCGCCATGCCACTACCGAAAGCCGAAGTAATCGAGGGTAATCAACAAGACGCGGGTGGACCTCCCCTTTCCTGTTCGACTCAACGGCCTTTAGAGTTGGGCACTACGGCTCACAACATTATTACGGCTCTCACGACCATAATAATTGGCCTCCATAGCTCAACTCACATGCTAGCCTTACGTTCTGTGCAACTAGGCACTCTTGTATCACAACTATCTTTGCCGGATCCACCATAATGCCTTCTCCACTTACCACATGGCCAAGAAAGGCCACTGACAACAGCTAGAACTCACACTTTGAGAACTTGCCATAGAGACTGTTTCTTCTCAGGGTGTGCAACACCATCCGCAAATGGTTCGCATAATCTTCTTTAGACTGAGAGTACACTAAAATGTTGTCAATAAAGATGATTACAAATAAGTCAAAGTACTCTTGAAATGTTCGGTGTTTTAGGTCCATGAACACCAATGGCACATTTGTTAGCCCAAACGACATTATTGTGAACTCATAATGACCGTAGCGTGTACCAAACGCTGTCTTGGGAATGCCACATTCCCGAATCCTCAACTGGTAATAGCCAGACTTTAAATCCAGCTTCGAGTAGACATTTGATCCCAATAGCTGATAGAACAAGTCATCAATCCGTGGAATCGGATACTTGTTCTTCTCCGTCAGTTTATTAAGTTCTCGAAAGTCAATGCATAGCTGCAAGCATCCGTACTTCTTTTTCACAAAGAGGACCGGTGCACTCCAAGGTGACATACTTGGGCGTATATAGCCTTGATCCAAAAACTCTTGTAATTAAACCTTTAGTTCCTCCATCTCCTTTGGTGCAATATGATACGGCGAGCGAGCCACAAGTTTCGCACATGGCACCAACTCTATAGCAAAGTCAATTTCCTGCTGCGGTGGAAGCCCTGGGAGATCCTTAGGAAACACATCAGCATACTCTGATATAATAGGAACATCACTTACACTGGGCTTCGGCTCAATAGTATCCAACAGCATGAAGAACAACTTCGCGCCCTTCTGAACTGCCTTGACTACATGGAGAGCAGACATCAATATCTTGCTCGATCCTCGCATTCCAGCGAACTTAGTCTATCGTTTCGTGTTCTGTTTCAGTGTGACTTCCTTAGAGTTGCAATCTATAAAGGCACGTTGCTCCGATAGACAGTACATACCAAAGATTACATCAAACTCCGATAGTGGCAACACAGATGCTTCCAATCCGAAATCTCGACTTCCTATGCGCACTTCAATACAACAAGACGTATTTGCCAGCATCACGCATCCGTTAAGCAACAATATCTTTAGTTTATCTGTCGGCACACAAGTAGGCACTCCAATCCAAGACATGAAGTCCTTAGATAAAAACGAATGTGAAGCACCCGTATCGAACAGTGCTCTCGCCGGACAGTCCTGAATAAGGACAAAGCCCGAGATAAACAAATCATACACAAGCAATGCACAATGTATGAAATATAGAAAGCAATAAAAGTGTAACTTAACTCATACCTGTGACGACGTCACTTTGCTTTATGGCCTCCTGTTGGCCAAGATTGTACACCCTTGGCTGAGCTGGAGCATACTAGGATGCAGTGGACTCCACCGCCTTTCCCTTTTCAACATATGTTGCTCCTGACTTTTTATCCCCTTTTGGAAGGTCACTCCAACAATCTCGAGCCATATTTCCCACCTTACCACATGTATAACATGTGTGCAGACCTCTCCCAGATGTTGCTCCAGATGTAAGAGAAGAAGGTGTCGGTGCAGAAGTTTTAGGCTTCTTATTCCACCGTCGATACCCAGACTTTAAAGAACTAGGTACCTTGAACTCTGGCGTCTTCCCTGCCAAGTCATTCTTGTTGGAGCATGCGTTCCGTGCTTCTTAGTTTGAGAATAACAAATCCCGGATGTATTTGATCTTGGTATGTGTTTTAAATGTGCAGGGACAATAGCATTTTTATGTACAAAAGAAAGGCTGAGCATGGCATTGATGAAAAGGAAAAACGCGCTATCACTGGCGATAACGATACCGCGGGCGATAGCATAGTCAGTTCTTGCTGACGTCAGCCTTAATCCGCATGTTGCCGCGCACGAAGTCAGTCACGATCAGCGATATCACGGGGCGATACCGATGTCGCCGAGCGATATCCCACGATCGTCACGTTCTCCGCTCAGATCTGAAAATCAGCGCGACGTGTGCCACGTGTCAAGCAACGGAGAGTTATCACTATCGCGGGGCGGTAACGCTAACGCCGGCGATAGAGTGAAATGATATATACGGCCAAAAATTTCAGGGAAGAGTTGGATTGTGCAGAGCTTTGTTTTCCCAGAGAATTTTCAGAGCCTTCATCTCCGTTTCCAGACGAACTCCCTTGGTCCGTTGAAATCTCAAGAGTGAAGGAGATACGACCGTGTGTTCAAGATTGGAGATCTTCTCGTTGGTCCATCATCATCTTCAGAGCTCGTGATTTTGAGGGAGTTTTTAAGTTTTACTATTGTAATTTCATTTTCATCTTTTATCTTTGTAATTGGGTAGGGAAAATCACCACCTTGTGTGTGGTGTCTAAGTCCGTGTGTGGCTTAGGGGCAAATCATCACCTTGTGTGTGGTGTCTAGGTCCGTGTGAGGCTTAGGAGTAAATCACAGCGAGTTGTGCAGCGTCTAGATCATAGGTTTGATCTAGGGGGAGGCTAGTAGGCATATCTAGGGAGATATTGACTATAGCCTACCGGTTCTTGGGAGAAGGATCGGTGAAAAACAAAGCTAAAAACTATTATCGTTGTAAGCCTTGATTTCAAGCTTTATTGGAATCATTTTACATATTCGTTTTGAAGAAGTATAATATTGTTATTCATTTCATTGATCTGTCTCATTCATAGTAGCTAGTCTTTTATTTTATAAAAAGTAAAAAAAAATTTAAAGAGCCCTTATTCACCCCCCCTCTAAGGGCGCCACAAGATCCTACAAGTGGTATCAGAGGAAGGTTATTCCGAATACGGTTTCACCACCAGGAATTATGGCGCAGCATGACCATGCTTTCTCTGAGGGGCAAGGAATTAGCAGACCTCCATTATTCACTGGATCTGACTATAATTACTGGAAAACTAGGATGAAGTGTTTTCTTATTTCTCTTGATATTGAGGTTTGGAATATGGTAGAGACTAATTATGTTCATCCCACTTATACAGTAGGCAATGTAGAAATGGAAAAACCAAAAGATAAATGGGATGATCAGGATAAACTAAGATGCAAAAATAATGCAAAAGCCATGAATGCATTATTTTGTGCATTAGATAGGACTGAATTTAATAGAACTTGTGCTTGTAGTAATGCTTATGAGATTTGGAATTTACTTGAAGTAACTCATGAAGGTACCTCGCAGGTGAAGGACTCGAAGCTGTTTCAACTTGAGTCGGAATTTGAAAAGTTTAGGATGGAAGTGGATGAGGACGTAGACTCAATGTACACCAGATTCACCAAGATAGTGAATGACTCAAAAGTGCTTGGAAAAAATTTTTCAAATGGTGATTTGGTGAGAAAACTTCTTAGATCTCTCCCCCCTAAGTTTAATCCCAAAGTGACGGCTATTTCTGAATCTCATGATCTTAAATCTCTGAATATTGAAAGCCTGATTGGGAACTTGAAAACTCATGAAGTTGAATTGAAAATTCAACAACAAGAGTACATGGAGCCTAAGAAGAAGGGGTTGGCTCTAAGATCTAAGAAAGAAGAATGCAGTAATTCTGAGGATGAAGAAGATGATGAGGAGAGTCTTTTTGTAAGAAAGTTTAAAAAATTTATGAGAAATCCGGAGAGGAGAAATGCTTTTAAAAAGTATTTTAAGAAGGAGACGTTTAGAAAGAAAAAACAAAAGGATGACGACGATGAGGAGGAAGAGAGACCCCCACCGGAGTGCTATCATTGCAGGAAGTTAGGACACATTCGAAGCAAGTGTCCAAAGTATTTGAAAGAACTTAAAGAAAAGAAGCACAAAGGGAAGAAGAAGGTCCTGAAGGCTGAAACATGGGATGATACTACCTCTGAGGGTGCAAGCAGTTCAAGCTCAAGCGAGGAGGAGGCCAATATGTGCCTAATGGGAAAAAGCATCACATCTGATGACGAGTGCAGTGTCCAAAGCGACACTGAGGTAACTCCTCCAACTTATGATGAATTATTTTCTGAATTTTTAAATACTTGCAAATATCTTGAAAAAAGCTTAAAAGAAAATGATATTCTTAAAACTGAAAATAAAGTTTTAATTAAAGAAAACAAAAAATTGTTAAATGAAAATAAGACTATTGGAAAAGAAAAAGTCTCTTGCCAAGAGTGTGATCACTTTATGGGAAGAATAAAAGAACTAGAAGAATACCTTTCCAAATCTCATTCAGAAATAAAAATTCTCAATAAAAAGAATGAGATTTTAGAGAGAGATCTGAAATCTTCTATTTCCAAAGTCTATGAAGGAAAGAAAGCTTTTGAACGTAGATGTGTAAATCTAGTATCTGAGAACAATGAAATGAGAAAGCAAATTCATGACCTAACACTAGCCATGAAAAAAATTGGTTTGGGCCAAAGATCACTGGATATGATCTTAGGTTACCAATGTCACGGATCTGGAAGATTTGGACTCGGATACACGACTGGAAGCTATCGCCCGGCGATAGGTACTACCGCCGGCGATAGCCAGAAATCCAGAAAGTCAAATTTTAACAATTATGATAATAGTAAATTAACTGATACTACCTTTTCTCACAGTAAAAGTCCAGAGAAGTTATATTCTTCTTGCTACATTACATGTGCCAAATGCAATAGATTTGGTCACACCACGAACTCGTGCTGGAAGAAAGGAAAAAGTAAAATTAAGCAAATCTGGATGCCTAAGGCCTCTACCTATACTATTGGTGGAACCACTTGGGTAGCCAGATCTTTACTCACATCCTCTTTCTAGGTGTGTTGGCAGGCTAAGGACAAAGAAGACGTGTGGTACTTGGACTCAGGTTGTTCAAAGCACATGACGGACAATAAAGAGAAGTTTCTTAGCCTGGAGATGAAGAAAGGAGGAGTCGTTACATTTGGAGATAATGGAAAAGGAAAAATCATCGGCATCGGTGTTGTGGGTAACGAAAGTTTTTCAATTTCAAATGTTTTGTTAGTAGAAGGTTTAAAACATAATTTGATTTCTATTAGCCAACTATGTGATAAGGGTTTAAATGTTTTGTTTGAATCTTCTACAAATTTATGCAAAATTATTGATTCCAAAACAAATGAAATTGTTTTTACCGCCCCTAGATGTCATAACGTATATATGATTAAATTTTATGATTTTTCAAATTCTACTTTAAAATGTTTTTTATCAAAAAATGATGAGTTAGAATTATGGCATAGGCGACTTGGACATACTAGTGCAAAGTTAATTAAAAAACTTTCAAAAGATAAATTAATCAAAGGTTTACCATTGCTAGATGGAAATTTGTCTTCATTATGTGAGCCTTGTCAAAAAGGGAAATTTACAAAATCATCTTTTAAAAGTAAAAATATTATTTCTACAACTAGGCCACTCCAATTAATTCATATGGATTTATTTGGGCCAATCACTATTTCTAGCTTAGGAGGTAGAAAGTATACATTTGTATTGATTGATGATTATTCACGTTTTTGTTGGACCTTGTTTCTAACCTCAAAATCCGATGCGCTTTCAGAATTTTCTAAATTATGTTTGCGTATTCAAAATGAATTTGAGCTAAAAATTAAACGCATACGTTCGGATCATGGAGGGGAATTTGAAAATGAAAAGTTTATTTCTTTTTGTACGGAGTTAGGAATTAAACATGAATTTTCCGCTCCACGCACACTACAGCAAAATGGTGTAGTGGAGAGGAAAAATAGGATTCTTCAAGAGCTAGCCCGTACGATGTTATCTGAATTTTCTTTACCAAAACCTTTTTGGGCTGAAGCGGTGAGTACTGCATGCTATGTAATTAATAGAGTAATGCTTCGCCCTATTTTAAAAGTAACTCCTTATGAATTAATTTTTAATAAAAAACCAAGTGTTTCTTATTTCAAAGTTTTTGGGTGTAAATGTTTTATTTTAAATTCTAAAGATTCTTTAGGAAAATTTGATGAAAAATGTGATGAAGGAGTTTTCATTGGGTATTCTTCAACTAGTAAAGCTTATAGAATTTTTAATAAACGAACGAAAATAGTTGAAGAATCTATTCATGTTAGGTTTGATGAGGTTGTTCCATGTGTAGATAAGAAAACTACAGGAAAAGAAGATACACCCCTTCCTTTGATGGAAAATGATGATGAAGAACTTGAAAGGAATGAAGAAGGAAAAGAAGAAGAAGAAAGAGAACAACATGTCCCTCCAAGGGAATTGATATTTTCAAAGGATCATCCGAAGGAGCTTATTATTGGAGATCCACAAAAAGGGGTAAGTACTCGTTCTTCTTTACATGTTTTATTTTCAAACCTTTGCTTTGTCTCTGAAATAGAACCAAAAGATGTTTCCACCGCTTTAAATGATGAATTTTGGTTTTTAGCTATGAATGAAGAACTTAATCAATTTGAACGTAATAAGGTTTGGAATCTTGTAGAACGACCCAAAAATCATCCTGTAGTTGGAGTAAAGTGGATTTTTAAAAATAAATTGGATAGTGATTCTAGAATTGTTAGAAATAAAGCCAGATTAGTTGTAAAAGGTTATGCACAAATTGAAGGGGTAGACTATGATGAAACTTTTGCACCCGTTGCTAGACTAGAAGCGGTTAGGATATTTCTTGCATTTGCTTGCTTTAAAAGATTTAAATTATATCAAATGGATGTCAAAACTGCATTTTAAACGGGTATATAAAAGAAGAGGTTTATGTAGAACAACCCCCTGGCTTTATTAATGAAAAATATCCAAATTATGTTTATAAATTAGATAAAGCACTTTATGGGTTAAAACAAGCGCCTCGTGCTTGGTACGATCGTTTAACTCAATACTTATTAAAGCACGATTATAAAATGGGAAGTGCCGATTCTACACTCTTCATTAAGCAAATTGATTATGATTTAGTTATTTTGCAAATTTATGTTGATGATATAATTTTTGGAGCCACTAATGAAGAGTTATGTAATGAAGTAGTTCAAATTATGAAAAATGAATTCGAAATGAGCATGGTAGGAGAACTTTCATATTTTCTAGGTTTTCAAATTACGCAAAAACAGGATGGTATTTTTATTTGTCAATCCAAGTATATTCATGATATGTTAAAAAGATTTGGATTTGACAACCTTAAACATGCAAATACTCCTATGAGCGCTTCATTGAAATTGGGAAAAGATGAAAGTGGTATTTCAATTGACCAAACCCTTTATAGAAGTATGATTGGGTCTTTATTATATTTAACTTCTTCTAGACCCGATATTATGTTCGCCGTTTGTTTATGTGCTAGGTTTCAAGCTAATCCAAAAGAATCACATTTAAAAGCGGTGAAACGTATTTTTAGGTACCTTATAGGAACATCTAAACTAGGCTTATGGTATCCTCATAATGACTCTTTCATTTTACATGGATATTCTGATTCTGATTATGCGGGGTGTTCATTAGATCGAAAGAGCACAAGTGGCACTTGTCACTTTATCGGCCCAACACTTATTTCTTGGTCGAGTAGGAAACAGAACTCTGTTTCCCTCTCCACTACTGAGGCCGAATATATTGCACTTGGTAGTTGTTGTGCTCAAGCACTTTGGATGACACAGACACTAGAAGATTTTGGCGTATACAAAAATAATGTTGAATTAAAATGTGATAGCAAAAGTGCTATCGATTTAACAAACAATCCCGTATTACATTCTAGATCCAAACACATAGATGTTCGTCATCATTTTATAAGGGATCACATAAAGAAGGGCCATATTAAAATAAATTTTATTGGAACCGATTCTCAAATAGCAGATATTTTCACCAAACCACTTAATGATTCACACTTTTCAATGTTACGACTAGAACTTGGAATCTTAGAATTATAAATAAAATTTAAGAACTAGCCAACACATATAAATAACAGAAAACATAACATAAAACTGGGCAGTACATAGGATAACACTGAAACAGAAAGTACAAACAACAGAACCACAAATTAAAAGAGTTTTCACTATCGCCAGGCGACAGCACTATCGCCGGCGATATCACAGATACATTACACCATAAGATATTACATCACTGATCATAAACAATCACTCATCCATGTTCTCTTCAGCAGACACATTCACATCTTCACTGGAAGTCGGAGTTGGTTCTCTAGGCCTTCGCGTCCGCCTTATTGAATGTCGTGGAGGATCCTCGACTGGACTCCCCCATTCTCGTTCTTCTTCCGGAGTTGGCTTTAATTTCAGCCCCTTTACCAGAAATTTCATGAATTTGCGAAAACCGGAATGACTACGCCTTTGTTCCTCTTTCATCTGCTCCACAGTCTCTCTTAGATCCTCAATAGATTCACGCAAAGAACCTCCCCTTTGGAGTGGTTGTCTTGATGACGAGGCAGCCCTAGGAGATGGACCTCTAGCTGGTTCTACGGTATGTATCGCCGAGATACAATCATCAATGTAGAACTCCTGATCTATCCAATCATATTTCTGATATACTATCCTTTGAATAACACTTCCTAATGGAAGTGTATTCAGTTTCCTCCTAAGGGGATGCTTCATTTTATATGTATATCGTATGATGGATAACACAAAATCGGCCACGTCAAACTTGACTCTCTCTAATACATAATACGTCACTAAGCTCAATTGAGCCGTGATCTTCTTTGTGTCACCGGATTTCAACATAACCGTGTTCCTTAATATGTCTTGAATCACAAATGCATCGCGAGAGAGTGATGAGACGTCTTGAATCAAACTCCTATTTTCTTTTCCATGAAGGACTTGGTTCAGAATACTCCAATCACGATCCTTACGGTAATTCTCTACTATATCAATAACATGATCCTCACAAGTGGCAAGACTATACTCTCGTCTCAAATCAGCATGAGTAATATCTATTTGCGCTCCTTGGATTCGAGACCTTACTCCTCCATTCAACCCAGTATATTTAGGGTCTTCCAAATAATTATAAAAATCCCTTACGAAGATGGAGCTAAACGTGTTCGGTACAATGAGAGACATTATACCTGACTCAACAAGTAGTTCATAGATATGTGGTGGCAGTGATTCATCCAAAAGTTTCGCAATCCCAACTGACGCATTCTCAATCCCCGAGTATGTTTGATATGATGCATGAGGATTGCGGCTGGTACTCTTTCTTGCGCGGGATGATGATGTCATTTCCTGAAAACATAATTAAATATCGTGTTAACTCAAAAAATTAAATTTTCCAAGTTTTCCTCTGTCGCCGGCGACAGCACTACCGCCGGGCGATAGTAGAAAAACTTCTTTTTTGAAATAACCGGTATATTTTCTCTCTTAGGTTCAGAAAAATTACTAAACTTCCATACATCTCAAAGATCTATAACCTATAACTCGTTTTTTGAAAGGATTTTGAATCAAAATGGTATGTTCTTCAAAAATTTTTCTCTTAACAAAATCTATGACCAAAATCGAATTTTTTTCCTAGATCTATCTCCTTTCATGCTATAGATTGCAGATCTATATTTTTTTTTGAAGAAAAACATCACCATAAAGAGGGATCTAGGCCTTACCTTTTGGAGTTTTGAGGGTTTCCGCTGAAGAAGACAATGCCAAACAGCCCAGGGTCGGTCAAAGCAGGAAATGAGTCAGCCCCCTTCGGTTTTTTCGCCTTTAATATCAAAAACCGCTATCGCCGAGCGTTAGCGCTACCGCGGGCGATAGTGATTTCCTTTAGCCATTTTCCAAAAAAAAAAAACACAAAAAAAAACCTACCAATTTTTTAAAACCCTAGTTCTAGTATTATCGTAAAGTTTTGGATGCTTATCAGAATACAATACATAGTACCTGTGTGATTATTAGTTTATCAATTGTTTGAACATTGTTTTTAACTTGTCGTACTCTTGATATCTACCTGTATCATTGATGACTGGAACTTGAATAGACTTGTTTCCGCATGCCTCTAAGTATGAGTAATATTTTATGCTTGATAATGTGCTCACACTGACACGAGCTGATATTTACACATCCTTAAGTTTCTTCTTACATGCTATTGGTTTGTTTCAAAGATTCGCATACAACGCTAACATTTTCATTTATGAGTCATTCACATTGATTTTCCAAACTGATGGCCATTCTGAAAAACCTTTTTTTTTGGGGTTTGCAATACAAGTGAATTCGGAGTCCTAAGTCAAAGTTTCTTAAAAAATGAATGCAAAATATTTAAGAAAAAAAAACACTATTCCATGACTAGGATACTCCAATCAAGCTCTACTCACCCTCCTGATAAGTCTTAATGAGCATTGTGAGGTTGAGCACCTTGACAAGGATTGTAAAGTGTCTTGTGCAAACCCACTTGGCCATTGTTTTAAAAAGAAAAATCTTTATGACATGAGCTTATCTATGTAACGGTGTTAGTTTCTTGTATCCATATCTTGCAAACCTTCCTGTAACATTATTTCTTAAGGAATATGTATACTAAATCACTCTTCACATGTACACAACATTATCACTTATAAAATTTCTTCTCATGAGAATTGGACCGGTCATAGTTCTTCTCTTCCATTTCATCAATTTTCCTGTTTTCGATATCTTCACCTGACAATTTTTCAATGTTTAAATTCAACTCTTAAATTAATTTTTTCCATAGCCTATTTTTTTTTGATAACCTTCCAAATCTTCAGGTAACACTATTCCATGGTTTTTCCAGTCTCTATCATACTACTCGTGTTTCTCCATTCTATTTCTACTCACTCAGCTTCTTTCAGCTTCCGCATCTCCACCTTGTTTTCTTTCCACCATCTTTTGCTAATACCAAAAGGGGGAAATTCAGTACGAAATAAATTGATTGGTACATTTAGGGGGACTACCTATTTCTTACCTATTTCTTTTAATTGATTAGTACATTTAGGGGGAGTACCTATTTCTTTTTTGAATAGGGGGACAATATAGGGGGAGCCACATTTCTTAAATGAGGAGTTTAATTCATATTGATTATTCAAATTGTTTCACATTCTCCTGATCTCATGCAATTTCTTTCTTAGTGGATTTGTTATTATCAAAAGGGGGAGATTGTTGGAGCATGCGTTCCGCGCTTCTTAGTTTGAGAATAACAAATCCCGGATGTATTTGATCTTGGTATGTGTTTTAAATGTGCAGGGACAATTGCATTTTTATGTACAAAAGAAAGGCTGAGCATGGCATTGATGAAAAGGAAAAACGCGCTATCACTGGCGATAACGATACCGCGGGCGATAGCATAGTCAGTTCCTGCTGACGTCAGCCTTAATCCGCACGTTGCCGCGCACGAAGTCAGTCACGATCAGCGATATCACGGGGAGATACCGATGTCGTCGAGCGATATCCCACGATCGTCACGTTCTCCGCTCAGATCTGAAAATCAGCGCGACGTGTGCCACGTGTCAAGCAACGGAGAGTTATCACTATCGCGGGGCGATAACGCTAACGCCGGCGATAGAGTGAAATGATATATACGGCCAAAAATTTCAGGGAAGAGTTGGATTGTGCAGAGCTTTGTTTTCCCAGAGAATTTTCAGAGCCTTCATCTCCGTTTCCAGACGAACTCCCTTGGTCCGTTGAAATCTCAAGAGTGAAGGAGATACGACCGTGTGTTCAAGATTGGAGATCTTCTCGTTGGTCCATCATCATCTTCAGAGCTCGTGATTTTGAGGGAGTTTTTAAGTTTTACTATTGTAATTCCATTTTCATCTTTTATCTTTGTAATTGGGTAGGGAAAATCACCACCTTGTGTGTGGTGTCTAAGTCCGTGTGTGGCTTAGGGGCAAATCATCACCTTGTGTGTGGTGTCTAGGTCCGTGTGAGGCTTAGGAGTAAATCGCAGCGAGTTGTGCAGCGTCTAGATCATAGGTTTGATCTAGGGGGAGGCTAGTAGGCATATCTAGGGAGATATTGACTATAGCCTACCGGTTCTTGGGAGAAGGATCGGTGAAAAACAAAGCTAAAAACTATTATCGTTGTAAGCCTTGATTTCAAGCTTTATTGGAATCATTTTACATATTCGTTTTGAAGAAGTATAATATTGTTATTCATTTCATTGATCTGTCTCATTCATAGTAGCTAGTCTTTTATTTTATAAAAAGTAAAAAATAATTTAAAGAGCCCTTATTCACCCCCCCTCTAAGGGCGCCACAAGATCCTACAATTCTTACGCTACACGCGCTTCATATCTAGTTCGAGGGAGAGGGTCGTATAGACCAAGGTAAGAAAACCCTGCGTCATTGGTCTTGATAGAAGCAACCGCAGGTCATCTCTCAGCCCTTCATAGAACAGATTTGTTTTTCATTCCTCGTCTGCAAATGTGAAGTGTGCATACCTTCCCAATCTCGTAAACTCGTGCAAGTAGTCATCCATAGACCTCTCGCCTTTAGTTAGCCTTTGAAATTGGTTCTCCATCACAATCCGTTGTGCCGATGGAATGTATCTCGCCAGAAAAAACCTTGATAACTCCTCCATTGAGATCTCGATCAACAGCCGACCAGCAAACTGGTGCAACTCCAGATCATCCAACAATATTCTCGCCTCACCATCTAACAAGAAGGTAGCCATAGTGACTTTTTGTCACTCCTCCATTTCAGTTGCTGTCAGGTCTCTCTTTATCCTTGAGAGCCAATCTTCGGTTTGTGTAGGGGTTCCAGTATCCGCAAACTCATGAGGATTGAAACTCATAACATGTTTCAATTTCTTCTTCGTCACTCGCCTTGCGGCCACTGGTTCAATGACCACTTGTCTCGCCACTACATGCTCAACTACACCAACTGGTTCCTAGACCACCGCCGGAGTAGGAGGTTGTCTTTGACCTCCTGGTTGCACATTGATTAATGCGAACATGACTTCAGCAACCAACCGTATAGTTTCCACAAAAGGAGGTGTTGGTACCTCATTTGGTGCACTACTCTCCACCGAGCGCTGGGGTTCTTGCTTCTCCACACCACTTCTAGTCGCCTATAATGTGAAACACACAATTCAGCAACTAAGAATATTGACAAAAGCAATTATATGAACGCGTAAGTCCCTCAAACATGTGTATGTGCATTCGTAAGTGGATATTCTTGAGTTCATTTTGTTATAACGGTAAGCACATACACGTTCTCGCCACCCCTCAAAAGAATTCGACCACGAATTTGGCAAAGAAAGACCGAGACAAGCTGATACCAAAATTATGGTGGGCCCATGACCCACAGGTCCCAGGATCGAAAGCTGGTTCTGCAACCAAAAATTGTAACACCTCCATCCGTCTTATGAAATATAATAGAGGGTCCGGCCGGAGCCCCAGACCATATTCCACAGACAGTCCGCAGAGTTACATGCTAAGATCAAAAACTACACGAATCCTAACTGAAAGTTAATAGTTGCCAACCTAAATCACCTAGAGGGGGGTGAATAGTTGAGTTGTGCGTCTTTTTATGAAATAAAAAATCTCAAACCAAAGCACAAATATATCTACCAAACAAACAAACACATACGAGGCAAGATTTATTGTGGTTCCCTAACCTTGGGTACATCCACTTTCCCTCTCCGATCTAGCAATACACTAGACTCGGCTACTCCACTATCTCGGATTGAAAAACAATCCTACCCTCGGAACAATGTTCCTACAAACTCGATCTGCAAGATGGATCTACACTCGGAAGGCAAAACTTCCTACAATCTCGGAGTTGAAAACTCCTACACTCGGAGAAAACTTCTCCTACAATAATGAAATAAACTTGTAAAGAAATACAAACAGTAAATCCTTGTCAGATCTGCAAAACATCGGCGTGGATCTTCTTCTTCTAGACTTTTCGGCTTTATCAGAATGTTGAAGAAGAATCTTGGCAATATCAGATCTGGACTTCTTGGCTTTACACGATCGAATTAGAAGATGAAGCGTTGAGCAGAGATCTCAATCTGTAGAGTCTTCTTGATCTGAATCCTCAAAAAAGTGAAACCCTAGCCGGTCGGAAATCTGCAATGGCGGCGGCGGCGAGTTTCGTTCTTGGAGAGAGAAAGAGGAGATAGAATTCTTTTTAGAGTGTACGGCTGCAAAATCTCTTAGAATAATCTTTGAATAAATCAGATTAGGGTTTGTCAGTTTGACAAGAGCTTTTATAGGGGAAGAAAAGATTAGCCATAATTGCGTCATTATGAAAGACACGTGGACCAATCATGTCAACGTTAAAAATAAGACTGTTAGGTCTGGACTTAAAGAATTTCTGAAAATTCAAAGTAAATTACTCGAGTCAAGCAGAACTACTCGAGTATATGCAGCACTACTCGAGTAGGTAGAAGATGACTACTAGAGTACATGAGAAAAATTACTCGAGAGAGTATGAGATGATTACTCGAGTACATGGAGTCAACTACTCGAGTAAATAAGAATGAGAAAGACTCAGCTACTCGAGTAACAAAAATGACTTACTCGAGTACTTAAGTACTTACACGAGAGGTGGAGTAAATTACTCGAGTATAAGAAATACTACTCGAGTATATAAGAATGAACTACTCGAGTATATAAGAGACTACTCGAGACAAACACTTAGAAAATTTCTGGAACAGGAAAACTGAACTACTCGAGTATATAAGATAATCTACTCGAGACATAAGGAATTACTCTAGTATATAAGATGAATTACTCGAGACAATTAGAACTACTCGAGTATATAACATGAACTACTCGAGTAATTCACTTAAAGAAATTTTCTGGAGGGGGAATTTGGATTACACGAGTAAAAGCATTTGACTACTCGAGTAGTAGATGAACTACTCGAGTATATGATTTAGACTACTCGAGTAAGTAGGAACTACATGAGAGTTAGAATTCAATTAACTCGAGACAGAAGATAGAACTACTCGAGTACTCTATAGTACTACTCGAGTATATAATTAGAAAAACTTTAGAAGAGAATTCTGTAAACTCGAGAGGTGAAAGGAAACTACTCGAGTATATAAGATGAACTACTCGAGAGCCATAATTGGACTACTAGAGTATATCTTAACTACTCAAGTAAGTGAATTACTACTCGAGTATACACTCAGTAACTTACTCGAGTAAGTAAGGAACTACTCGAGTACTTTACTTAGGAAAATATTTTTGATAGAATTTTTCTTCTAAGGTGAAATCAGCATCAAGTCTTTTCCCATAGTCCTAGAGCTTAAATATGAAGTGTACCCCAATAGAGAGGCTACATATGAGTCAACACTTTGGAATACACAATGAGGGATTACATTGTATGGTCATGTGTTTGGTGACCCATTGTAGACTGATATTGGTCAACACTTCCCATAAGAATCCTGCAAACACATAACTCAAACCAAGCATCAAATACAACTTAATTCATCTTAGTTCTAGGGTGACTTCATCAAATCTGGGTTAATGTGGATACAATACACAACAATATCCCACTATTTGTAGAAGTCAGAACCCTTTACACTAAGGTGAATTATGGACATAAAAAGAATGCTAAGTAATCAAGCAGTGTAAGCAATCAAGGAACTATGAAAAAGATAATAAGATCAAAAACTTTGAATTATATAAATATGATTATCCAAAAATATCATTAATAATAAAAATCAATTTCCACAACTCATGAGTCCTTTGGGCTAGCTCTGATGATGTTGCTTGTCTTGTTTCTCTTATTGTCTTCTTTGATAGCTGAAAGGTTTAGGATAATACTTGGGGGGGTCTGGGAGGAGCAGTTAGATTATTTCTTTCATATTCTTTGTCATATATCCTTCTCTTGGTCATGGACTTCTCATACAACTCCCATGCATGGGAACTGTATGAATATTTCTGCTCTCATGGAAGTCCAGAACTAATTTGAGAGTTTCCAGGATGAGAGACTTGGAAGTGGGAGACCAAACCTCAACATGTTCAGGAGCTTTAGTAGGAATGGACTTGCTGGCAGAAGGACCTTCACCATATTTTCTTTTCTTCTTGTAGGTCTGAATTTCAGGAGGAGCCTTGAGGAAAATATCTGCAGGATCTTCAGCCCAACCCTGAGCATATGACTCTGGAGGAGCAACTGAGTCTCCAGGTCTTGGAAAAAAGGTTGGGTGTAGAGGAGGAGCAGGAGCATCAGCAGTAGCTAGAGGATTCAGGTGATGAGGGATAATGGTAGGATCAGCAGCAAATTCTAGAAGGATCTGGTTGTGCATCCAAACAGCAGTGTCATATACGTGGAATTTGACACTCTGTATCTGAGATAGAACATCATCATGGATCTCTTTAACTTTTGCTTTCCATAGTTATTTCTTGAGGGCATCAAATTTTTCCAAATATTCTTTTACCAACTTCTCCCCCTTTCTGACTTCAACAGATAGCTGGGAGATGGCATCATCTTTGAAAGTGCCAACTTCTTCAGATATTTTCATCTTAGTGGCTTCAGCTCGTTTGTCCTGTTCCATTTGATTATTAGCAAGAGTCAGACCTTGCTCCATAACCTGTCCAACACTGGTGATGGTGTGGTCTAAGGCTTTGCCACCCATTTGGAACAGATGTCTGAGCTGATCAGTATTATGATGTATTTCAGCAAATTCTCTGCTCATCTCATGTTCTAGAGAAGTTACCTTATCAGTTACAGTTTTGATACAAGTATCAAAGTATGATTTCTGGTCTTGAAGAAGAAGTATAATCTGAGTCATCAAGTCTGAGGAGGCAGGAGCTGGAGCAGCAGGAGCAGAAGTTGATGGAGCAGAAGGAATAGGAGGAGCCACCCATGGGGCTATTTCTGAGAGGGTGACTGAGCTCTGAGCTCTTGAAGTGGGTAACATGGCATCCCCTTCATCCATTATCTGAGCGATAGTGAAATCTAAATTCTTGAGAGGAGCTTCAGTTGGCTCAGGTGAGAGCTCATTAGAAATGAGAATTGTTTCTTGTTGTTCTTTGGGGGCATCAGGAGATTTTGCTGGAGTTCATACTGGGGAAGTGTCTGGAGACCTTGCTGGAGATTGCACTGGAGATTTGTCCTTGGGAATGTCAGTGACTGGAGAATTTGTACAGAGAGGAGGAGGTGGTTCATCTGCAGTTAGTTCTTCTATCATTTCATTGATGACAGCATCAGTGGAGAGGAGCGCTTCTTGAACTTGTTGATCTGTGAGGATATCATATGGAGTGACTAGTGTAGGAGTAGGTGGAGGAGGAGTTGGTATCCTGGCTTGAACAGTAGGAGCAGGCTACCCCTCCATAGGTGCACTAGAGGAGCTGGGGACCTGAGATGCAGTCCTGTCCTCTGTGTCTATAGCTTCAGTAACTTTGGCAGCTTGAGAGGGATTTTGCAACTTTAACTCCCATCTCTGTATGGAGGAATTGGATACCTTCTTCATGTGGTGAATGATACTTCCCTTGGAGAAACTAAAAACCTCTGGATTGATCTCTTGGAGAAGCAGGGAAATTATCCTTGTATAGTTGGGGGACTTTATACTCTCCTTAATCTTATTCAGAATCAACAAGCCAAACTGAAAGGATTTTCTACAGACTATAGCTTGCATCAATTCAAAGAAATAAAGGGGTATGGCCATGATGGAGTTGGTTTTGCAAAGAAGAATTTTACCAATGACATCAACCAAGAATTTTCCTTCAGCATGCATATCGGACCTATTGATGTATTTAGCATCAACAGAAAGTCCACAGAAAAAGCAAGTTCTAGAATATTCTTCATCACCCAGAAAATCATCTGCATTTGGAGCTGGTAGTTGGAGAAGTCGAGAAACAAAGGTTGGAGTGAGTTTAATGTTGATACCTTTGACTGAAGACTTCAAAACTGTGCCATGGTGCTTGACCTTGACATTCCTGAAAAACTCTGCAACTTCGGGGAAGAGGATACGATATGGTTCTTGGAGAACGAATGTTAATCCGGCGTTGTCGAGCAAAATCAGGATATTATGGAAATTGTCTTATAGGTCTGCAATCCCTATAGCGACTAATTCCGAACCCACATCGATCTTAGAGACGGTGGCCATGATTCAGAAGTCCGAGAGATTCAGAAACCCTAGAGAATGTCGACGGGGAGACGGAAAGGGCGCGGCTCTGCAACTGACTGAGGAAGGTGAAGAGGCAGATGGGGACTCGAGAGAGCGGAAATGATTTCGTGTAGGGAAAGTTTCGGATTTTCTTATTTATATAACCCTAGGTTTAGGTCTTATTTATTTGAAAATGAGAGAAGGAAATCATAGAAGAGGCGGCATTGCCCTTGGTTTGCGCATAAGAAAATTTAAAAAGCAAATGACTCGGCACATACACGAGTAGATGAATCAGGAGTTACTCGAGTAGGTAAACAGAGGTACTCGAGTAGGTGAGAGAGGTACTCGAGTAGATGAGTGAGGTACTCGAGTATGTGAAGTTGACTACTCGAGTATGCCAGTCTGCTACTCGAGTATGTCAGTCTGCTACTTGAGTAGGTCAAGTAGACTACTCGAGTATGTCATTCTATTATTCGAGTAGGTCATACTCTTACTCGAGTATGCTGTTACTTACTCAAGTCAAAACCTTGAACTTTTGAAAATATCAATATTTGACTAACCTTTGAGCCTTGAGCCTTCGTGAAAGTCCAGCTTCTTCTAGTCTTCTTTGTTGAGCATCCCAAGTTCTGTTTTGAAGAACGAGAACTTGGTCTCGTCCAGCGGCTTGGTGAAAATGTCTGAAATTTGCCTATCTGTAGGGACATATTGAAGGTCAATGTCCTCATGCTCCACATGCTCCCGGATGAAGTGATACCTTAGATCTATATGCTTTGTTCGGCTGTGCAAGACTGGGTTGTTGGCAATTGCTATTGTGCTGGAGGAGTCGCAAAACAATGGAATCTTTTCAAACTTCATGTTGTAGTATTCAAACTGATTCTTTATCCAAAGTAATAGTGCACAGCAACTGCCTACAGAGATGTACTCTGACTCGACCGTTGAGATTGCCACACAGTTTTGCTTCTTGCTACTCCAGGAGATAAGCCTTCTCCCAAAGAATTGGCAAGTCCCTGAAGTGGTTTTCCTGTCGTCTTTGCTCCCTGCAAAATCTGCATCTGAAAACCCTATTAGTTCGATGTCATTACTTCTTGGGTACCATAAGCCAAGATTTGGTGTACCTTTAAGGTATCTCAAAATCCGCTTCGCAACAGCATAGTGAGATTCCTTAGAGTTCACTTGAAATCTAGCATAGATACATGTTGAGAACATTATGTCAGGTCTACTTGCAGTAAGGTAGAGCAAGGATCCAATAATGCTTCTGTACTTGGTTTCATCAAAAGGTTTCCCTTTTTCATCCTTGTCCAGAGACATTGTTGAACCCATTGGAGTCCTCATCGAGGTTGCGTTCTCCATTCCGAATTTCTTAATTAGCTCTTTGGTGAACTTGATCTGTGAGATGAAAATTCCATCTTCAGACTGTTTCACTCGAAGCCCTAAGAAATACTTCAGCTAGCCCATACTGCTCATTTCAAACTTCCCTTGCATAAGTTTTGAAAACTTCTTGCATAGGTTGTCATCAGTAGAGCCAAAAATAATGTCGTCGACATAGATTTGCACTAGCAAAATCTTGCCTTTAATTTCCCTAAGAAATAATGTCTTGTCTATCTTTCCCCTTATGAACTTGTTCTCAAGTAGAAAGTTAGACAACGTCTCATACCAAGCTCGAGGAGCTTGTTTCAGACCATATAATGCTTTACGCAGTAAATAAACGTAATCAAGAAAGTTAGAATCAACGAAACCTGGAGGTTGTTCCACATACACCTCTTCCTTTATGTCATCATTAAGGATGGCAGACTTCACGTCCATCTAGTAGACAGTGAAGCCTTTGAGTGCAGCATATGCTAGAAATAACTGTATAGCCTCCAGCCTTGCCACTGGAGCGTACGTCTGGTCGAAGTCGATTACTTCTTCTTGACGATAACCTTTGGCGACAAGTCTGGCCTTGTTCTTTACTATCGTTCCATCCTCGTCCATCTTGTTCCTGTAGACCCATTTTGTCCTAATAACGTTCTTACCTTTGTGTCTTGGAACAAGCTTACATACTTGCAGTGCTTGAACTGGTTCAGTTTTTCTTCCATCGTCATTATCCACGATGCATCTGAGTTTGCTTCCTCAAACTTCTTTGGTTCAACCTGAGAGAGAAAACTTAAATATAGATTCTCATTAGTGGTACCTCTACGAGTTCTGACACCATCTCGGGGATCTCCTATGATCTGGTCCATGGGATGATCCTTCAAATGTCTGAGCTCTAGAGTCCTTGCATCTGGATTATCTTCTATCACCAGAGTGACTTCTTCATCTTGGATGACTTCTTTATCTTGATCATCAGCCTCTCCAATAGGGGTTGGAGTGGTGATCTTGATGAACTTTTCACCTTTGTCTTCGAACGGTTCATCCAAGCTAATTTCTTTCATCTTTGCACCTGCATCTTCAACAAGCACACTAGAAGAGTTGCTTTGCATCAAACTCGTCTCATCAAATACATGTATCGATTCTTCTACCACCTGGGTTTTTCTATTAAAAATCCTATATGTCGTACTATGGCTACTATAACCTACCAAAATACCTTCAAAACTCTTTTCGCTAAACTTAGTAGTATGATACTTGTCATTGTTTAGTACGAAGCATTTACAGCCAAAAATTCTAAAGTATGAGACTGTAGGTTTCCTGCCCTTCAAAAGTTCATAAGGTTTCTTATCATGGTTTTTGTTTATGAGGGCTCGAATTTGCACGTGGCATGTAGTGTTGACGGCTTCTGCCCAAAAATATTCTAGAAGTGAAGTGTCACTCAACATGGTCCTGCAGGCCTCTATGAGTGGTCTGTTCCTTCTCTCAGCCACTCCATTTTGTTGTGGAGTACGAGAAGAGGAAAACTCATGAAATATACCTAAGCTTTCACAAAATTCTGTCATGGCCCCAAACTTAAACTCTGTTCCATTGTCACTTCTGATTTTCACTATGGAGTAGTTGTATTCATTCTGTACTTGCCTGACAAAATTAGTAAATGTGTCGAAGGTATAAGACTTGTGTTTCAGAAAGAACACCTACGCAAAGCGCGAGTAATCATCAACAATTACCAACGTATAATCCTTACCTCCCAAACTTCTAATTTGCAGTGGACCGAACAAGTCCATATACAGTAGATGAAGATACCTATTAGAATCCTTTCCAATAATGCTTTTAAAGGTAGCCCTTGTTTGCTTGGCTTTTACACATGCATGACAAGGTCTATCTTTGACGTACTTGACATTTAGGGCATCATGTACCAAGTTCATTGAAAATAATTTATTTATGGTTTTGAAATTAATATGAGCTAATCTCTTGTGTCATTGGTCACCAAGAGATGCACTATCTTTTGCTAAAAGGCACACTGGTGTCGAAGAATTTATACAAATGAAATTTAAACAGAAAATGTTTCTGCTTCGAGTACCAGATAGAATCGTTTTCATATTGTCAACAGATTTTATCAAGCACTTGTCAGCGTGAAACTCAACTATGTATCCTTTTTCGCAGAGTTGGCTTATGCTTATAAGGTTATGTTCCAAACCTTCAACGTAAGCCACATCTGAGAAGAATACATTACCGTTAGTGATCATACTATAGCCTCTAGTAATTCCACGGTCTGAACCTCCAAAGATGACCTTCGGTCTGTTCACAACTGGAGTAAAATTCTGAATAAGGCTTCTTGTCCCGGTCATATGCCAAGTCCATCCACTGTCCAAATACTAGATTGGCGTTTTGTTGGCCTTTGGACATTCCTGCAATCACAATCAGTTAGCCTTAGGAACTCAAATACGTTTGGGTCCTTGGTCTCGGGTTAGAACACTCCCACTACAAATATTAGTATTAGGAGTGGTCTTCCTCATATTGCCAACATGTGGGGTTGCAGCATTTCTAGGATTAAACCAACAATCAATGGCAAAGTGACCAATTCTGCCACAACACTAACAGTCAAATCTGTTGTATCTTTGCCTTATGTTCTCCTTCTTGGCCTTTTGGAAATGAGTTCTAGCAGGGTCAGCATTCTTGGAGGAAGATGTCTCATGATGATGGCAATCACATGGCTTCTTCTCCTTTACAGGCTTTTCTACAACAGGCTTTGCCTTTGGTGCCTTCTTGAAGTTATGGCCATGATTGAAAGGGACATAGCTCTGAAGAATGACTTCTTTATAAGGTGACATAAAGACACTTTCGCCAAAGTTTCTGGGTCGAGTCCATTCTTGATAACGGGACTTTGGCTCTACATAAGTAGGCCTAGCAAAGTGTCCGTAAGATGAGTAAAGATCAAACTCGTTTGAAGGAAAATAACCTTCTTGAACGTGGTCTGATCTTGAGGGTCTTTCCCCTTCTCTTTGGCTAAGGCCTTCTTGGCGGCCTTATTCTTTCGTTGATCCTTATTTCTCCTAGAGGATTTACTAAGAGCTTCTTCATGGCCTAATCTAGCACTCTTGGCCTTAGATGAGAATTCAGCAACGAATGGAAGAACTGTCTTGGGCTTCGAGAAACTTTCAACTAGTTTCTTTTCAGTGGGAAGTTGGGCTTCCAGTTCCTTGATGATTTTCTCTTTGAGGTCAAGGTGCTCAAGAGCCTTGTTATATTCTTCAATAGCATTATTGAAGTTTTCTTCGAGCGAGTCAGTCTTTGCGACTTTCTCTCTCAAGATGCTCTCTTCAGCTTTGAGAGACTTTATCTCTTTAGCCTGAGTTTTCACGACTTGGCGACATTTGTCGTAAGCCATGATTAACTCCTTATATTGGGCCAAGAGTTCAGACGCATCGTCAGAAGAGCTATCCTCACAATCATGTTCAGAAACTTTAGAATCAGAGAGAGGAGTGTGAGAGTTTACCTTCCCAGTGAACTGGGGCTCTTGTTCATCATCAGTTTGAGCCATGAGTCCAAAATAGGCTTCTTCTTCTTCACTCGACTCAGATGAGTCAGAGTCACTAAGAGTCTTGCCCTTTTTGGCCATCAAGCTCTTCTATGTCCTCTTCTTGTTGTACAAGGACTTCTTTTCCTCTATTCTACCACCCTCCTTCTTCTTGTGAGGGCAGTCAGCGATGACGTGTCGTGGCTTATTACAACAATAACAAATAATGTCAGTCGAAACATGTTTGTTCTGTTTAGAGGAATACCTATCATGGCTACTCGAGCCTTTTCTTTGCCAATCACCATTGTGTCGTGATCTTCTATAGGAGGCATCTTTGCCTTTCCATTGCTTCTTCTTGTTCAAGAATTTCTTGAACTGCCGAGAGAGTAGTGAGAACTCTCCTTCTGATAGTTTAGAGCCTGAGGTGCTTGGCTCTGAGGTTTCTTCTTCACTAACTTCTGGTGCTGGAGTAGGAGGAACAACCTTGGACTTCTTAGAGATGTCTGCCTTTAAAGCAACAGACTTCTCTTTGAATGCATACCTATTTTTCTCTTCTTTAGCCTTCCTGGTGTTGAGTTGGAGCTCTTAGGACATCGGCTTCCCGAAGAGATTCTGAGGATCTGTCTCGGCCAGTTTTCCAAACTCCCTTATAGCACAGACCTTGTTATCTCATTCCTTAGTCAGGGATCTCAAGAACTTATCATTTAGCTCTCCATTAGTGAAGACTCTGTCATAGACCCTTATCCCATCCACTATCTTGAAGAAATTCTCAAAGGTGTCAGCAATGGTATCTTTGTTTCCCTGTCGGAAAGCCTCATACTTCTGATTTAGAAGGGATCTTCTATCACCCCTTACTTCTTCTGTACCTTGCATCAAGGTAACTAATGACTGCCACATATCCTTTGCAAACTAGAAGTGAATCAGGTTTTGCAGCATTGAATCATCGACTGCACTTGCTATGATATTTTTTGCCTTTTTGTCCAAAGAGACAAGTGTGATCTCATCCTTATCTAGATCCATAAGTTTCTTGGGGACTTGCTTGTTTGAATCTATAGTGGAGATTGTCATGAGAATATAAGGACCTTCTTCAACTATCATGAATATCCTTGGATCCACAGCTTCCATGAAGAACTTGATTCTCTCTTTCCACATAGGGAAATTATTTTTGTTGCACGAAGGAAGCTTGGCAAAATCTTTAGCCTTGTCCATTTTGGTAGATCTCAAATGACAACTATTGATCAAGGTGTTAACCTTTTAACGATCAACCTGGCTTTGATATTAATTGAAAGTTAATAGTTGTCAACCTAAATCACCTAGAGGGGGGTGAATTGGTGAGTTGTGCGTCTTTTTGCGGAATAAAAAAATCTCAAACCAAAGCACAGATCTATCTACCACACAAACAAACACAGACGAGGCAGGATTTATAGTGGTTCCCCAACCTTGGGTACATCCACTTTCCCTCACCGATCTAGCAATACACTAGATTCGGCTACTCCACTATCTCGGATTGAAAAACAATCCTACCCTCGGAACAATGTTCCTACAAACTCGATCCGCAAGATGGATCTACACTAGGAATGCAAAACTTCCTACAATCTCGGAGTTGAAAACTCCTACACTCAGAGAAAACATCTCCTACAATAATGAAATAAACTTGTAAAGAAATACAAACAGTAAATCCTTGTCAGATCTGCAAGAAATCGGCCTGGATCTTCTTCTTCTAGAATTTTCGGCTTTATCAGAATGTTGAAGAAGAATCTCGGCAATATCAGATCTGGACTTCTTGACTTTACACGATCAAATTAGAAGATGAAGCATTGAGCGGAGATCTCGATCTGTAGAGTCTTCTTGATCTGAATCCTCAAAAAAGTGAAACCCTGGCCGGTCAGAAATATGCGATGGCGGCGGTGGCGAGTTTCATTCTTGGAGAGAGAAAGAGGAGACCTAATTCTTTTTGGGGTGTACGGCTGCAAAATCTCTTAGAATAATCTTTGAATAAATCAGATTAGGGTTTGTCGGTTTGACAAGACCTTTTATAGGATAAGAAAAGATTAGCCATAATTGTGTCATTATGAAAGACACGTGCACCAATCACGTCAACGTTTAAAAATAAGACCGTTAGGTCTGGACTTAAAGAATTTCTGAAAAGTCAAAGTAAATTACTCGAGTCAAGCAAAACTACTCGAGTATATGCATCACTACTCGAGTAGGTAGAAGATGACTACTCGAGTACATGAGAAAAATTACACGAGAGAGTATGAGATGATTACTCGAGTACATGGAGTCAACTACTCGAGTAAATAAGAATAAGAAAGACTCAGCTACTCGAGTAACAAAAATGACTTACTCGAGTACTTAAGTACTTACACGAGAGGTGGAGTAAATTACTCGAGTACAAGAAATACTACTCGAGTATATAAGAATGAACTACTCGAGTATATAAGAGACTACTCGAGACAAACACTTAGAAAATTTCTATAACAGGAAAACTGAACTACTTGAGTATGTAAGATAATCTACTCGAGACATAAGGAATTACTCGAGTATATAAGATGAATTACTTAAGACAATTAGAACTACTCGAGTATATAACATGAACTACTCGAGTAATTCACTTAGAGAAATTTTCTGGAGGGGGAATCTGGATTACACGAGTAAAAGAATTTGACTACTCGAGTAGTAGATGAACTACTCGAGTGTATGATTTAGACTACTCGAGTAAATAGGAACTACACGAGAGTCAGAATTCAATTAACTCGAGATAGAAGATAGAACTACTCGAGTACTCTATAGAACTACTCGAGTATATAACTTAGAAAAACTTTAGAAGAGAATTCTGTAAACTCGAGAGGTAAAAGGAAACTACTCGAGTATATAAGATGAACTACTCGAGAGCCATAATTGGACTACTCGAGTATATCTTAACTACTCGAGTAAGTGAATTACTACTCGAGTATACACTCAGTAACTTACTCGAGTAAGTAAGGAACTACTCGAGTACTTTACTAAGGAAAATATTTCTGACATAATTTTTCTTCTTCTAAGGTGAAATCAGCATCAAGTATTTTCCCATAGTCCTAGAGCATGAATATGAAGTGTATCCCAATAGAGAGGCTACACATGAGTCAACACTTTGGAATACACAATGAGGGATTATATTGTATGGTCCTGTGTTTGGTGACCCATTGTAGACTGACATCGGTCTACACTTCTCATAAGAATCTTGCAAATACATAACTCAAACCAAGCATCAAATGCAACTTAATTCATCTTAGTTCAAGGGTGACTTCATCAAATCTGGGTTAGTGTGGATACAATACCCAACACTAACTCAGAGCATTCTAGCAGAGACTTTAATGTTGCATGAACTCATACTAATTGAATGTCCACTATATATAAACCATATCATTTATATATACATAAGGAATGTTAATTACAAATTCACAAAATGTCACGGCCCTAAGGCCTTACAGTTATACTTCACAAGTGTGGTTTACAAACATTGGCACGCATGCCAGCCATACATGAAAATAAAAAAGTTCGCCTTTGGGCCTTCGAGGTCCAGCCAATCACAGCAAAAGGGCTTCAGCCCGCTACTTTCCACTTGGCTCTCCAGCACCTGCAAACTACAACCTACCAGAATGTGGCAAACAAGATAACAGCGGTGATTCTCCTTCCCTACAACAGCATGTATATATATATATATATATATATATATATATATATATATATATATATATATATATATATATATATATATATATATATATATATATATATATATATATATATATATATATATATATATTGGCAACAACAAGGTGCATTTAAGCACTCATCACCACAGACGCAGGCTCAACGGCCACACGCCCTGTGCACTCAGGGCGCATTATCGGTGTACCGGACTTCCCGGATACCACCTCCCGTTCATAGGTCCAAGACTTAACGGTTCATTCTTGAGCATTTTAGTCTTTCTGGCCGCAGGCCTAAGACTCTCATTATGCCATCGACGACATCCAGTTATTTTAGGCAATCTAATCAAGGGTAATCGACAAGATGCAGGTGGACCTCCCCTTTCCCGTTCGGCTTAACAACCTTTAGAGCCGAGCACTATGGCTCACAGCTTCATTACGGCTCTCACCATAATAGTTGTCCCCCAGGGCTCAAATCACATGTTAGTCTCACGGTCTTCGCAAGGCAGGCTTCACACCAATTTAGGCTGGCACTCATGGCCACCATAGCTGGGCCCTACAGGCTCTTAGCTTCTCATATAGTGGCCTACAAGTCTCTCTGAGACATTCCTCACAAACATAGCTCACTGGGAGCTATCATCGGCAATACTCACTGTCGCCCGGTGATATCAAATAGTTTTATAAACCGTGGAATTTCTTGGTTATTTTAAAGGAACTGTAGGTTGGTCATTGTTGATGCTCCGATCAGCTACAACACCATATTTGGGTGCCCTCCCATCAGATCCTTCCGCTACATCCCTACTAATTCCATAAATATATCAAGTTTAGTAGTGGAGGAGTCCAGGTCAGGATCAGGGGGGATCTGAAGGTGGTGAGGTAGTGTTATGTGACTGTCGTCAACACCATATCCTGGATGGCAGAGGGGGAGGAGTTGGAGAAGGAGATGATGACGCAGGAGGAGGTTTTATAGGAGGAGGAAGTGAGTCTAGGTGAGGCTATAGATAAGGCTGCAGAGAAGGAGCGGGGAGAAGGAGAAGCGGGGGTTGAGGCCCAGGGAGGTGGAGAAGCGGAGCCGCAGGAGTGCCCGTTGGAGGCGATGGAGGTTGAGGAAGTAGGCGTGTGGGGGAACAGTTCAGGTAGGAGGAGCCAAGGAGTGGAGGAGAGCAGTCCAGGTTGGAGTCGATGAAGGAGGTTGTGGAGATGGAGGTCTTCACCATGGTGGGAAAGGCGGAGAGGGAGCGGATCAGCAGCAGCTTGAGCCCTGAAGATCGGGAGAGGATGCGATAGTGCATCCAAAGGAACATCGACATCTTTGCTTGGATCTTGGCAGACATGTCGAGCATCGATGCAGACGTGGTGTGCCACCGTCTGAATCTGGACCCCAAGACGCGCCCTATCTGCCAAAAGATGAGGACCATATTCACCAAGTTGAAGTAGCCCATCTGCGAGGAGGTCAAAAAGCTTCTCGAAGCAGGTTTCGTCTCGGTGATCTAGTATCCAGGCTGGTGTTGAATTTTCTCAAAGTGGTCAACGAGATAGTCTAACGCCAAATTAATATTCTCAGAGCTATCAAGATCACACCTTGATCAAGTGGAAACCAGGAAAACAAGCTCAAACACCAAATGCAAGTAGAAGGAACAAGCAGATCATTTATTTATTTACTTCTTTACAAGACGAGGTATACATGGCAAGACATGATTTCGCCAGTACACAAGGAAAAAATAGAAAGTCAAAACACTCCGAGCGGACAGAACTGGAAACCGCCGAGACTGCCTAGTCCGCTAAAGTCGCCGAGCTCACCCGAACTGCTGCTGCTAGAAGACGAAAAGAACACGGAGTCCGCCGAGACCGCGAGGTCGCGCGGACACGCCGTTATTCGCTGACTGCTGCTGAACTGAAGAACAGACCACCTACTCGCCCGAGTCTGATGGATAGGTTATTGAACTTGGAAAAACTGAAGCAGAGAAAACTGACAAGCCGCAGAAGTGGCATGCTGAGACCGCTGATTGTAAATGCAACCTTCACCGATCCTGACCGAAGTCAAAGCCAAACTCCTGGCTCCAAAGTGCTAGCCGCACAACCTGCAAATAGTAATTAGTTAACTCTTTTCAACCTTCGCGGACAGGAAAACCCAGACCGCAACAATTAACCAAGACTCAATTTACTGTTCACTCAGTTACTGTAGACGTGTCGGGTGGGGGGGGGTCTATTTATAAGAAGGGTAAGGAGTGTGATCACTGCCATAGTGAATAGAGTCACCGCCCCAATTCGTGGCTAACACATCCCAGTCCGCCGAGTCCGCAAGGACTCGGCCATACTTCAAACCCGCCAGGCACCAGGTAAAAAAATAGACCGCCATCATGCGGACACTACACCAGTGCGCACTGTACGCAAGCTCACCGCCAGTCTGCCACTCAATATAGCACGCGGACACAACCACAACCCATGCTGCATCAGTCCTCACACTATACATGAAAGAAGCGGCAGTCCGCACAGCTTGACAACAATGCCACAGTCCGCCACGAGTCCACGACCAACAGGCAGTCCGCCCGGTCAACAGCGGACTATGCGAACACTGCGAACATCATGGACTTGTCACAAAAAATGACCAAGTCCAGCAGCCCATCAAGCAACTGGCGCGAGCATGGTGGACACAAAAGACCCAGTCCGCCAACATCAGGACAGGACGCCACAAGAATGTGACCAACACCCACTACATCACTAGAGAGCTAGGCGAGGACCAAAGTCGTTCTCCAAAAACAATCCGTTAAGGCAGACACCGCAGACTCAACCAAGTCCGCTACAACTCATGTGGATAACCACCAATCCGCCTGGTTACCACAAGAACAGGCTTAGCTGCAGAACTACAGGTCGAGCAGAGTATCGCCACCAGACCGCCAAAGACAGGCCACATAGGCCGCTCCATAAGAACAGCCAAGCCACTAGGTCCAACAGGCAAGACACCTAGCCCACAACATCAGTCCGCCCAGGCTGCGGACTCGGATCGCTCAGACCGCCCGGCCTGCTCCATCACCCACTTTCACTTTATAAATTTCAACACTCCCCCTTGAAGCGAGAAGTGGTGATCAATCCCAGCAAACCTCGTAACCGTTGAAATGTCCCCTTCGACAACGGCTTCGTGAAGATATCAACAAGATTGTCTTCACTCCGAACATGCCCGACCATAAGAGATCCTTCTAACACCTTCTCCCATATAAAGTGATGCTCGATCTCAATATGCTTGGTCCTTGCGTGACAAACAAGATTGTTCACCAGTTTGAGAGCACTCTCATTATCACCTCGGAGCAAAGTAGGACCTTGTACTTCCTCATGAACATCCTCTACAAGCCTTCTTAACAAGATGGCTTCTCGAGCAGCCAAGGCCGAAGCCTTGTACTCTGCTTCCATAGTAGACACGCACACTGAGTCCTGCTTCTTGCTACACCATGAGATGCAAGCTGATCCACAAGTGAAAACATAACCTGAAGTTGATCTTCGATCATCTGAGTCACAACCATAATCAGCATCCGTGTATCCAAGCAAAGAAAAGTCTATGTCCCTTCTATAGAGGAGTCCCATATAAGAAGTCGCCTTGACATACTTCAAGATATTCTTTGCCACTACCAAATGAGAATTCCTTGCCACAACCATAAACTGACTTACTCGGCCAACAACGTAATCAATGTCTGGCCTTGTTATCATTAAGTAGATCAGGCTCCCCACTAGAGCTCTGAACACCAAGGGATCAGGAAGAATCCTTCCTTCATCTCGTCGATGCTTCAACCCAAAATCCAGAGGAGTAGAGCAACTCTTCCCTTCCTTCATGCTGAATCGATTCACAATGCGATCCGCATATCCTTTCTTGTAGATGAGTATCCCACTCTCCTTACTCTCCACTTTGAGACCAAGAAAGTGATGAAGCTCTCCCAAGTCTTTCATCTCGAAGCAAATAGCTAGCTCAGCCCTGAGCCTAGCTATCTTCTCTTTAGAATTCCATGTGATGATCATGTCATCAACATACAATAAGACCAGGACCTGAAGCTCCCCCTTCTTCTTGATTAACAAGCTTAAATCTGAGTTAGAAGAAAGATATCTGCAGAATTGGAGATATTCTGCTATCTTCCCATACCATTCTCATGGTGCCTACTTCAACCCGTAGAGAGCCTTCCTGAGCTTGCAGTCATAGTCCGGATGAACTTCAGAGACAAATCCAAGTGGTTGATCAATGAAGATATCCTTATCAATCTCTCCGTAAAAAAAGCGTTCTTTACATCAAGCTGCCACATCCTCCATCCTTGGCAAGCTGCCAAGGTGATCACCACCCAAACCGAAGTCATCTTTGCAACTGCACTAAATGCCTTCTCATAGTCCTCTCCATACTGTTGTGAGAATCCTCGAGTAATAAAGCGAGCATTGTATCTATCAATGCTCCCATCAGCCTTCTTCTTCAACTTGTACAGCCACTTGCAAGTCACTGGAGTAATGCCATCAACCCTGGGCACATGGTCCCAGGTTTCATTCTTCTTGAGAGCAGCAATCTCCTCTTTCATGACATCTTCCCACTCCTTGACTCCAGTGATCTCATTGAAGTTTTCAGGCTCTTGCTCATCCAGAGGATCTGCAAAGAAGCAGGAGACAAAGCTCACTACATTCCCATCACAGTATCGAGCTGGTGGCTTGATAATCATCTTTGATCTCTGAAGGGTTTTCTCCTTGCTCACCACCTCTATTGCTTCTTCAGACTCAGCTCCATTCCCGGGCACACTTTGAGCAATTCTCCTCCTACTTCCTGAACCAGAATCCTCTGCCTCAGAGCTCGAAGCAATAGGAGATGTTGGTGATACAACAAGCTCCTCTTCCAAAACATCAGCGGCCACCTTCTGCTCTTCATCAACCTTGCTCTATGATAGCTCAATCGAGCCTCCTCTATATGACGTCAGTTCATCAAAGACATTTCTCTTGATATAACAAACATCTTCATCGCAGGATCCATGCATCTCCATCCCTTCTTCTGCTCGTCATATCCTACAAAGACAAGCTTCCTTGCCTTTGCATAAGTCTTTGTCCTTGAAGCATCCGAGGCTTGCACATAGCAAGTTGATCCAAACACCCAAAGGTGTTCCACGCTTGGCTTATCCTTCAGCAACATCTCAAAAGAAGACTTCATGTTGATCGGACTGAGCGGCATCCGATTGATGACATAAGAAGCACAAGAGATCCCCTCTGCCCAGAAGGACCTAGGAATGTCTTTCGCATGAAGCCAACACTTGCAGGTTTCCATCAGATGAACGATCTTCCACTCCGCTACTCCATTTTGTTGTGGAGTGTGAGCACAAGTAAGCTCTCTCGGGATCCCATGCTTCCTGCAGAAGTTAGAAAACTCAGAGGAGACAAACTCACCACCATTGTCTGATCTAAACTTCTTGATCCGCAAGCCAAGCCGGCCCTCCACTAGCTCCTTGAACTCCACAAACAACCGAAAAGCTTCTGACTTCTCCTTAAAAAAATATTCCCAAGTGTATCTTGAGTAGTCATAAATCAGAATGAGCATGTATCTACTCCCACCAAGGCTAGCAGTGACGGTTGCTCCGATCAAGTCACCATGGATACACTACAATGGTCTCTTGCTCCTCGTTTATGACTTATCAAACAAAAGTCGATGAGCCTTACCGTATTGACACCCCGCATAAACGTGACCATCGCCAAAGGAAGATAGCTTAGGCAAGACTCTCACAAGGCTCCTGTTTTCCATAGCTTTCAACTTATCCATTCCTATATGCCCCAGCCTCTCATGCCATATAGCAACGCTATCATTAGCCCTCATCCTATCAACGTAATAGTTTGTTTCAAGAATAAACAAGTTCTTAACTCTCCTCCCAACATGAGCAACATCAGCCTTTACCGCTGATACGTTGCGAAGGAATTTCACTTCTGTTGGCCCAAATAGAACGTGATAACCTGCGTCTACTGCATTGGTCACAGAGAAGAGGTTCTTCTTCATGCCCGGTACATGATATACACTCCTTAACGTGAGTGGCCCCTTATCACTACCCAAGGACACAATCCCCTCCTTCTCTACTTCATAAACAATATTATCAGTAGTAATGATAGCTTCATTACCTTAGTAAGTTTGCAGTGAGGAGAACTTTGACTTATCTCCGGTGAGGTGATGACCACAGCTGGAGTCCATAATCAACTCGTCATTGAAGTCGACAGCGGACAAGGTACGGACACAAGTGCCTGTCAAGAAATCTCTACCCCATCCAGCTTCCTCAGTATTGGAGAAAGCTTCCTCCTTTCCTGCAGCATGCCCAGGTTGTAGTTTGACCTTGCAGTCACGCTTGAAGTGTCCCCGCTGATGATACTGTAGCACTTCAAGTTCTTTTTCCAATCCTTCTTAGGAGTAGTGCTCCTCTCTGGCTAATAAGAGGTTGAAGGTTCATTTTCAGCAGCATTGTTCTTCTTCTTCCCTTCCCATCTCTTCTTCTTCTTGCCTGTGAACAACACTTCACTACCTTCTTCAGAGATAGTGATTCCAGTCATCTGTCTGGCCAAACTTTCCTGCGAAGCAAGCAGGTTCTCAAGCTCCAACAGAGATGGCTGAGTGGCCCAGCCTTGAACAGAGGTTACAAAGGCAACATACTCCTTCCGCAAGCCGTGGATAAATGTGCCTTTTCAACTTGGACTCAGAGATAAGCTCATCAGGATCAAGCGCTGATATCTCAGCACACAGACTCTTCATATTCAAAAAGAACTTAGTGATGGTCAGGTCTCCTTGAGTCATCCTAGCCAACTCATTCTCCAGGAACTGTAGCCTTGCCACATTCTTCCTATTTAACAACCCATCAATAGTTGTCCAAATATCAGCATCCGACTCATATCCAATGATGTGATCAAACAGGTTAGGTGAAACAGCCCACTTGAGGGTAAACTCAGCCTTTGCATTAGTTTTCCTCCAGACTCTCGCCTACTCAGTAGTCCCAAACGCAGCTATAACTTCCTGTCTGTCGTCACCACCAACGACCTCCCATAGCTCCTCGCCCAGAAGAAAACTCTTCATGCACGACTTGCACTTTTTTAAAGTTAGTCATGGTTAAGAGTTCAATATCCAGACCTCTTGCATAGCTTCCTTCCATTGCAGCAACCTTGGTTAAGCTTTCAGAAGCACAGAGCACAACACAAGTTGATCACCACTCAAGCAACTGAACCTCGCTTTGATACCATGTTGAATTTTCTCAAAGTGGTAAACGAGATAGTCTGACGCCAAATTAATATTCTCAGAGCTATCAAGATCACACCTTGATCAAGCGAAAACCAGGAAAGCAAGCTCAAACACCAAATGCAAGTAGAAGGAACAAGCAGATCATATATTTATTTACTTCTTTATAAGGCGAGGTATACGTGGAGAGACATGCTTTCGCCAGTACACAAGGGAAAAAATAGAAAGTCAAAATAATTCGAGCAGACAGAACTGGAAACCGCCGAGACCGCCCAGTCCGCCAAAGTCGCCGAGCCCGCACAAACTGCTGCTGCTAGAAGAAAAAAAGAACACAGAGTCCGTCGAGACTGCGAGGTTACGCGGACACGCCGTTATTCGTTGACTGCTGCTGAACTGAAGAACAGACCACCTACCCGCCTGAGTCCAGCGGACAGGTTATTGAACTTGGAAAAACTGAAGCAGAGAAAACTGACAAGCCGCAGAAGCGACCTGCTGAGACCGACGATTGTAACCGTAACCTTCATTGATCCTGACCGAAGTCAAAGCCAAACTCCTAGATCGACAGTGCTAGCCGCGCAACCTGCAAACATCAATCAGTTAACTCTTCTCAACCTGCGCGGACAGGAAAACCTAGACCGTAATAATTAACCAAGACTCATCTTATTGTTTACTCAGTTTCTGTAGACGTGTCGGGGGGGTCTTTGTATAGGCAGGATGAGGAGTGTGGTCACCGCCCTAGTGAGTAGAGTCACCGCCCCAGTTCGCGGCTAACACATCACAGTCCGCCGAGTCCGCAAGGACTTGGCCAGACTTCAAACCTGCCAGGCGCCAGGTCAAACCAGTCCTCACTGTAAGCAAGCTCAGCGCCAGTCCGCCACTCAACACAGCACGCAGACTCAGCCACAACCCATGATGCATCAGTCCACACACTATACGCAGATGAATCGGCAGTCCGCAGAGCTCGACAACAACACCACAGTCAGCCACGAGTCCACAACCAACAGTCAGTCCGCCCGGTCAACAACAAACTCTGCGGACACTGCGAACACCATGGGATTGTCACAGAAAATGACCAAGTCCAGCAGCCCATCAAGCAACTAGCACGAGCATGGCGGACGCAAAAGACCCAGTCCGCCAACATCAGGATAGACCGCCACAAGAATGTGACCAACACCCACTGCAACACTGGAGAGCTCGGCGAGGACCAAAGCCGATCTCCAAAAACAATCCGCTAAGGCAGACACCGTAGACTCAACCAAGTCCGCTACAACTCCCACGGATAACCACCAATCCGCCTGGTTACCATAAGAACCGACTTAGCTGTAGAACCACAAGTCGAGCAGAGCACCGCCACCAGACCGCCAAAGACAGGCCGCATAGCCCGCTCGACAAGAACAGCCAAGCCACCAAGTCCAACATGCAAGACACCCAGGCCGCAACATCAGCCTGCCCAGGTGAAAGTTTATAGTTGCCTACCTAAATCACCTAGAGGGGGTGAATAGGTGAATTGTGCGTCTTTTTGCGGAATAAAAATTACAAACCAATGCACAGATCTATTTACCAATCAAACACAGATGAGGCAAGATTTATAGTGGTTCCCTAACCTTAGGTATATCCACTTTCCCTCACCGATCTAGAAATACACTAGACTCGGCTACTCCACTATCTCGGATTAAAAATCAATCCTACCCTCGGAACAACGTTATTACAATCTCGATCCACAAAACGAATTTATATTCGGAAGGTAAAACGTCCGACAATCTCGGAGTCAAAAGCTCCTACACTCGGAGAAATTTCTCCTACAATAATGAAATAAACTTTGTAAAGAAATAGAAACAGTGATTCCTGTTTTTCAGATCTGCAATAGTCGGCCAGAAATTTCTTCTTCTAGGCTTTGTGGCTTTATCAGAATGATGAAGAGAAATCTCGGCAAGATTGGATCTGAAACTTCTTGGCTTCACACGATCGATCGAATCAGAAAATATGGAGTTGAGCGAATCTCGATCTGGAGAGCCTTCTTGATCTGAATCCTCAAAAGATGAAACCCTAGCCTGTCGGGAATCAGCGACGGCGGCGGCGGCAGATTTCGTTTCTTGGAGAGAGAAAGAGGAAACATAAATTCTTGAGAGTACAGCTGTAAAAACTTCATAGAATAATCTTCTTTGAAAAATTAGGGTTTGTCGGTTTAGACAAGACCTTTTATATGATCAGAAAAGATTAGACATAATTGAGTCATTATGAGAGACACGTGGACAAATCACATCAAAGTTTATGAATAAGACCGTTAGACTGGACTTAAAGAATTTTCGGAAAAGTCAAAGTAAAATACTCGAGATGTAAAAGACTACTCGAGTACATGCAGCACTACTCGAGTAGGTAGAAGATGACTACTCGAGTATATAAGAAAAACTACTCGACAGAGAATGAGTTGATTACTCGAGTACATGGAGTCAACTACTCGAGTAAATAAAAGTTCAAGGAATCAGCTACTCAAGTAACAATAATAATATACTTGAGTACCTAAGTACTTACACGAGAGGTGGAGAAGATTACTCGAGTAAAAGAAATACTACTTGAGTATAAGAAATATTACTCGAGACAAAGACTTAGAAAGTTCCTGAAACAGGAAAACTGTACTACTCGAGTATAGAAGATGAACTACTCGAGACAAATAGAACTACTCGAGTATATAAGATGACTACTCGAGATAATGACTTAGAAAATTTCTGGAACTAGAAAACAATACTATTCGAGTATAGAAGTTGAACTACTCGAGACGAATAGAACTAATCGAGTATATGGAGTTGAACTACTCGAGACGAATAGAACTACTCGAGTATATGGAGATTACTACTCGAGACAATTAGAACTACTCGAGTATAAACACTGGACTACTCGAGTAGTAGATGAACTACTCGAGTACATGACTTAGATTACTCGAGTAAATGAGAACTACATGAGAGTCAGAATTTAACTACTCAAGACAGAGGATAAAACTACTCGAGTACTATACAGTACTATTATTTATCAATGGAATCTTTTCAAACTTCATGTTGTAGTCCTCAAACTGATTCTTTATCAAGAGTAACTGTGCACAGCAACTGCCTGTAGAGATGTACTCTGACTCAGCCGTTGAGATTGCCACACAGTTTTGCTTCTTGCTACTCCAAGAGATAAGTCTTCTTCCAAAGAATTGACATGTCCCGGAAGTGCTTTTCCTGTCGTCTTTGCTCCCTGCAAAATCTGCATCTGAAAAGCCTATTATTTCGCGGTCATTACTAATTGGGTACCATAAGCCAAGATTTGGTGTACCTTTAAGGTATCTCAAAATTCGCTCTGCAGCAGCGTAGTAAGATTCATTAGAGTTCACCTGAAATCTAGTACAAACACATGTTGACAACATTATGTCAGGTCTACTTGCAGTAAGGTAGAGCAAGAATCCAATAATACTTCTGTACTTGGTTTCATCAAAAGGTTTCCCTTTTTCATCCTTGTCCAAAGACACTGTTGAACCCATTGGAGTACTCATCGAGGTTGCGTTCTCCATTCTGAATTTCTTAATCAGCTCTATGGTGAACTTGGTCTGTGAGATGAAAATTCCATCTTCAGCATGTTTCACTTGAAGCCCTAAGAAATACTTCGGCTCACCCATACTGCTTATTTCAAACTTCCCTTGCATAAATTTTGAAAACTTCTTGCAGAGGTTGTCATCAGTAGAGCCAAAAATAATGTCGTCGACATAGATTTGCACTAGCAAAATTTTGCCTTTAATTTCCCTAAGAAATAATGTCTTGTCTATCTTTCCCCTTGTGAACTTGTTCTCAAGTAAAAAGTTAGACAACATCTCATACCAAGCTCGAGGAGCTTGTTTCAGGCCATATAACGCTTTATGCAGTAAATAAACGTAATCAGGAAAGTTAGAATCAACGAAACTTGGAGGTTTTTCCACATATACCTCTTCCTTTATGTCTCCATTAAAGAAGGCAGACTTCACGTCCATTTGATAGACAGTGAAGCCTTTGAATGCAGCATATGCTAGAAATAGCATTATTGCCTCCAACCTTACCACTGGAGCATACGTCTGGTCGAAGTCGATTCCTTATTCTTGACGATAGCCTTTTGTGACAAGTCTGACCTTGTTCTTTACTATTATTCCATCCTCGTCCATATTGTTCTTGTAGACCCATTTTGTCCCAATGACGTTCTTATCTTTGGCTCTTGGAATAAGTTTCCATACTTTGCAGCGCTTGAACATGTTTAGTTCTTCTTCCATTGCCATTATCCACGATGCGTCTGAGTTTGCTTCCTCAAAATTCTTTGGTTCAACCTGCGAGAGAAAACTTAAATATAGATTATCATTAGTTGTACCTCTTCAAGTTCTGACACCATCCCGGGGATCTCCTATGATCTGGTCCATGGGGTGATCCTTCAGATGTTTGAGCTCTAGAATCCTTGCCTCTGGATTATCTTTTATCACCGGAGTGACTTCTTCATCTTGGATGACTTCTTCATCTTGATCATCAGCCTCTCCAATAGGGGTTGGGCTAGTGATCGTGATGAACTTTTCACCTTTGTCTTCAGACGGTCCATCCAAGCTAATTTCTTTCAGCTTTGCACCTGCATCTTCAATAAGTACACTAGAAGAGTTGCTTTGTAGCAAACTCATCTCATCAAATACAACTTGTATCGATTCTTCCACGACCAAGGTTTTTCTATTAAAGATCCCGTATGTCTTGCTATGGCTATTATAACCTACAAAAATACCTTCAAAACTCTTTTCGCTAAACTTATTAGTATGATACTTGTCATTGTTAAGCACGAATCATTTACAGCCAAAGATTCTAAAATATGATATTTTCGGTTTCCTGCCCTTCAGAAATTTGTAAGGTATCTTATCGTGGTTTTTGTTTATGAGGGCTCAATTTTGCACGTGGCATGCAGTGTTGACGGCTTCAGCCCAAAAGTACTCCGGAAGTGAAGCATCACTCAACATGGTCCTGCAGGCCTCTATGAGCGTTCTATTCATTCTCTCGACCACCTCGTTCTGTTGAGGAGTACGAGGAGAGAAAAACTCATGAAAGATACCTAGGCTTTCACAAAATTCTGTCATGGCCCCATACTTGAACTCTGTTCCATTGTCACTTCTGATTTTGACTATGGAGAAGTTATACTCATTCTGAACTTGCCTGACAAAATTAGTAAAGATGTCGAAGGTATCTGACTTGTGTTTCAGAAAGAACACCCACGCAAAGTACAAGTAATCATCAACAATTACTAACATATAGTCCTTACCTCCCAAACTTCTAATTTGTAGTGGACCAAACAAGTCCATATGCAGTAGATGAAGACATCTATTAGAATCCTTGCCACTAACGCTTTTAAAGGTAGCCCTTGTTTGCTTGCCTTTTACACATGCACGACAAGGTCTATCTTTGACGTACTTCACCTTTGGGGCATCACGTACTAAGTTCATTGAAAATAATTTATTAATTGTTTTGAAATTAATATGTGCTAGTCTCTTGTGTCATTGGTCACCAAGCGATGCACTATCTTTTGCTAAAAAGCACACTGGTGTCGAAGAATCTATACAAATGAAATTCAAGCAAAATATGTTTCTGCTTCGAGTGCCGGATAGAATCATTTTCATATTGTCGACAGATTTTATCAAGCACTTATCAGCGTAAAACTCAACTATGTATCCTTTATCGCAGAGTTGGCTTATGCTTATAAGGTTATGTTCCAAACCTTCAACGTAATCCACATCTGAGAATGATACATTACCGTTCGTAATCATACCGTAGCCTTTAGAGAATCCACGGTCTGAACCTCCAAAGATGACCTTCGGTCCATTCACGACTGGAGTAAAGTTCTGAATTAGGCTTCCTGTCCTGGTCATGTGCCGAGAACATCCACTGTCTAAATACCAGATTGGCGTTTTGGTGGCCTTTGTACATACCTGCAATCACAATCAGTTTGCCTTAGGAACCCAAATACGTTTGGGTTCTTGGTCTCGGGTTAGAACACTCCCCCTACGAATATTAGCATTAGGAGTGGTCTTCCTCATATTGCCAACATGTGGGGTTGCATCATTTCTGGGATTAAACCAGCAATCAATGGCAAAGTGACCAATTCTGCCACAACACCAACAGTCAAATCGGTTGTATCTTTGCCTCATGTTCTCCTGCTTGACCTTTTGGAATTGTGGTCTAGCAGGGGCAGCATTCTTGGAGGAAGAAGCTTCATGATGATGACAATCACATGTTTTCTTCTCCTTCACTGGCTTTTCTACAACAGGCTTTGCCTTTGGTGCCTTCTTGAAGTTATGACCATGATTGAAAGGGCCATAACTCTGAAGAATCACTTCTTCATAAGGTGCCTTGAAGACACTTTTGCCAAAGTTTCTGGGGCGAGTCCATCCTTGATAACGGGACTTTGGCTCTACATAGGTAGGCCTAGCAAAGTGTCTGTAGGATGAGTAAAGATCAAACTCATTTGAAGGAAATATAACCTTTTTGAACGAGGTGTGATCTTGAGGGGCTTTCCCCTTTTCTTTGGCTAAGGCCTTTTTGACGGCCTTATTCTTTCGTTGGGCCTTATTCCTCCTAGAAGATTTGTTAGGAGCTTCTTCATGGCCTACTCCAGCACCCTTGGCCTTAGTTGAGAATTCAGCAATGAATGGAAGAACTGTCTTGGGCTTCGAGAAACTTTCAACAAGTTTCTTTTCAGCGGCGCGTTATTCTTCCAACTCTTTAATGATTTTCTCTTTAAGATCAAGGTGCTCTAGAGCCTTCTTATATTCTTCAATAGCATTATTGAAGTTCTCTTCGAGCGAGTCAGTATTTGCGACTTTCTTTCTCAAGATGCTCTCTTCAGCTTTGAGAGACTTTATCTCTTTAGCCTGAGTTTTCACGACTCGGCGACATTTGTCGTAAGCCATGATTAACTCCTTATATTGGTCCATGAGTTCTAACTCATCGTCAGAAGAGTTATCCTCACAATCATGTTCAGAAACTTCAGAATTAGAAAGAAAAGTGTGAGAGTTTACCTTCCCAGTGAACTGGGGCTCTTGTTCATCATCAGTTTGAGCCATGAGCCCAAAATAGGCTTCTTCTTCTTCACGCGACTCAGATGAGTCAGAGTCACTAAGATTCTTGCCCTTTTTGGCCATCAAGCTCTTATCTGTCCTCTTCTTGTTGTACGAGGACTTCTTTTCCTCTCTTCTACCACCCTCCTTTTTCTTGTAAGGGCAGTCAGCGATGACGTGTCCTGGCTTATTACAACAATAACAAATAATGTCAGTAGAAACATGTTTGTTCTGTTTAGAATTATACCTGTCGTGGCTGCTTAAGCCTTTTCGTTGATGATCACCATCGTATCGTGATCTTCTATAGGAGGCATCCTTGCCTTTCCATTGCTTCTTCTTGTTCAAGAATTTCTTGAACTATCGAGAGAGTAGTGAGAACTCTCCTTCTGATAGTTCAGAGCCTGAGGTGCTTGGCTCTAAGGTTTCTTCTTCACTAACTTCTTGTGCTGGAGTAGGAGTAACAACCTTTGTATTCTTAGAAGTGTCTACCTTTAAAGTAACAGACTTCTCTTTGAATGCAGACATGCGCTTCTCTTCTTCAGCCTTTCTGGTGTTGAGTTGAAGCTCATATGACATAAGCTTCAAGAAGAGATTTTGAGGATCTGTCTCGGCGAGTTTTCCAAACTCCCTTATGACACATACCTTGTTATCTCATTCCTTAGTTAGGGATCTCAAGAAATTATCATTTAATTCTCCATTAGTGAAGACTCTGCCATAGACCCTTAGCCCGTTCACTATCTTGAAGAAATTCTCAAAGGTGTCAACAATGGTATCTTTGTTTCCTTATCGGAAAGCTTCATACTTCTGATTAAGAAGGGATCTTCTATCATCCCTCACTTCTTCTGTACCTTCTATCAAGGTAATTAGTGACTGCCACATCTCCTTTGCAGACTGACAGTGAATCAGGTTTTGCAGCATTGAATCATCGACTGCACTTGCTATAATATTTTTTGCCTTTTTGTCCAATGAGACAAGTGCAATCTCATCCTTATCTAGATCCATGAGTTTCTTTGGGACTTTCTTAGTTGGATCTATAGTGGAGACGATCATGGGAATGTAAGAACCTTCTTCAACTATCATAAAGATCCTTGGATCCACGGCTTCCATAAAGAACTTGATTCTCTCTTTCCACATGGGAAAAATTATTTTTGGTACATAAAGAAAGCTTGGCAAAATCTTTAGCCTTGTCCATTTTTGGTATATCTGAAAAGACAACTATTGAAGGATCTGATCAAGGTCTTAACCATTTAACGATCAACCTCCCTCTGATACCAATTGAAAGTTTATAGTTGCCTACCTAAATCACCTAGAGGGGGGTGAATAGGTGAATTGTGCGTATTTTTGCGGAATAAAAATTACAAACCAATGCACAGATCTATTTACCAATCAAATACAGACGCGACAAGATTTATAGTGGTTCCCCAACCTTGGGTACATTCATTTTCCCTCACTGATCTAGCAATACAGTAGACTCGGCTACTCCACTATCTCGGATTGAAAATCAATCCTGCCCTCGGAACAACGTTCCTACAATCTCGATCCACAAAACGAATCTACACTCGGAAGGTAAAACGTCCTACAATCTCGGAGTCAAAAGATCCTACACTCGGAGAAATTTCTCCTACAATAATGAAATAAAATTTGTAAAGAAATACAAACAGTGATTCCTCTTTTTCAGATCTGCAACAGTTGACCAGAAATTTCTTCTTCTAGGCTTTGCGACTTTATCAGAATGATGAAGAGAAATCTCGGCAAGATTGGATCTGAAACTTCTTGGCTTCACATGATCGATCGAATCAGAAAATACGGAGTTGAGCGAATCTCGATCTAGAGAGCCTTCTTGATCTGAATCCTCAAAAGATGAAACCCTAGCCGGTCGGGAATCAGCGACGGCGGCGGCTGCGGATTTCGTTTCTTGGAGAGAGAAAGAGGAAACATAAATTCTTGAGAGTACGGCTACAAGAACTTCTTAGAATAATCTTCTTTGAAAAATTAGGGTTTGTCGGTTTAGACAAGACCTTTTATAGGATCAGAAAAGATTAGACATAATTTAGTCATTAAGAGAGACACGTGGACCAATCACCTCAAAGTTTATGAATAAGACCGTTAGACTGGACTTAAAGAATTTTCGGAAAAGTCAAAGTAAAATACTCTAGATGTAACATACAACTCGAGTACATGCAGCACTACTCGAGTAGGTAGAATATGACTACTCGAGTATATAAGAAAAACTACTTGAGAGAGAATGAGATGATTACTCGAGTACTTGGAGTCAACTACTCGAGTAAATAAAAGTTCAAGGAATCAGCTACTCGAGTAACAAGAATAATATACTCGAGTACCTAAGTACTTACATGAGAGGTGGAGAAGATTACTCGAGTAAAAGAAATACTACTCGAGTATAAGAAATACTACTCGAGACAAAGACTTAGGAAGTTCCTGGAACAGGAAAACTGTACTACTCGAGTATAGAAGATGAACTACACGAGACAAATATAACTACTCGAGTATATAAGATGACTACTCGAGACAATGACTTAGAAAATTTCTGGAACTGGAAAACAACATTACTCGAGTATAGAAGTTGAACTACTCGAGACGAATAGAACTACTCGAGTATATAGAGTTGAACTACTCGAGATAAATAGAACTACTCGAGTATATGGAGATTACTACTCGAGACAATTAGAACTACTCGAGTATAAACACTAGACTACTCGAGTAGTAGATGAACTACTCGAGTACATGACTTAGATTACTCGAGTAAATGAGAACTACATGAGATTCAGAATTTAACTACTCGAGACAGAGGATAAAACTACTCGAGTACTATACAGTACTACTCGAGTATTTAATTTAGAAAACTTTGAGAAGAAAATTTCTATAAAACCCGAGAGGAGAAAAGAAACTACTCGAGTAGTTATTTTAACTACTCGAGAGTCATAATTGGACTACTCGAGTATATATCTTAACTACTCGAGTAAGAGTATTATTACTCGAGTATGAACTCAGTAACTTACTCGAGTAAGTAAAGGACTACTCGAGTACTTTACTTAGGAAAATTTTCTTGACAGATTTTTCTTCTTCTTAGGGATGACCAGCATCAAGTCTTTTCACGTAGTCTTAGAGCTTGAATATGAAGTGTATCCCAATAGAGAGACTACACATGAGTCAACACCTTAGAGCACACAATGAGGAATTACATTGTATGGTCCTATGTTTGATGACCCATTCTAGACTGACATTGGTCTACACTTCCCATAAGATTCCTAAAAACACATAACTCAAACCAAGCATCAAATACAACTTAATTCATCTTAGTTCAAGGATGACTTCATCAATCTGGGTTAGTGTGGATACAATACCCAACACCAGGTCGCGGACTCAGACCGCTCAGACCGCCCGGCCTGCTCCATCACCCACTTTTACTTCATGAATTTCAACAGCTGGGTCTCTAACGTGGCAATGGTAAAGAAGGGGATGGGAGGTGGAGAACGTGTGTGGACTTTTCTTTATTAAATAAATCATGCCCTAAGGATTGCTACTCTTTGCCTCAGATCGACGCGCTGGTTGATTCAGCTGGTCGTTTTTGTAGTATGAGTTTTTTGGATGCTTTTTTAGGTTATCATCAGATTTGAATTCATCCCCCCAATGTCAAATATGTCTCCTTCATCACAAGGGAGGCATTCTTCCGCTATAAGATGATGCCCTTTGGGCTAAAGAATGCGGGAGCAATGTACCAGCATATGACGGATCTAGTTTTCCAAAATCAGATAAGAAGAAACTTGGACGTCTATATTGACGATCTTATGGTGAAGAGCATGAAGGTAGTCTCCCATCTTCTTGACTTGGAAGAAATGTTCACCACCTTGCGGAAGTTCAAGATGTGCCTAAACCCCCAGAAGTATGTCTTCGGGGCAAGTTGAGGCAAGTTCCTTGGACATCTTCTGACCCCTACGGTGGTAGAGCCTAACCCAGACAATGTGATTGTTATCATGGAGTTGGAGTCGCCGCATAACGCCAAAGAGGTTCAGCGCTTGATGAGCAAGCTCGTTGGGCTGAGAAGGTCTCTCTCTCGAGTTGGGGAGAAATGCTCACCTTTCTTCAAGGTGCTACGAGGAAACCATAAGTTCGAGTCGACAAAGGAATGCGAGGAGGCTTTCCAGGCACTGAAGTGTCAACTCTCCCAAGAGTTGCTCCTTCAGAGCCAGAAGGAGGGGGGATCTAACTTTGTATCCCGGAGTGAGGGCGGGGGTCGTAAGCTCTGTTTTGGTCAAGGAAGAAGGGAAGAAGCAGTTACCCATCTATTACGTTAGCATAATCTTGTAGAAGGCTGAGCTCCGTTACCCCATCCTAGAGAAGCTGGCTTTCTCCTTGATCATCTCGGCCAAGAAGCTTAGGCGTATTTTCAGGCCCATTCGATCAAGGTAGTGAGACCACCCCCTGCGCAAGATTTTCGAAGGGGTGGAGCACTCTGGGCGGTTGGCCAAGTGGTCTATCGAACTGAGTGAGTTCGATATCACTTTTGTGTAGCGACTCTCCATCAAGGCGCAAGTGGTGATCGATTTCTTGGCCGACTGAGTCGCCGAGGAAGAAGGTAAGAAGCCACTACTGCGGGATGCTTGTAAGATGTTGGTTAACGGAGCCTCGGGGAAGCATTCTCTAGGGGGAGGGGTAGTTCTAGTAAGCCCTCATGGTATCACCATAGAACGGGCAGTGGTCTTGCACTTCCCCGTCACCAACAAACATGCAGAATACGAGATCGTCATAGCAGGGTTGCGATTGGACAAAGAGCTCAGAGTACATGATGTGGAAGCGTTCACAGATTCGTTAGTGGTGTCATCACAGATCAGGGGTGAGTATGAGGCTAGGGAGCCTACCCTAATAAAATACTTGTCCAAGATAAGGGTAATTGTTGGCGGGTTCCGGACATTTTCAATCCAAAATGTCCCCATGGAGGATAGTGCAGCTGACGATCGGTTAGCTTTTTTGGACCGATGGAAGGAGGAACTTTGACCGAGCTATTCCACCTGGCGATCGAGGAGGGGGAGTTGATCGCCAGCACTCATGGGTGGATCCCTTTGTGGCTTTCCAAAATATTGGTAAACTTCCTGAAGGGACCAAAGATGCGAAAGGCTTTAGGCACAAATCAGCACACTACTTAATGCATAAAGGAGGGCTGCATCGAAAGATGTTGTCAGGGATCCTGGCACGATGCGTGGTAGAATAGGAGATCCCGTGGATCCTGGAAGAAGTGCACTCAAAGAAAGAAAGAAGTCACTCGGGAGGTAGAACTTTGGAAGCAAGGGTGGTAAGGCAGGGGTACTTCTAGCCATCCCTAAGGAACGATACGACGGAGTTTGCAAGGAGGTGCCAAAAGTGTCAGCTATATGCCCCCTTCAACTCTTGCCCACCCAAAGGCTTCGAAGCATCATGGCTCCATGGCCTTTTTCCATCTGGGGAATGGATTTGGTTGGACCTTTTCCCCTGGCAAGCAGGTAGAGATGGTTCCTTCTGGTCATGATTGATTATTTCTCAAAGTGGCTGGAGGTCAAGGCGTTGGCTAAGGTGACCTCCCAAATCATCAAAAATTTTGTATGGGGGGAGATCATCTGCCGACATGGGTTGCCTCAAGCCATTGTCAAGAATAATGAACCCCAATTTGCCAGCGAATAATTCATCAGTTTCTGCACCCAGTTGGGGATTGACCTCAGGTTCGCCTCCGTCCATCACCCGAGAAGCAACAGACAGGTGGAGGCGGCAAACAAAATCATCATAAACCTGCTTAAGAAGAAGGTAGAGAACTTGAGGGGGAGTTGGATAGAGCAAATCCCCTCGGTGTTGTAGGCCCTGCGGACGACCCCCAACACGGCCACTAGAGAGAACCCCTTCAAACTTTCTCATGAGTTCGAGACGGTCTTGCTCGGGGAATTTGAAGTTCAGTCTCCGCGATTTTTGGCCGCTAGCAGGGGAGATGGGGAATGGAGGGGAGAAAATAAAGGGTAGTTGCGGCTCTCGCTGGACATGCCAGAAGAACTTCGCGGCATGGCCGCTGTCAGGCCGGAGGAGATTAAACGGAGAATCGCCAAGTACTTTGTTAAACTTGTCAGGATCAAGCAGTTCAAAGTAGGATATCTGGTCTTGAAAAATGTCGACGCCGCAGGAAAGTTGGCAGTCGTTGGGAAGCTCAATCCTAATTGGGAGGGTCCCTATATAGTTGAAAAGGCCTTGGGGTCTGGAGGATACCACCTTCAGAATGTGAAAGGGGTGACCATGAGCCATACTTGGAGTGCCGACGACCTGAAGCGTTTTTACCCTTAGTTGGTGTAAGATTGTAAATCTTATTATAATAAAATTATTGAATTATTTCAGGTTTGTTTCTTTTGAAGATTGTGAAAAGTTATGGTTTAAAAGACCCTAAGCAGTTCCTGCTGACCAGGCACCCATTAACTGACAGGGATGGAAGGCGCACTCAGCCCCGAGTAGACCCGCTATCTAGGCTCTCACTAGCTGGCAGGGCCATATGCTCACTTTGGTTGTAAGGTAAAGAGATTGTGGTTTGAAAGTACCTAAGCAGATCTCACTGACCAGGCTCACATTAGCTAGCAGGGCTAGAAGGCGCACTCGGCCCCGAGTAGACTCGTTGTCCAGGCACTCCAATTATCAGGCTTCCACCTAACTGACAGGGTTGTTGGACTCGTGATAAGTATTGCAGAGCACTTCGATAATACATTCTCAGATAGATAACACTTATCCGGAGTATGGATGAGGTAATCCATACCCATCTCAGCACCGTCCTCTCGGTACTTTTCTCTCGGCAGGTGGCTCTCGGCATGTCCCTTTCGGCATGTCCCTCTCGGCAAAATTTACTTAATCTATTCATCGAACGGGTGGCGTCCATAACCTAAGAGCCTAAGGTTTACGCGAATGAGCGGATTCATTTGTGGATAATAAAATGCGAGATGCAAAGAAAAGTATAGGAAACAATAGTCATTTCAGCAAAAAGTAAGATTATTTATATATTCCAAAAATTGTTACATTTGCTTGGGGGGTCTCGCCCCTTACAGAAATTTATAGAAGAAAAAATTATAAGTTAAAACCAAAAATGCGAAAGGTCTTCAGGAAGATTCGCCTGACGTCTCGCTGGATGACTCATCAGTAGACCTGTCATTCTCGCTGAGGATTATTTCATCATCCTCACCAGGGGAGTCATCGTCTCTTGCGGGCTTAGGGATGGGGTCGAGCAGCCGGGGAAGGATCATGCGAGGCATGAGCGTCTCGCCACCCTCATTCAGAAACCCAGATTCTCGTAGCACCTGGATCATGCATTTGGCCGCCGCCTGTGAATTCTCTTGCATCATCACTTTTATCTCATAGTTTGAATATTGGTGGCGTTTGACATTCTCTACCGGCGGTGGTAGAACCGGTGTCTTGGCCTCCTGCGCTTGTTTAAGCTCAGCCTTCAACAGCATGATCTCGCATTGAAGAGCAGCCTTGCGCACACGCAATAGCTGAGCTTCGGCGGAATCCTGTAAGAAATTTGTTAGAACTAAACAGGAGTAAATGGCGAGAACAACCAACAGGTAGAAGGCCTCTAAAGTTTCACATACCTCAGTCGCTAAGCGGGGAGTTAGAAGTTTCTGAGAGGCCTCCAGGCCGGCCTTTGGGGTGACCACCTCGGCAGCGGTGAGATCCCGCGTCCTGAGCGCCTCGCCCAAGTTGCTCTCAATGATGAGGCTATGGCACTCAGGCATATGTGCAAGCTTAAACGTGCGCAGCTGGGCTCGAACAGCTTTATGGGCGAGAGCCTTGGTAGACTCTTGATCATATATGCTCGCGTCCACTTGGTTGTAGAGCCTGAAGCCAAGAGCGAAGGCTTCACCACTGCTTGTGTAACATCCCCTATCCGTCGCATAGCATAAAGCAGTAGGTCCGGCCGGGGCCCGACGCCGTATGCCACAGACAGACCGGGTGGTTACTTATGGAAACCATCCAACCAATCTCAACGTCCTACACAGAGCATTCTAGCGGAAGCAGTTTATAAAGTTGCACGAAAGAACCCAGCATTTGAGCATGAATGTCCACTATTACAAATTAGGAATGTTATACAAAATACCCAAAATAAGCCTTAAGGCCTTACAAAATGTTTCACTTCATATTACATGTTTTACAAACCACGGCACGCAGGCCGGTCACACATGAATAAAGCAGTAAACACTTCTGAATAGGCCTTCAAGGGCCGGCTTCGCATTTGGGCTTTAGCCCGCTATTGACCGCATGGTCCAGCAGCACCTGCAAGCAACATAACCACCGCACGGTGGCAAACAAAAAGGTAACGGTCAGCAATGCTGACCAAATTATAACGATCCCGCCCCCAACTCGGGGCGGCAATGCTCCTTCCCTGCAGTTTTATTAGCACAAGCGAGCAATATAATAGCATTCAATTCATCACAGGCGTAGGCTCACAAGGCCACACACCCCGTGCACTCAGGGCACATTCTCGGTGAACCGGTCGATGTCACGTCAGTTAAAGCCATGGACATTCCGGACGCACCACCGCCACTTTGACGGCCAAACATATGAGCAATTTGTCTTCCCGGCATGGGTCACGTCAGTTTAAGTCATTGATCGCCGAAGACTCTCATCTATGCCAACGGCAAGTGCCACGTAACCTTAGGTCTCTTTAACCCGAACGACATAGATATGGGTATGGTTCCATCTAACCCGTGCTCACGTCGTAACGACAATTTAAGCCATTTGCGCAGGTCAAACTTCTCCCGAGTCCCATTTCGTCACACAATTTCACATAACTCGGTTATGTTCAAGTTGGCTCTCAGGCCTCCATGTTGGCAAGATCTCGTATCCGCCCAGTTTTCTGGGTGCACCTTTGGGTTAGTCCCCAAGGCTCCCTGCTGCAATCTACCGCGTAGAAAACCCGAAAAACAAATCATAGCACGGAGTCTTCTCCGGCCTTATGCAATGCAACATCACCGATCCAGACTAACATGTCTGGGTAGGCTTCACACATCATGCCTATGTCCGTTCTCGCATACGGACTCTAAACAACGGGGACTTCACATATCTACCCGAAGGAACGCCTCCAACTCTCCGCAAACTCGCGAGAGCGGGCTTCCTATGCTAGGAAAGAGAGCTATTCGTGCTCAAGATGAGGATCGTTACCCTTGAGTTCCTCTTTGGCGCCATTGAAAAGTAATCGGATGAAAACCACCGCACTAGCGTTGCCTCCGTGGATCCGGAGTCGGCTTGCGATTCGGAGCTCCGAAGCTCCTCCAATGGCGGATCTAGCTCCTTCTTCCTCCCTTGGCTCTCCTCTCTCTCCAAGGATTTAGAAAGATGATAAGGTATGAAAAGTGAGGGTTTTCCAAATCCACTCACGGGTATATCCTCTCAGGAACAACCCCCAGTCATTGGATCTTCAATTAAAGAAATGAACGGCTTCGATTCGGGGCTGAAATGCCCAATCTCGACCGAACACGGCCTGGCACACGCCCGTGTCCAGGGCCGTGTGCCTCATTCGCCGTCAAAATCGAATCTCCTGGAACCTCACACGGGTATTGAACACGCCCGTGTTCGAGCTGATACGCTCATGTTCCACCTCACACGGCCGTGTGGCCGGCCGTGTACCCCATGATTTTTCCCCATTTTCAACCCGAGCACTGCACGGGTTCTAGGACACGCTCGTGTCCTTACCCGTGTCACATTGACATGCCTGGGCCCCAGGCCGTGTACACGGGACACTTCGTCGAGTGAAGATCGACGACTTGATGACACGGCCTTGGACACGCCCGTGTCCTAGGCCGTGTGCCTTGTCTCGACGATCGTCGAGCGAATCTCGACGACTCCCCGGGACGATCGTCGACACGGGTCGACACGCCCTGCGACACGCCCGTGTCGCAGGCCCTGTGCCCACTCTCGACGAATCGTCGAGTAAATCTAAACAACTTCGCGGCTAAGTGTCGACACGGGTCGACACGCCCTGCGACACGCCCGTGTCGCAGGCCGTGTTCCCACTCTCGACGAATCGTCGAGTGAATCTCGACATCTTCGCGGCTAAGTGTCGACACACGCTTGACACGCCCTGGGACACGCCCGTGTCCCAGGCCGTGTGCCTGCTGCCAGAACCCAAACTGGCCCAAAACGTCCCCCTTTTGCTCCTTTGAGTTTCGGGGCGTTACAACTCTCCCCCTCTTAAAAGAATTTCGCCCACGAAATTAAATAGAGGAAAGACATGTACAAAACCAAAATTTGTACCTGAGCGGAACAACTCCGGATGCTCGTCAAGCATAGTCTGCTCTCGCTCCCAAGAGAGCTCCTCACGACCGCAATTGTCCCACCGGACCTTGACCATCCTGATCTCTTTATTGCATAGCCGCTTGACCTCCGAGTCCTCGATCCGCACGGGCTTGACCTTTGTCGTTAGCCCACTATCCACCGGCACTTGATCAACCGCGATCACTTGCGTAGGCTCTTGCACCGCCTTCCGAAGCACCGAAATGTGGAATACATCATGTAAACCACTAAGCTCCACTGAGAGCTTCAACCGATAGGCCGCTTCACCAACTCGCTCCAGAACCTCAAACGGTCCAAGGTACCTCGGGCTTAGCTTTTTCAATCGCCGCACCCGCGAGACACCCTTGAACGGCTTGATCTTTAAGTATACATAATCGCCCACAGCGAACTCCACGTTCCTGTGCTTGGCATTATAGTACTTTGCTTGCCGGTCCTGAGCGATAAGCAACCTCTCCCGAATGGTTCTCACCAAAGAAGTAGCATCCTCCACTTCCGATCGCTTATACAACTTTGACTCACCCGTTTCTAACCAAGACAACGGCGTGCGACATTTCCTACCATATAGGGCCTCGAAGGGCGTCATCTGTATACTCGCTTGGTAGCTGTTGTTGTATGCGAACTCCACCAAATAAAGGTGGTCTTCCCACTGCTTTCCAAAATCTAAGACACACATGCGGAGCATGTCTTCCATGGTTCTATTGACCCTCTCGGTCTGCCCATCCGTTTGCGGGTGGAAGGCTGTGCTGAATTTCAACTTTGTTCCCAACATTTGTTGCACCAGCCTCCAATCATTGGACGCGAACCGCCCATCTCGGTCACTCACGATGCTGTGGAGCACACCATGAAGTCGTACTATGTTATCCACCTAAAGCTTTGCCAACTTCTCCACCGGATCATCCTTCCTATGCGGAATAAAATGCGACACCTTCGACAACTGATCTACGACCGCCCAAATGGCGTCGTTCTCCTTTTGCAACCTTGGCAAACCGTGCACAAAGTCCATAGAGATGTCGTCAAATTTCCACTCCGGAATAGGCAAGGACTTAAGAAATCCTCCCGGCTTTTGGCACTCCGCCTTTACCAAGGCGCAAGTTTGGCAGTTGGCTACGTATAGCGCCACATCCTTCTTTAAACCCGACCACCAAAACAGTTTCTTAACATCACGGTGCATCTTTGTGCTCCCCGGGTGAATCGAGTACTTGTTATAGTGTGCCTCGTACAACAACTCCACCCGTAAATTGCCCACACTTGGGATGCACAGACGACCGTCTTCCCTACACAATCCATCCTCCACAACGAATTGGGAATTTTGACCCATCCAAATCCTCTACCACGAATTGCTTCATATGAGCATCCATATCCTAAGCCTGCCGAATACGATCAGCCAGGTCATATTGGACTTCAGCCCAATTCAGAACTGCTTCAGCACTTGATTGCTTGTCCACACAAACAATCTCCAACGCCGCCAACTCTCGCACCAACCGCGCATCATGCACCGATAGCCAATTGGCTTGAGCTGGGGCTCGGCGACTCACCGCGTCAGCAACCGCATTCCCTTTATCAGGCGCATAGTGGATCTTGAATGTATAGTCTCCCAAGAACGCCATCCATCTATACTGCCGTAAATTTAGATCCATTTTCACACCGTTCAAAATTATGCCTCCACAGCTTCAAGTCTAAAACTCACGGCCACTAACAACAAGTCATGGACCGGATAGTTCCTCTCGTGCACTTTTGGCCGTCTCACGCCATACGCTAATACACTTTCGTGTTACAGTAGTACGCAACCCAACCCGCTGCCCAAAGCATCGCTATTAAATCTCATAGCCTTCGGTCCCACTCGACGAAGTCAGCACTGGCGCCGTGGTCAACCGACATTACAACTCCTCAAAAATTCGCGCGCACTCCGGCGTCCAAAAGAACTTCTGCTCCTTCCTCGTCAAAGTAGTGAGAGGTAACGCTATCCGCGAGAAGTTCTCTACGAAGCACCTATAATAGCCGGCAAGCCCCAGAAAGCTCCGGACTTCTGCTACCGTAACAAGCTCAGGCCACTCCCGTATCGCAACAATCTTCGCCGGATCCACAGCAATACCCTCTCCACTTACTATATGCCCGAGGAACGCCACTGAGGATAGCCAAAACTCGCACTTCGGGAACTTGGCATACAACTGATTTCTCCTTAGCGTCTCCAACACCAAATGAAGATGCCTGAAGTGATCTTCCTCACTATGCGCGTACACCAAAATATCGTCGATAAAGACGATCACGAAATGGTCCAAGTACTCCCTGAAAGTCTTGTTCATCAAATCCATGAACACTGACGGCGCATTAGTCAGCCCAAACGGCATGACCCTAAACTCGTAGCGTCAGTATCCTGTACTGAACGTTATCTTAGGGATATCACTCTCCCTTACCTACTTCAGAGTACGTCGTTGGCCCGACCAACTGATCACAAAGATCATCGATCCTTGGGATTGGGTACTTGTTCTTTGCCGTCAACTTGTTGAGCTCCCGATAATTAATACATAGCCTCAAGCTTCCGTTCTTCTTCTTACTAAAGAGGGTCGGTGCGCTCCAAGGCGAAGGACTTGGACGCACATACCCTTGCTCCAACAACTTTTAGAAGTTGCACCTTCAGCTCCGCCATTTCCCTTAGGCACTAGCCGATAAGGAGAGCGTGACACAGGCTTTGCACCTGGTACTAGCTCAAACATGAAATCTATCTCCTGTCGAGGCGGGGCTCCAGGAAGATCTCTAGGGAACACATCAGGGTATTTCGATACTACTGAAATACAATCCAATGTGGGCTTCGGCTTTGCAACCTCCACTAGTGTAAAGAACAGTTCTGCTCCGGCACGAACCGCCTTCACCACCTGAAGAGCAGACGCCAACGTCTTGCTCGACCTCTTCGAGCCCGTAAAGGTCATCTCACGACTTGCTCCCAGCTTGACTTCCTTGCTACCGCATCTATATTGGCTTGCTGCTCCGAGAAGTAACGACGCTTGCAAATCGAACTCCTGATTCCCAATCCAAAACTAAGCGCAACAACTTCTACCCGCGCACAATGAGCACCATTGGACTATAACGCATCCAATTTGTCTTTTACCATCGAAGGAGGTACTCTGACGCACAATATAATTCCTAATAAAGGAATGCGAAGCTCCCTAAACGAACGGTGCTCTCGCAGATAAAGTAAAGTCGCAACAAAGCTTAGCACAGATAGTTCTAAGCTAACATGCACAAGGGCGACAAGTGTTTAAGGCAAAACTATCTTTAAACCATATATGTCGTCACGATGGCGTGCTTCCTCCAGGGCTTTAGGCACTCACGAGCATAATGCCCCGGCTCCCCACAGTTGAAACATGTGCCCGGGGTCTGACCCGTAGTCGCCCTAGAAGCACCAGAAAGAGCTTGACCCGAAGTCCTATGCTTCTTATACCATTTACGATATACAGACTTTGAGGTGTTCGGCACTTTGAATGCCGTTTCCTTTGCACTAACATCCTTGACTGCTCCTGACATAGCTTCCTTACCCTTCCGAGCACCATTCCAACAGTCTCGGGCAAAGTGCCCTTTCTTTCCACAAGTATAACAAGTGTAAGTAGCTTTACTAGTCGATTTCATAGCCCCTTTCTCCAGCATTCTGCCGGATGCAGCTCTTATGGGGTTTGTATAGTTCGATACCATGGTCGCTGGCATCGGGAGGGTCTTCCTCAAATCTGCCTCCAAAGATCTAGCTGATTCCACCAAGGCTCGGAATCCCAATAACTTTGGTCCTAGCAGTAGAACTCGTAACTCGGCACGCATGCCACTATAAAACCTATCGACTGTAGCTTGCTCATTATCCACCTCGAAGCATGGGTAGCGGCTTATCATAAGAAATGCTTGCAAATATTCCTCAACTGTGTGCGCTCCCTGCACTAAATGCATATTCAACTGCTGCCCCAATGGTCTACCAAAGGTCATCTGCTGCATCGCGCCCACCGGCGTTGAAGCCACAACAGGGGCGCAGGGTTGTACATTTGCTCCAAGCTGTGCACCCGTCACAGTGAACACCGCTTCTACGATCCTTCTAACAGTTTCATACGAAGGAGGAGGCTCAAACACCTCACCGGGTGCACTATGCTCCTCAGAAACCGGACATTCTGGCTGTCCAGAACCGCTTCCGGTCACCTATAGTGGTACAAAACACCGTTAAGCGACCAAATAAAATGGCGAACAGCAATTATAGGAACACGCAGGTTCCTCAAACACGAGTATTTTCATTCCTAAGTGGACATTCATGGGTTCTTTTTACTGTTATTACGATGACGCACACAATGTGCTCACCACCCCTTAAAAAGAATTCGGCCATGAATTCCCTTAAGTGCGACCAAAACCAGTAGTCTGATACCAAATTGTAACACCCCCTATCCGTCGCATAGCATAAAGCAGTAGGTCCGGCCGGGGCCTGACGCCGTATGCCACAGACAGACCGGGTGGTTACTTATGGAAACCATCCAACCAATCTCAACGTCCTACACAGAGAATTCTAGCGGAAGCAGTTTATAAAGTTGCACGAAAGAACCCAGCACTTGAGCATGAATGTCCACTATTACAAATTAGGAATGTTATACAAAATACCCAAAATAAACCTTAAGGCCTTACAAAATGTTTCACTTCATATTACATGTTTTACAAACCACGGCACGCAGGCCGGTCACACATGAATAAAGCAGTAAACACTTCCGAATAGGCCTTCAAAGGCCGGCTTCGCATTTGGGCTTTAGCCCGCTATTGACCGCATGGTCCAGCAGCACCTGCAAGCAACATAACCACCGCACGGTGGCAAACAAAAAGGTAACGGTCAGCAATGCTGACCAAATTATAACGATCCCGCCCCCAACTCGGGGCGGCAATGCTCCTTCCCTGCAGTTTTATTAGCACAAGCGAGCAATATAATAGCATTCAATTCATCACAGGCGTAGGCTCACAAGACCACATACCCCGTGCACTCAGGGCACATTCTCGGTGAACCGGTCGATGTCACGTCAGTTAAAGCCATGGACATTCCGGACGCACCACCGCCATTTTGACGGCCAAACATATGAGCAATTTGTCTTCCCGGCATGGGTCACGTCAGTTTAAGCCATTGACCGCCGAAGACTCTCATCTATGCCAACGGCAAGTGCCACGTAACCTTAGGTCTCTTTAACCCGAACGACATAGATATGGGTACGGTTCCATCTAACCCGTGCTCACGTCGCAACGACAATTTAAGCCATTTGCGCAGGTCAAACTTCTCCCGAGTCCCATTTCGTCACACAATTTCACATAACTCGGTTATGTTCAAGTTGGCTCTCAGGCCTCCATGTTGGCAAGATCTCGTATCCGCCCAGTTTTCCGGGTGCACCTTTGGGTTAGTACCCAAGGCTCCCTGCTGCAATCTACCGCGTAGAAAACCCGAAAAACAAACCATAGAACGGAGTCTTCTCCGGCCTTATGCAATGCAACATCACCGATCCAGACTAACATGTCCGGGTAGGCTTCACACATCATGCATATGTCCGTTCTCGCATACGGACTCTAAACAACGGGGACTTCACATATCTACCCGAAAGAATGCCTTCAACTCTCCGCAAACTCGCGAGAGCGGGCTTCCTATGCTAGGAAAGAGAGCTATTCGTGCTCAAGATGAGGATCGTTACCCTTGAGTTCCTCTTTGGCGCCATTGAAAAGTAATCGGATGAAAACCACCGCACTAGCGTTGCCTCCGTGGATCCGGAGTCGGCTTGCGATTCGGAGCTCCTAAGCTCCTCCAATGGCGGATCTAGCTCCTTCTTCCTCCCTTGGCTCTCCTCTCTCTCCAAGGATTTAGAAAGATGATAAGGTATGAAAAGTGAGGGTTTTCCAAGTCCACTCACGGGTATATCCTCTCAGGAACAACCCCCAGCCGTTGGATCTTCAGTTAAAGAAATGAACGGCTTCGATTCGGGGCTGAAATGCCCAATCTGGACCGAACACGGCCTGGCACACGCCCGTGTCCAGGGCCGTGTGCCTCATTCGCCGTCAAAATCGAATCTCCTGGAACCTCACACGGGTATCGAACACGCCCGTGTTCGAGTTGATACGCCCGTGTTCCACCTCACACGGCCGTGTGGCCGGTCGTGTACCCCATGATTTTTCCCCATTTTCAACCCGGGCACTGCACGGGTTCTAGGACACGCCCGTGTCCTTACCCGTGTCACATTGACACTCCTGGGCCCCAGGCCGTGTACACGGGACACTTCGTCTAGTGAAGATCGACGACTTGATGACACGGCCTTGGACACGCCCGTGTCCTAGGCCGTGTGCCTTGTCTCGACGATCGTCGAGCGAATCTCGACGACTCCCCGGGACGATCGTCGACACGGGTCGACACGCCCTGCGACACGCCCGTGTCGCAGGCCGTGTGCCCACTCTCGACGAATCGTCGAGTAAATCTCAACGACTTCGCGGCTAAGTGTCGACACGGGTCGACACGCCCTGCGACACGCCCGTGTCGCAGGCCGTGTGCCCACTCTCGACGAATCGTCGAGTGAATCTCGACGTCTTCGCGGCTAAGTGTCGACACACGCTTGACACGCCCTGGGACACGCCCGTGTCCCAGGCCGTGTGCCTGCTGCTAGAACCCAAACTGGCCCAAAACGTCCCCCTTTTGCTCCTTTGAGTTTCGGGGCGTTACAGCTTGTTTGCTGCTCCATCTACGAGGGAAGGAGCGACGAGATGGAAACCCGGTTAGCCTTCGGGTCCCATTGTAGAAGTGGTTGTTCCTCTCCATCTAGGTGCTTCCCGCCCAGGCCAAAATTCTGATGCCCTCTCGGCAACGGTTTGGCTGGAACCACCTTCGAGGAAGCAGCAACCCGCATGGCGACATTCTTTCACTTGTGGCAGGCAAGGCTTCAGTTGGGGTCTCAACGACGGATTTACCCTTGTCCGTCGAAGACGATTTTTACTTCTTGGAAGGGGCGGAAGAGGGAGCGTCAGGCTTCCGCTTCCGAGCGCTCGGCTGGGAAGAAGAACCTGGCTCATTCCGGTAAGCGAGGGCTGTGGATTTGGCAAGAGCTAGGGTGGTGGCGGAACCCCTAGCCTCGTCAAAGGGTCGGTTGAGAGTGATCTCCTGCTCACCTATGAAAGCCATAAATGTTAGTCTTAAATATTGAAGTAAGATTAAATAGGCAAGGCGAAATGGTACCTTCACCGGCAGGAACTGGCGGAAGAAAGCCGAGATTCCGCCGCAAGAACTTGACATCGAAGTTCTTGGTCCTGAAGAAGGATAGGATGGCCATCTCACGTCCCCCAAGTGTCGGAGGCATGTAGGTCGCCTCATCGTACTGAACCGGCGAGAGGGGAATGTTGCTGAAGTTCCCAGATATGAAGACGAACTTCTGGGCCCAGTTATGGTTCTTATTTGTGAGACCGATGGTCTTGATCATTTGCCCGGAGAAGAAGACGATCCTGCTTTTGGCCCGGAAGTTGAAAAATTTCTGGCAGATAAAGAGTTTTAACTCAATCCTTTCAAGACGCATATAGCAAGCGAAAGCCACTAGAAGTACGACAGAGTTAGGATTGAGTTGGGCCGGGACCACTCTATAGTACAAAAGGGTCTTGTGCACTTCCGGGCATAGGGGGAGGCCGAGACCTACCTCAAATTTCTCTAGCGGTATGGCAAGCTCCCCTTCCAGCAGGAAGTTGACCCTGTCTTCATTCCCAGGATTGCGCGTGGCAAACTCAAGGGGAATATAGTTCCCGATTATGGAAGCAAAATCCTCCTCGGTTAAGTGGCAATGGGGGTAATTTGTGTTCAACAAAGTTTTGCACACACTTAGTGCGACTCTCAGTCTCGCCCGACATTGTGAATGAAGGTGGAAGAGAGAGAGAACTGGTAGGAGAGAGGCTCGAGGATGCAAAGTAAGTCAAGAGTGGGAGAGAAGAAAGAAGACGAAGGTTTGGAAGCAAATGGAAATAAATGTGGTTGGTAAGCCGGCCTATTTATAGAAGAATATGGTAATCATTACATTTTTTTTCTAATGGCGGAAGTGCAGATAGCAATTCTTTATAATTCGATGCTTCATATTCCTCCCGGTCCCTCCAACACTTCCTGTACCTGCAAATAGCGAAAGCCGCTGGGAGGGATCCCGGGTAAGAACAAAGCAACAACGATTAAAAAAATAAAAATGAGACGCAAGAGCTAATCATTCAGCAAGATAGAATGACGTGAAAAAATAAGAGGTTATGCTCAATAAGCCTCTCGCTAGGAGGGAAACATGTTAAAATACAATAAATATTCATATGTTCATTACTAAATAAAAAGGGTACATGCGAGAAGGGTAGACCGAGAGATTGGGGAAAGAAGGGGAGAGAACCCGTAGGGCTCAGTATTGTTCCCGCAGCCAGAAACCCCGACCTCGCCTCCCTGTCCTCGGAGGCACTCGCGGATAGTGATAAGCAGTCACGACTGTGAGCTCCTGGTGGACCAGGTGCAATTGGTCTCGGGCTCGTGCGATGTGCCTTCCAGGAGAAGTCTCCTCGTTTCCGCCTCTCAGGCGCTCCATCTTGCCAATAAGATGTGTATAGTCCCGCTCGATCACGCTTAGGCGCCGCTCAATCGATGTCAGGAGGGTAGTTTCCCGCAAGGAGTCCTCTCGCCGCATCCAAATGAGCTTTGACAGGACCTCAGCTATTCTCTCCCCCTGCTTCTCAACATTTTTGGAGGCCTCAAGAAAGCTCAACATCTCGCTCGGGGAAGGCGGCAGAGAGATCACATCCTCGTCTGCATCAGGTTCTTCCGCGGGCTCCTGATGATCTGGTGAGGGGACTGTGTCAGGGCCAATTCAGGGGCGGGAAGAATAATCAAGGCGCGAGAAGGGACAATGTTTACCTGATTGCTAGCAGGAAGATCCAGTTCTCCCATCAAAAGGCTTCCCAAGGAGTGGGCGGTGCGTTTTTCCCCGACCCAGGGGGAAGGATGTCTGCCCCAATGAATGAATCTCAACATGAGGCAAAAGGACAGTGTCCTCCCCAACGGGTAGACAAGATTCTGGCACGAGAACAGGAGATTTGTCAGTAGTTCTCCTGGGCGAGAGGGGAAGGCTGGTCGCATGATCGATGGGGTCCTTGGCGGCGGAAGTACTGGGACTCGGGCTGACGATACCCAGGGTCCCGGAAGTGGATACTAGTAAAAGCTATGGAAGGGAAAGAAGGAAAAAATCAAACAAGTAAAAGCGAAATCCAGGTGATAAAATTAACGGGAGCATTCGCAGGCTCTGCCCGGGTAATCGGAGGGGCAGCCTCCGAGACCAACTATAAATTTTTATCAGGAAGTCGAGTTGACTTGGCATTCGTCGGAGGGGCATCAGAGAAACCTTCTAGAACCATCACCTACGAGAAGGGAAGTCCATCAATACGGCAAGCCCTCTTTGAGGGTTAGCGCCAAAATGTGGGGCAATAAAAGAACCTCTGGCAGAAGAGCAGGCTCCTCGTAGGTAGGGGTTGGGGTCAGCGAGGCTGGCATGTTCCTAGAACAGTCTCGCCGAACCGACTTGGCCTTTTTTTGCCAGTAGGCCAAATCCGTAGGCCTTTTTGCTGAGAGCCACAGGAGAACCCAGCGTAGTCGGCGCGAGATCTCGCCTGAGCAGCAGCAAGATGATCTTGGACCTCTTACGAGAGCGGCTTCACGGTTCGTTTGACATACATCTTTGAAATAAGGCGAGAGCTCAGGAGATAGGCGGTAACAGAGCAAGCGGTGTCTTGGGGATAGGCCCTGTGACATATATATAGCATCATGGATGGACCCGTAAAAGATTCTCTTACAGGTCAGCAAGCACTCACTGAATATTAAGGGTTCGACGTTTCTTTCCAAGCGTAGAACTAGCTCGCAAAGTGCGGGGATTGTGTACAATCTCATATTCGCTGAGTGCGACCTTAGGCCCAGGTTGGTCAGGCCAGGAGGATCAAGTGGCGAAAGGGCTTCCGATAAAATAGGCAAAAATGTGTGTGCCTAGATAAGCGGGAAACCCTCAGGGCGTGCAGAGTCCTTGTTGAAGGCATTGAGTGAAAGCACCTTCACTCAACTCTTTTTAGCCTCTTGCGTTGAGTGTAGTTCTCTCACTCAGCGCTCTCAACGCTTTTGTCCTAAGGCGTCGAGTGGGGCTCTCACTCTCGACGCTCTCGGCGTCTTCTGCGTTAAGGTGTCAAGTGTAGCTTCTCTCGCTCTCGACGCACCGGCACTTAGAAGGATTTCCTTGGGCCTAGGATGGTCCGATCAGATAAGCAGTGCAAGTGGAAGGGCTTCCGCCTAGGTATACGGGAAGCCTCACGCCCAGTTTGGACCAGAGGTAAATTTACCTAGATACCCTTGGAGGTCTGCATTTAGCTTCATCAGAGCAGCGGAGTTTGGATGTTGGCAGATCACTTTGGGTTTGCATATAACCCCTTTAAACTGCAGAGTTACTTTGTTGGCAAACCAGATTTCTGGATTTTATAAATAGACTCATAGGGTACCTCCGAAGGCAAGATTTCTCATTTTCTCAGAGTCTTGTGGCGCTTTCTGAGATATCCTTAGCTCTGCACTTGACTAAGGAGGGGAAACACTCTGAGATCTTCTGGGTTAATGGAGGGACCTCCGTGCGGAATCTCGGGGTCAGTTTTTTAGTTCCCAACAACTGGTCAAGGATCTCAATTTGGGAGAAGTAGGTGTCGGGTACATCTAAGGGTCCGAACTCTCGTTGGGTCCATTTTTTGATTCCAACAGTGCAACTTTGGGAGAATTCATCGAGGTTGTTGGCAAAAAGGTCCTTCTGTGGCTTAGGTAGGAATTCAGCATGCATGTTGGTAACTAAATCTAGGGGAGACTGAGGCATTATCTAAGAAGAGATATACTATAACTAACTTGTCCTTGGGAGATCAATTGGTATAAAAACAAAAAATAATTTTTCATTTTCTGTCTTGATTTCTAGGTTTAAAGAAATAAATATTTTGTAATCAAACTACTTATATGAAATAAAAATATGTTCTTCTTTGCTTTATTAACTTAATTTTATTTCTTATTCATTAAAATGTTTTAAATTATATTTTCTCTCATTGCTTTAAAGAAAAATAATTTATTATAACTTTTGTTCAATAAATAAAAAGTTTCAATCTCAACAAGTTAATGCCACATGATATCCTCTACTGCCGATAGTAGTGAACAAAGATTGGATTCCTTCTTTATCATAATACTAAAAATAATCTTTTCTAAAAAGTGAAAGTAAAGCTTTCTATTCATTATTTCTGAAAATACTTTTATTTATAATATTTTTATTTAGAAGTAACTTTCATTGAACCCTTATTCACCCTCTTGCTCTAAGAGCGTTAGTAGATCCAACAAATGACATCAGAGCCAAGTTATTTAAAAACAGCTTCACACTGAAAATAATGATGCATCATGATCTCGCATCAACCAGAGGGGATGAAATTAATGAAAAATCAATAACAATAGCTTAATTTATCGTCAAAAATTATTAACGGTGGAAAATTCTAATGAAATAATTTTTTATATCCTTAGATCTCAAAGTTTGAAATATTACTGTACGAAAGCCCAAGTCTGTTAAATATGAACAATTTTTTAAAAAATGTTAAATCAATTACTTATATTTTTTCTAATGCCTATGAGATTTGAAAATTTTTTTAAGAAACTTATGATTCTATCTATACTTGTGGAACAAGGGCAAGAATTTGAAAATATACAAGCTTGCAAAAAAATTTCAAGAAAGTTCTTTCTTTGACGGTTCCATGGAATGCACATAAAAGTGGAGGGGAAGACGACAACACGACAAGTGGAATGTTAACCCAGAAATCAGTGATCCCTTCGAAGGTACCTAGCTTGCAAGTCACGACCTGCTCCAAGTTCCCCATGAAGGTCGCGGCCTGTCTCAGCCCTCTTTGTGTCTAGCGGATAGACTCTTCTATCCGCGCAGGCCGCGTGGCTAGGGCGGTCTCCCCGTTCTGACCGCTTAGGTCGCATAGCAGTCGTTTGTTCTGCAGGGGCTGCGGACTGCTTCCACAGTCCACCCCTGCAGGCCGCGCGGTTAGATCAGCTAACCGCGCAATAGTTTGTTCTACTCCAACAGGTGCGAACTACCCAACTAAGTGGCGGACTCGCATTTCTATCCTCCCAGACGCTCTGTAACCATATGCTCAGCATAGAGGCGCGGTCTGCTCTTCAGCCCGCTCCTGTAGGTCGCCCGACTAGTAAGGACGTATCGCCAGGGGACCACCCTTTCTACAGGTGCAGACAGTTCTCCGCTACATCCCAGTCCGCCAATATGTAGGCAACCTGCCTCCAGGTCACCCAACAGAGGGAGACAACTCCTCAGGTCGCCCAAGTGACAAGCGTCATGCCGCCCAGCAGGGGCGACAAGCCTATCCGTCCAACCGGAGACGGACTTCAACAGTAGGGGGACCTGCTCCTTCAGTCCGCCAGGTCGCCCAGTGGGCGACCAACCCTTTAATCCGTCAGCAGGTGGCGGACTTGGTCTCAGTCCGCCTGAGAGAGGACTGCAACAGGAATGACACCTCTTCAACAGACCACACAATACAATGCCAATTAGACTCCAGCCCGCCAGAAGGTGGCGAGCTTACTCCTCCAGCAAGGGCGATCTGCTCCTCCTACCCGCTAGAAGGTAGCGAACCAGCCACTTCCCAGCAGTAGGCGAACTGGCTACATCCAGCAGTAGAGGCGGACTCAACTTATCCGCCGCGAGCAAGGCAGACTCATTATACAGTCAGCCAGGGGCACTCCAGCTTCCCAGCACTCGCTTCTCCCTAGTTGTAGGCGACCTGCTTTTCATTCCACAACAGGTCGCGGACTCTATCGCAGCTCGCCCGTATCATCGGGGTGATGTCATCGAGCCCAGCTCTGGACGTCACCTCCTCCAGCCTATAAATATACCCCCATACCTCTCATTTGAGGGGAGGACACACACGACCCCCGGGGACAACCATTGAACAGCAAACCCTGCAGCCACAGTCTTTTTTGTCCACCAGTGCTTCTCGCGGACTGATTACCTGTCCGCTCGGTTAAGTCATTACAGCGTGGTTCCCGGCCTTAGCTTCAGTGACCTACGCGGTCTTCTCCGCCTGATCGCGCATTCCGCTCGGCCTAGAGTAGTGAGCTGCAGGATCAGCTGTCCGCGCGGTCTGCCAGACTCTTTGGTTAAACCGCGCAGCCTCTGGCATCTTCTTTCCTCTAGCCGCCAGCTTCCACTTGTACCCTTTATATTCTCATGTAAAGGACTCAACTCAAGCTGTAACACTGAATTATAATCAGAGGAAAGCCTGTTACAAGAGTGGCATTTAAGCCGCGGTGAGCGAAGTCTGTTGTTGCCGCTGCAAGTGGCCCCTCTTCTTCTCTTTTCCTCTCCAAACTCGGCATCAACCTCTAATCCTAACTGTCAAAGTAACCGGCTGCTCGATAGTTCCTGATCAACCTACTCCATCATCCTAGTGAGATCGAACATCGTTATCTGCTGGTGCGTCATTTCACGCATCAACAGTTAATACCCGACCTTCAGATCTCGAATAGATGGTGAAAACCAACGGTAAGCCATGACAGATCATCAACCTGCTTAGAACCTTGTTCCTCCAAGTCCTAGTGAAGATCCTCTCTGGGAAGCCTTGGAGCAGTCACGACGAGAAACTGCCCAACAATTCCATGCAATAAACCATACTCTTAATGTTATCACGCAGCGATTATAGGTGCAATTTGCAGCAGCACCAGTTCCTCTAGTTAATACAACACCAACATTGGAGAATCCGCAAACTTATCCTCCGATCTATCTGCCGGTCTATCCTCCTATTTATCCACCAACCTATCCACAAGGGCAGGCCGCAACTCCATTGTGATCTCAAAATGATGAGTTCATAGCACGTCAAAACTTCTTCCGGGAGGCTACCCGGGGAAGTCCAGCAAGATTTCTGAATTTTCAGGGAATTCACCCCTACTCTTCAGCTCCTACGTTTGCTCCTCCCTCAGCAAATTTTCCTTAATATCCTCCCGCTCCATTTTCAACTACAACTTATGCTCCATTCTTTCCTTTCCCTTATGTGTTAGGGGAGCGGGAAGGGCCATCGCCGTTTACAGAGAGTGTGCGACAAGAGCCTACTCCAGCTAACTTCAGAGAGCCACAATTACCAACTTATACAAGCAAATCTAATCTGATGGCACTTACAAGCTTTTGAATCATCCATCGCTCTTAAGACCCTTACAGATGCTACCAAGTGCAAGCTCCTTGTAAAATTCTTTGATGGATAAGCGAGGGAGTGGTTCTATGGACTGCGCCCTCAGTCCATCGCTTCCTTTGCCAATCTGCAAAGAGAACTTCTGCTCAGATTCTCTACTTCAACCAAGAGGAAGGCGGTCCTGAAGCCCTGTTTGAGATCAAGCAGCAAGAAAATGATACTTGGGCTCATTTTGTTGATCGTTTTCAAAGAGAGATTCTTGACATTAAAAATTTCGATCCAGAAATGTACTGAGTCGCTTTGATAAGTGGTTTGAGAGAAGGACCACTAAAATTCAAGGCTAACGTCTGAGTGCCAAGGACATATCAAGAGATGATCAGCCTTGCCAACTTATACATATGTGGTGAAAAGATTAATCCCAAGTACATCTCCTGGCTTATAACAGAGAAAGATCCCACTTCTTCATAAGAGCAACCTCTAAAGTTTCCTCCAAAGAATTTTCAACCACGAGTAAAGAGAGGAAGGAATTTTCGACGACATCAACGTCTCTTCCCAAGTCAAGATCACTTCAAAAATCACAAATTACCATTGTTGGCCCCCACTCCTTATCTGGCACCAGCTCCGCAGGAAGCTTCAGTTTATTAGCAGGCAGATGATGACTTGCCAGAATCTGAACTAAACCAAATTATACAACAAGTTGCCCAAGTCATGAAAGGCAAGACAAGTTATAAATGGCCTTCCCAACCTGCTGATCAAAGATCTAAAAACTTGGATTCCTACTGTGAATTCCATAAAGAAAAAGGGCACTCAAAAGAAAATTGTTAAGCATTTTGCCAACTGGTGTAGAAGATGCTGAGGCAGGGTAAGATGTGTGACCTATTCCTGAAGGATGACCATTCTGACCCGTCTACTTCAAAAGTTAAAGAAGTAGCAGACATTTATTGCTGAAGGGAGTGAGCCAAATCAGCAATTACCTTATCCTCAATATTGACGAGTGCATCGATGTTGATGATGTCGGCACCCTTGGAAATCTATTCTAAGGTAAAGATGGACATGACCAAGTTTCAAAAGCTCTTCACGACCATGGTTGATCGGTTTTGTTCTCCATATTGAACATCTCTCTTACATATGTTCTGAACATTTCAAAACTCTCTTTCATTCATTTAAATAAATTTTACATCAGAGATCTCGTACTGACACTTTTCCATTTTTGAGTGTCTCCTCTCTGTTTTCTTTTTGCCAAAGGGATCGCTGAACCACCGAGATATCACCGAGTCTTTTTGTTCCCTCCATAGATGTTCCTTGGAGTAAGACCACCACGACCACATATGCGGGGAGTGTTCACATATGTGCATTGGGAGTCGTCCAATCTGTGCAGGCGCACTTCAGGGCTTCGGATCCTAGAATGTATCTAACACAAAGCGTGCATCAAGGGAACTCCATAGTTACGCGTGCTCGGGCTGGATAAGTCCTGGGATGGGTGACCTCCTGGGAAGTCCCCGTGCTGTCCGCTTAACAGGAGAATTTCACTAATCAAAGGGAGGCTGTGGACACCAACAACCCGCCTGTGGAGGGAGAGGGGTTCGGGTGCTTGGGATGCAGCCCGCTATCGGTGCCATGGTGTCTTGGTAAGTCGCTTCGGGGCAGGGGCCGGGCCGTTACATATGCTCCACCATGGATACATTATAATTATGATGATCTTTGCTTGACAAATAATGGAGATCAAGTGTAGCCTTGTCTCTTCGATTATCTCACGACTGTAATAGTTAAATACTCTATGGTACTCTCAATCTGTGCTTTCGCGGGGCCCACAATGTTGTTGATCTTTCCGAAGATAAGAAATGATATAGACCACATGACGCACCTAGTCTAACAGATCAGCACTGTTTGTAACCCGAAGCATGAGAGCAGTGCATCCATTGTTCCTTCTTAGGATTCTGGTTTTTTCTTTTTAAGCCCTTCTGAGGGAGCGCAGTTCGTCCTCATTTTATCCTTTTTTGTGCCTTTCCAAGGGAGCGTGGTTAGTCCACTTTTGTGCAAAACTGCATTTTTTCAGGTTAACAGGTTAAATTCAACCTCTCCGAAGGATTTTTAGCATTATACTTCTTACTTATACTCACTTTATATACTCGGCTTCAATGAAGCTCTATCCGCTGAAGATTGACTGTGCTTATTAAGATTTGCACTAGCAAAATCTTGCCTTTAATTTCCCTAAGAAATAATGTCTTGTCTATCTTTCCCCTTATGAACTTGTTCTCAAGTAGAAAGCTAGACAACGTCTCATACCAAGCTCGAGGAGCTTGTTTCAGACCATATAATGCTTTGCGCAGTAAATAAACGTAATCAGGAAAGTTAGAATCAACGAAACCTGGAGGTTGTTCCACATACACCTCTTCCTTTATGTCACCATTAAGGATGGCAGACTTCACGTCCATCTAGTAGACAGTGAAGCCTTTGAGTGCAGCATATGCTAGAAATAACCGTATAGCCTCCAGCCTTGCCACTGGAGCGTACATCTGGTCGAAGTCGATTACTTCTTCTTGACGATAACCTTTGGCGACAAGTCTGGCCTTGTTCTTTACTATCGTTCCATCCTCGTCCATCTTGTTCCTGTAGACCCATTTTGTCCTAATAACGTTCTTACCTTTGTGTCTTGGAACAAGCTTACATACTTGCAGTGCTTGAACTGGTTCAGTTTTTCTTCCATCGTCATTATCCACGATGCATCTGAGTTTGCTTCCTCAAACTTCTTTGGTTCAACCTGAGAGAGAAAACTTAAATATAGATTCTCATTAGTGGTACCTCTACGAGTTCTGACACCATCTCGGGGATCTCCTATGATCTGGTCCATGGGATGATCCTTCAAATGTCTGAGCTCTAGAGTCCTTGCATCTGGATTATCTTCTATCACCAGAGTGACTTCTTCATCTTGGATGACTTCTTCATCTTGATCATCAGCCTCTCCAATAGGGGTTGGAGTGGTGATCTTGATGAACTTTTCACCTTTGTCTTCGAACGGTTCATCCAAGCTAATTTCTTTCATCTTTGCACATGCATCTTCAACAAGCACACTAGAAGAGTTGCTTTGCATCAAACTCGTCTCATCAAATACATGTATCGATTCTTCTACCACCTGGGTTTTTCTATTAAAAATCCTATATGTCGTACTATGGCTACTATAACCTACCAAAATACCTTCAAAACTCTTTTCGCTAAACTTAGTAGTATGATACTTGTCATTGTTTAGTACGAAGCATTTACAGCCAAAAATTCTAAAGTATGAGACTGTAGGTTTCTTGCCCTTCAAAAGTTCATAAGGTTTCTTATCGTGGTTTTTGTTTATGAGGGCTCGAATTTGCACGTGGCATGCAGTGTTGACGGCTTCAGCCCAAAAATATTCTAGAAGTGAAGCGTCACTCAACATGGTCCTGCAGGCCTCTATGAGTGGTCTGTTCCTTCTCTCAGCCACTCCATTTTGTTGTGGAGTACGAGAAGAGGAAAACTCATGAAATATACCTAAGCTTTCACAAAATTCTGTCATGGCCCCAAACTTAAACTCTGTTCCATTGTCACTTCTGATTTTCACTATGGAGTAGTTGTATTCATTCTGTACTTGCCTGGCAAAATTAGTAAATGTGTCGAAGGTATAAGACTTGTGTTTCAGAAAGAACACCTACGTAAAGCGCGAGTAATCATCAACAATTACCAACGTATAATCCTTACCTCCCAAACTTCTAATTTGCAGTGGACCGGACAAGTCCATATACTAGATGAAGATACCTATTAGAATCCTTGCCAATAATGCTTTTAAAGGTAGCCCTTGTTTGCTTGGCTTTTACACATGCATGACAAGGTCTATCTTTGACGTACTTGACATTTGGGGCATCATGTACCAAGTTCATTGAAAATAATTTATTTATGGTTTTGAAATTAATATGAGCTAATCTCTTGTGTCATTGGTCACCAAGAGATGCACTATCTTTTGCTAAAAGGCACACTGGTGTCGAAGAATTTATACAAATGAAATTTAAACAGAAAATGTTTCTGCTTCGAGTACCAGATAGAATCGTTTTCATATTGTCAACATATTTTATCAAGCACTTGTCAGCGTGAAACTCAACTATGTATCCTTTTTCACAGAGTTGGCTTATGCTTATAAGGTTATGTTCCAAACCTTCAACGTAAGCCACATCTGAGAAGAATACATTACCGTTAGTGATCATACCATAGCCTCTAGTAATTCCACGGTCTGAACCTCCAAAGATGACCTTCGGTCCGTTCACAACTGGAGTAAAATTCTGAATAAGGCTTCTTGTCCCGGTCATATGCCAAGTCCATCCACTGTCCAAATACTAGATTGGCGTTTTGTTGGCCTTTGGACATTCCTGCAATCACAATCAGTTAGCCTTAGGAACTCAAATACGTTTGGGTCCTTGGTCTCGGGTTAGAACACTCCCACTACAAATATTAGCATTAGGAGTGGTCTTCCTCATATTGCCAACATGTGGGGTTGCAGCATTTCTAGGATTAAACCAACAATTAATGGCAAAGTGACCAATTCTGCCACAACACTAACAGTCAAATCTGTTGTATCTTTGCCTTATGTTCTTCTTCTTGGCCTTTTGGAAATGAGTTCTAGCAGGGTCAGCATTCTTGGAGGAAGATGTCTCATGATGATGGCAATCACATGGCTTCTTCTCCTTTACAGGCTTTTCTACAACAGGCTTTGCCTTTGGTGCCTTCTTGAAGTTATGGCCATGATTGAAAGGGCCATAGCTCTGAAGAATGACTTCTTTATAAGGTGACATAAAGACACTTTCGTTAAAGTTTCTGGGTCGAGTCCATTCTTGATAACGGGACTTTGGCTCTACATAAGTAGGCCTAGCAAAGTGTCCGTAAGATGAGTAAGATCAAACTCATTTGAAGGAAAATAACCTTCTTGAACGTGGTCTGATCTTGAGGGTCTTTCCCCTTCTCTTTGGCTAAGGCCTTCTTGGCGGCCTTATTCTTTCGTTGATCCTTATTTCTCCTAGAGGATTTACTAAGAGCTTCTTCATGGCCTAATCTAGCACTCTTGGCCTTAGATGAGAATTCAGCAACGAATGGAAGAACTGTCTTGGGCTTCGAGAAACTTTCAACTAGTTTCTTTTCAGTGGCAAGTTGGGCTTCCAGTTCCTTGATGATTTTCTCTTTGAGGTCAAGGTGCTCAAGAGCCTTGTTATATTCTTCAATAGCATTATTGAAGTTTTCTTCAAGCGAGTCAGTCTTTGCGACTTTCTCTCTCAAGATGCTCTCTTCAGCTTTGAGAGACTTTATCTCTTTAGCCTGAGTTTTCACGACTCGGCGACATTTGTCGTAAGCCATGATTAACTCCTTATATTGGGCCAAGAGTTCAGACTCATCGTCAGAAGATCTATCCTCACAATCATGTTCAGAAACTTTAGAATCAGAGAGAGGAGTGTGAGAGTTTACCTTCCCAGTGAACTGGGGCTCTTGTTCATCATCAGTTTGAGCCATAAGTCCAAAATAGGCTTCTTCTTCTTCACTCGACTCAGATGAGTCAGAGTCACTAAGAGTCTTGCCCTTTTTGGCCATCAAGCTCTTCTATGTCCTCTTCTTGTTGTACAAGGACTTCTTTTCCTCTATTCTACCACCCTCCTTCTTCTTGTGAGGGCAGTCAGCGATGACGTGTCGTGGCTTATTACAACAATAACAAATAATGTCAGTCGAAACATGTTTGTTCTGTTTAGAGGAATACCTATCATGGCTACTCGAGCCTTTTCTTTGCCAATCACCATCATGTCGTGATCTTCTATAGGAGGCATCTTTGCCTTTCCATTGCTTCTTCTTGTTCAAGAATTTCTTGAACTGCCGAGAGAGTAGTGAGAACTCTCCTTCTGATAGTTTAGAGCCTGAGGTGCTTGGCTCTGAGGTTTCTTCTTCACTAACTTCTGGTGCTGGAGTAGGAGGAACAACCTTGGACTTCTTAGAGGTGTCTGCCTTTAAAGCAACAGACTTCTCTTTGAATGCAGACCTATTTTTCTCTTCTTTAGCCTTCCTGGTGTTGAGTTGGAGCTCTTAGGACATCGGCTTCCCGAAGAGATTCTGAGGATTTGTCTCGGCCAGTTTTCCAAACTCCCTTATAGCACATACCTTGTTATCTCATTCCTTAGTCAGGGATCTCAAGAACTTATCATTTAGCTCTCCATTAGTGAAGACTCTGCCATAGACCCTCATCCCATCCACTATCTTGAAGAAATTCTCAAAGGTGTCAGCAATGGTATCTTTGTTTCCCTGTCGGAAAGCCTCATACTTCTGATTTAGAAGGGATCTTCTATCACCCCTTACTTCTTCTGTACCTTCCATAAAGATAACTAATGACTGCCACATATCCTTTGCAAACTAGAAGTGAATCAGGTTTTGCAGCATTGAATCATCGACTACACTTGCTATGATATTTTTTGCCTTTTTGTCCAAAGAGACAAGTGCGATCTCATCCTTATCTAGATCCATAAGTTTCTTGGGGACTTGCTTGTTTGAATCTATAGTGGAGATTGTCATGAGAATATAAGGACCTTCTTCAACTATCATGAATATCCTTGGATCCACAGCTTCCATGAAGAACTTGATTCTCTCTTTCCACATAGGGAAATTATTTTTGTTGCACGAAGGAAGCTTGGCAAAATCTTTAGCCTTGTCCATTTTGGTAGATCTCAAATGACAACTATTGATCAAGGTGTTAACCTTTTAACGATCAACCTGGCTTTGATATTAATTGAAAGTTAATAGTTGTCAACCTAAATCACCTAGAGGGGGGTGAATTGGTGAGTTGTGCGTCTTTTTGCGGAATAAAAAAATCTCAAACCAAAGCACAGATCTATCTACCACACAAACAAACACAGACGAGGCAAGATTTATAGTGGTTCCCCAACCTTGGGTACATCCACTTTCCCTCACCGATCTAGCAATACACTAGATTCGGCTACTCCACTATCTCGGATTGAAAAACAATCCTACCCTCGGAACAATGTTCCTACAAACTCGATCCGCAAGATGGATCTACACTAGGAATGCAAAACTTCCTACAATCTCGGAGTTGAAAACTCCTACACTCAGAGAAAACATCTCCTACAATAATGAAATAAACTTGTAAAGAAATACAAACAGTAAATCCTTGTCAGATCTACAAGAAATCGGCCTGGATCTTCTTCTTCTAGAATTTTCGGCTTTATCAGAATGTTGAAGAAGAATCTCGGCAATATCAGATCTGGACTTCTTGACTTTACACGATCAAATTAGAAGATGAAGCGTTGAGCGGAGATCTCGATCTGTAGAGTCTTCTTGATCTGAATCCTCAAAAAAGTGAAACCCTGGCCGGTCAGAAATATGCGATGGCGGCGGTGGCGAGTTTCATTCTTGGAGTGAAAAAGAGGAGACATAATTCTTTTTGGGGTGTACGGCTGCAAAATCTCTTAGAATAATCTTTGAATAAATCAGATTAGAGTTTGTCGGTTTGACAAGACCTTTTATAGGATAAGAAAAGATTAGCCATAATTGCGTCATTATGAAAGACACGTGCACCAATCACGTCAACGTTTAAAAATAAGACCGTTAGGTCTGGACTTAAAGAATTTCTGAAAAGTCAAAGTAAATTACTCGAGTCAAGCAGAACTACTCGAGTATATGCAGCACTACTCGAGTAGGTAGAAGATGACTACTCGAGTACATGAGAAAAATTACACGAGAGAGTATGAGATGATTACTCGAGTACATGGAGTCAACTACTCGAGTAAATAAGAATAAGAAAGACTCAGCTACTCGAGTAACAAAAATGACTTACTCGAGTACTTAAGTACTTACACGAGAGGTGGAGTAAATTACTCGAGTACAAGAAATACTACTCGAGTATATAAGAATGAACTACTCGAGTATATAAGAGACTACTCGAGACAAACACTTAGAAAATTTCTGTAACAGGAAAACTGAACTACTCGAGTATGTAAGATAATCTACTCGAGACATAAGGAATTACTCGAGTATATAAGATGAATTACTTGAGACAATTAGAACTACTCGAGTATATAACATGAACTACTCGAGTAATTCACTTAGAGAAATTTTCTGGAGGGGGAATCTGGATTACACGAGTAAAAGAATTTGACTACTCGAGTAGTAGATGAACTACTCGAGTGTATGATTTAGACTACTCGAGTAAATAGGAACTACACGAGAGTCAGAATTCAATTAACTCGAGATAGAAGATAGAACTACTCGAGTACTCTATAGAACTACTCGAGTATATAACTTAGAAAAACTTTAGAAGAGAATTCTGTAAACTCGAGAGGTAAAAGGAAACTACTCGAGTATATAAGATGAACTACTCAAGAGCCATAATTGGACTACTCGAGTATATCTTAACTACTCGAGTAAGTGAATTACTACTCGAGTATACACTCAGTAACTTACTCGAGTAAGTAAGGAACTACTCGAGTACTTTACTAAGGAAAATATTTCTGACATATTTTTTCTTCTTCTAAGGTGAAATCAGCATCAAGTATTTTCCCATAGTCCTAGAGCATGAATATGAAGTGTATCCCAATAGAGAGGCTACACATGAGTCAACACTTTGGAATACACAATGAGGGATTATATTGTATGGTCCTGTGTTTGGTGACCCATTGTAGACTGACATCGGTCTACACTTCTCATAAGAATCTTGCAAACACATAACTCAAACCAAGCATCAAATGCAACTTAATTCATCTTAGTTCAAGGGTGACTTCATCAAATCTGGGTTAGTGTGGATACAATACCCAACACTAACTCAGAGCATTCTAGCAGAGACTTTAATGTTGCATGAACTCATACAAATTGAATGTCCACTATATATAAATCATATCATTTATATATACATAAGGAATGTTAATTACAAATTCACAAAATGTCACGGCCTTAAGGCCTTACAGTTATACTTCACAAGTGTGGTTTACAAACATTGGCACGCATGCCAGCCATACATGAAAATAAAAAAGTTCGCCTTTGGGCCTTCGAGGTCCAGCCAATCGCAGCAAAAGGGCTTCAGCCCGCTACTTTCCACTTGGCTCTCCAGCACCTGCAAACTACAACCTACCAGAATGTGGCAAACAAGATAATAGCGGTGATTCTCCTTCCCTACAACAGCATGTATATATATATATATATATATATATATATATATATATATATATATATATATATATATATATATATATATATATATATATATATATATATATATATATATATATATATATATATATATATATATATATTGGCAACAACAAGGTGCATTTAAGAACTCATCACCACAGACGCAGGCTCAACGGCCACATGCCCTGTGCACTCAGGGCACATTATCGGTGTACCGGACTTCCCGGATACCACCTCCCGTTCATAGGTCCAAGACTTAACGGTTCATTCTTGAGCATTTTAGTCTTTCCGGCCGCAGGCCTAAGACTCTCATTATGCCATCGACGACATCCAGTTATTTTAGGCAATCTAATCAAGGGTAATCGACAAGATGCAGGTGGACCTCCCCTTTCCCGTTCGGCTTAACAACCTTTAGAGCCGAGCACTACGGCTCACAGCTTCATTACGGCTCTCACCATAATAGTTGTCCCCCATGGCTCAAATCACATGTTAGTCTCACGGTCTTCGCAAGGCAGGCTTCACACCAATTTAGGCTGGCACTCATGGCCACCATAGCTGGGCCCTACAGGCTCTTAGCTTCTCATATAGTGGCCTACAAGTCTCTCTGAGACATTCCTCACAAACATAGCTCACTGGGAGCTATCATCGGCGATACTCACTGTCGCCCGGTGATATCAAATAGTTTTATAAACCGTGGAATTTCTTGGTTATTTTAAAGGAACTGTAGGTTGGTCATTGTTGATGCTCCGATCAGCTACAACACCATATTTGGGTGCCCTCCCATCAGATCCTTCTGCTACATCCCTACTAATTCCATAAATGTATCAAGTTTAGTAGTGGAGGAGTCCAGGTCAGGATCAGGGTGGATCTGAAGGTGGTGAGGTAGTGTTATGTGACTGTCGTCAACACCATATCCTGGATGGCAGAGGGGGAGGAGTTGGAGAAGGAGATGATGACGCAGGAGGAGGTTTTATAGGAGGAGGAAGTGAGTCTAGGTGAGGCTATAGATAAGGCTGCAGAGAAGGAGCGGGGAGAAGGAGAAGCGGGGTTTGAGGCCCAGGGAGGTGGAGAAGCGGAGCCGCAGGAGTGCCCGTTGGAGGCGATGGAGGTTGAGGAAGTAGGCGTGTGGGGGAACAGTTCAGGTAGGAGGAGCCAAGGAGTGGAGGAGAGCAGTCCAGGTTGGAGTCGAAGAAGGAGGTTGTGGAGATGGAGGTCTTCACCATGGTGGGAAAGGAGGAGAGGGAGCGGATCAGCAGCAGCTTGAGCCCTGAAGATCAGGAGAGGATGCGATAGTACATCCAAAGGAACATCGACATCTTTGCTTGGATCTTGGCAGACATGTCGAGCATCGATGCAGACGTGGTGTGCCACCGTCTGAATCTGGACCCCAAGACGCGCCCTATCTGCCAAAAGATGAGGACCATATTCACCAAGTTGAAGTAGCCCATCTGCGAGGAGGTCAAAAAGCTTCTCGAAGCAGGTTTCGTCTCGGTGATCTAGTATCCAGGCTGGTGTTGAATTTTCTCAAAGTGGTCAACGAGATAGTCTAACGCCAAATTAATATTCTTAGAGCTATCAAGATCACACCTTGATCAAGTGGAAACCAGGAAAACAAGCTCAAACACCAAATGCAAGTAGAAGGAACAAGCAGATCATTTATTTATTTACTTCTTTACAAGACGAGGTATACATGGCAAGACATGATTTCGCCAGTACACAAGGAAAAAATAGAAAGTCAAAACACTCCGAGCGGACAGAACTGGAAACCGCCGAGACTGCCTAGTCCGCTAAAGTCGCCGAGCTCACCCGAACTGCTGCTGCTAGAAGACGAAAAGAACACGGAGTCCGCCAAGACCGCGAGGTCGCGCGGACACGCCGTTATTCGCTGACTGCTGCTGAACTGAAGAACAGACCACCTACTCGCCCGAGTCTGATGGATAGGTTATTGAACTTGGAAAAACTGAAGCAGAGAAAACTGACAAGCCGCAGAAGTGGCATGCTGAGACCGCTGATTGTAAATGCAACCTTCACCGATCCTGACCGAAGTCAAAGCCAAACTCCTGGCTCCAAAGTGCTAGCCGCACAACCTGCAAATAGTAATTAGTTAACTCTTTTCAACCTTCGCGGACAGGAAAACCCAGACCGCAACAATTAACCAAGACTCAATTTACTGTTCACTCAGTTACTGTAGACGTGTCGGGTGGGGGGGTCTATTTATAAGAAGGGTAAGGAGTGTGATCACTGCCATAGTGAATAGAGTCACCGCCCCAATTCGTGGCTAACACATCCCAGTCCGCCGAGTCCGCAAGGACTCGGCCATACTTCAAACCCGCCAGGCACCAGGTAAAAAAATAGAGCGCCATCATGCGGACACTATACCAGTGCGCACTGTACGCAAGCTCACCGCCAGTCTGCCACTCAATATAGCACGCGGACACAGCCACAACCCATGCTGCATCAGTCCTCACACTATACATGAAAGAAGCGGCAGTCCGCACAGCTTGACAACAACGCCACAGTCCGCCACGAGTCCACGACCAACAGGCAGTCCGCCCGGTCAACAACGGACTATGCGGACACTGCGAACATCATGGACTTGTCACAAAAAATGACCAAGTCCAGCAGCCCATCAAGCAACTGGCGCGAGCATGGCGGACACAAAATACCCAGTCCGCCAACATCAGGACAGGACGCCACAAGAATGTGACCAACACCCACTACTCACTAGAGAGCTCGGCGAGGACCAAAGTCGTTCTCCAAAAACAATCCGTTAAGGCAGACACCGCAGACTCAACCAAGTCCGCTACAACTCATGTGGATAACCACCAATCCGCCTGGTTACCACAAGAACAGGCTTAGCTGCAGAACTACAGGTCGAGCAGAGTATCGCCACCAGACCGCCAAAGACAGGCCACATAGGCCGCTCCACAAGAATAGCCAAGCCACTAGGTCCAACAGGCAAGACACCTAGCCCACAACATCAGTCCGCCCAGGCTGCGGACTCAGATCGCTCAGACCGCCCGGCCTGCTCCATCACCCACTTTCACTTTATAAATTTCAACACTCCCCCTTGAAGCGAGAAGTGGTGATCAATCCCAGCAAACCTCGTAACCGTTGAAATGTCCCCTTCGACAACGGCTTCGTGAAGATATCAACAAGATTGTCTTCACTCCGAACATGACCGACCATAAGAGATCCTTCTAACACCTTCTCCCTTATAAAGTGATGCTCGATCTCAATATGCTTGGTCCTTGCGTGACAAACAAGATTGTTCACCAGTTTGAGAGCACTCTCATTATCACCTCGGAGCAAAGTAGGACCTTGTACTTCCTCATGAACATCCTCTACAAGCCTTCTTAACAAGATGGCTTCTCGAGCAGCCAAGGCCGAAGCCTTGTACTCTGCTTCCATAGTAGACACGCACACTGAGTCCTGCTTCTTGCTACACCATGAGATGCAAGCTGATCCACAAGTGAAAACATAACCTGAAGTTGATCTTCGATCATCTGAGTCACAACCATAATCAGCATCCGTGTATCCAAGCAAAGAAAAGTCTATGTCCCTTCTATAGAGGAGTCCCATATAAGAAGTCGCCTTGACATACTTCAAGATATTCTTTGCCACTACCAAATGAGAATTCCTTGCCACAACCATAAACTGACTTACTCGGCCAACAACGTAATCAATGTCTGGCCTTGTTATCATTAAGTAGATCAGGCTCCCCACTAGAGCTCTGAACACCAAGGGATCAGGAAGAATCCTTCCTTCATCTCGTCGATGCTTCAACCCAAAATCCAGAGGAGTAGAGCAACTCTTCCCTTCCTTCATGCTGAATCGATTCACAATGCGATCCGCATATCCTTTCTTGTAGATGAGTATCCCACTCTCCTTACTCTCCACTTTGAGACCAAGAAAGTGATGAAGCTCTCCCAAGTCTTTCATCTCGAAGCAAATAGCTAGCTCAGCCCTGAGCCTAGCTATCTTCTCTTTAGAATTCCATGTGATGATCATGTCATCAACATACAATAAGACCAGGACCTGAAGCTCCCCCTTCTTCTTGATTAACAAGCTTAAGTCTGAGTTAGAAGAAAGATATCTGCAGAATTGGAGATATTCTGCTATCTTCCCATACCATTCTCATGGTGCCTACTTCAACCCGTAGAGAGCCTTCCTGAGCTTGCAGTCATAGTCCGGATGAACTTCAGAGACAAATCTAAGTGGTTGATCAATGAAGATATCCTTATCAATCTCTCCGTAAAAAAAGCGTTCTTTACATCAAGCTGCCACATCCTCCATCCTTGGCAAGCTGCCAAGGTGATCACCACCCAAACCGAAGTCATCTTTGCAACTGCACTAAATGCCTTCTCATAGTCCTCTCCATACTGTTGTGAGAATCCTCGAGTAATAAAGCGAGCATTGTATCTATCAATGCTCCCATCAGCCTTCTTCTTCAACTTGTACATCCACTTGCAAGTCACTGGAGTAATGCCATCAACCCTGGGCACATGGTCCCAGGTTTCATTCTTCTTGAGAGCAGCAATCTCCTCTTTCATGACATCTTCCCACTCCTTGACTCCAGTGATCTCATTGAAGTTTTCAGGCTTTTGCTCATCCAGAGGATCTGCAAAGAAGCAGGAGACAAAGCTCACTACATTCCCATCACAGTATCGAGCTGGTGGCTTGATAATCATCTTTGATCTCTGAAGGGTTTTCTCCTTGCTCACCACCTCTGTTGCTTCTTCAGACTCAGCTCCATTCCCGGGCACACTTTGAGCAATTCTCCTCCTACTTCCTGAACCAGAAGCCTCTGCCTCAGAGCTCGAAGCAATAGGAGATGTTGGTGATACAACAAGCTCCTCTTCCAAAACTTCAGCGGCCACCTTCTGCTCTTCATCAACCTTGCTCTATGATAGCTCAACCGAGCCTCCTCCATATGACGTCAGTTCATCAAAGACATGTCTCTTGATATAACAAACATCTTCGTCGCAGGATCCATGCATCTCCATCCCTTCTTCTGCTCGTCATATCCTACAAAGACAAGCTTCCTTGCCTTTGCATAAGTCTTTGTCCTTGAAGCATCCGAGGCTTGCACATAGCAAGTTGATCCAAACACCCAAAGGTGTTCCACGCTTGGCTTATCCTTCAGCAACATCTCAAAAGAAGACTTCATGTTGATCGGACTGAGCGGCATCCGATTGATGACATAAGAAGCACAAGAGATCCCCTCTGCCCAGAAGGACCTAGGAATGTCTTTCGCATGAAGCCAACACTTGCAGGTTTCCATCAGATGAACGATCTTCCACTCCGCTACTCCATTTTGTTGTGGAGTGTGAGCACAAGTAAGCTCTCTCGGGATCTCATGCTTCCTGCAGAAGTTAGAAAACTCAGAGGAGACAAACTCACCACCATTGTCTGATCTAAACTTCTTGATCCGCAAGCCAAGCCGGCCCTCCACTAGCTCCTTAAACTCCACAAACAACCGAAAAGCTTCTGACTTCTCCTTAAAAAAATATTCCCAAGTGTATCTTGAGTAGTCATAAATCAGAATGAGCATGTATCTACTCCCACCAAGGCTAGCAGTGACGGTTGCTCCGATCAAGTCACCATGGATACACTACAATGGTCTCTTGCTCCTCGTTTATGACTTATCAAACAAAAGTCGATGAGCCTTACCGTATTGACACCCCGCACAAACGTGACCATCGCCAAAGGAAGATAGCTTAGGCAAGCCTCTCACAAGGCTCCTGTTTGCCATAGCTTTCAACTTATCCATTCCTATATGCCCCAGCCTCTCATGCCATATAGCAACGCTATCATTAGCCCTCATCCTATCAACGTAATAGTTTGTTTCAAGAATAAACAAGTTCTTAACTCTCCTCCCAACATGAGCAACATCAGCCTTTACCGCTGATACGTTGCGAAGGAATTTCACTTCTTTTGGCCCAAATAGAACGTGATAACCTGCGTCTACTGCATTGGTCACAGAGAAGAGGTTCTTCTTCATGCCCGGTACATGATATACACTCCTTAACGTGAGTGGCCCCTTATCACTACCCAAGGACACAATCCCCTCCTTCTCTACTTCATAAACAATATTATCAGTAGTAATGATAGCTTCATTACCTTAGTAAGTTTGCAGTGAGGAGAACTTTGACTTATCTCTGGTGAGTTGATGACCACAGCCGGAGTCCATAATCAACTCGTCATTGAAGTCGACAGCGGACAAGGTACGGACACAAGTGCCTGTCAAGAAAGCTCTACCCCATCCAGCTTCCTCAGTATTGGAGCAAGCTTCCTCCTTTCCTGCAGCATGCCCAGGTTGTAGTTTGACCTTGCAGTCACGCTTGAAGTGTCCCCGCTGATGATACTGTAGCACTTCAAGTTCTTTTTCCAATCCTTCTTAGGAGTAGTGCTCCTCTCTGGCTAATAAGAGGTTGAAGGTTCATTTTCAGCAGCATTGTTCTTCTTCTTCCCTTCCCATCTCTTCTTCTTCTTGCCTGTGAACAACACTTCACTACCTTCTTCAGAGATAGTGATTCCAGTCATCTGTCTGGCCAAACTTTCCTGCGAAGCAAGCAGGTTCTCAAGCTCCAGCAGAGATGGCTGAGTGGCCCAGCCTTGAACAGAGGTTACAAAGGCAACATACTCCTTCCGCAAGCCGTGGATAAATGTGCCTTTTCAACTTGAACTCAGAGATAAGCTCATCAGGATCAAGCGCTGATATCTCAGCACACAGACTCTTCATATTCAAAAAGAACTTAGTGATGGTCAGGTCTCCTTGAGTCATCCTAGCCAACTCATTCTCCAGGAACTGTAGCCTTGCCACATTCTTCCTATTTAACAACCCATCAATAGTTGTCCAAATATCAGCATCCGACTCATATCCAATGATGTGATCAAACAACTTCGGTGAAACAGCCCTCTTGAGGGTAAACTCAGCCTTTGCATTAGTTTTCCTCCAGACTCTCGCCTACTCAGTAGTCCCAAACGCAGCTATAACTTCCTGTCTGTCGTCACCACCAACGACCTCCCATAGCTCCTCGCCCAGAAGAAAACTCTTCATGCACGACTTGCACTTTTTTAAAGTTAGTCATGGTTAAGAGTTCAATATCCAGACCTCTTGCATAGCTTCCTTCCATTGCAGCAACCTTGGTTAAGCTTTCAGAAGCACAGAGCACAACACAAGTTGATCACCACTCAAGCAACTGAACCTCGCTTTGATACCATGTTGAATTTTCTCAAAGTGGTAAACGAGATAGTCTGACGCCAAATTAATATTCTCAGAGCTATCAAGATCACACCTTGATCAAGCGAGAACCAGGAAAGCAAGCTCAAACACCAAATGCAAGTAGAAGGAACAAGCAGATCATATATTTATTTACTTCTTTATAAGGCGAGGTATACGTGGAGAGACATGATTTCGCCAGTACACAAGGGAAAAAATAGAAAGTCAAAATAATTCGAGCAGACAGAACTGGAAACCGCCGAGACCGCCCAGTCCGCCAAAGTCGCCGAGCCCGCACAAACTGCTGCTGCTATAAGAAAAAAAGAACACAGAGTCCGTCGAGACTGCGAGGTTACGCGGGCACGCCGTTATTCGTTGACTGCTGCTGAACTGAAGAACAGACCACCTACCCGCCTGAGTCCAGCGGACAGGTTATTGAACTTGGAAAAACTGAAGCAGAGAAAACTGACAAGCCGCAGAAGCGACCTGCTGAGACCGACGATTGTAATCGTAACCTTCATTGATCCTGACCGAAGTCAAAGCCAAACTCCTAGATCGACAGTGCTAGCCGCGTAACCTGCAAACATCAATCAGTTAACTCTTCTCAACCTGCGCGGACAGGAAAACCTAAACCGCAATAATTAACCAAGACTCATCTTATTGTTTACTCAGTTTCTGTAGACATGCCGGGGGGTCTTTGTATAGGCAGGATGAGGAGTGTGGTCACCGCCCTAGTGAGTAGAGTCACCGCCCCAGTTCGCGGCTAACACATCACAGTCCGCCGAGTCCGCAAGGACTTGGCCAGACTTCAAACCTGCCAGGCGCCAGGTCAAACCAGTCCTCACTGTACGCAAGCTCAGCGCCAGTCCGCCACTCAACACAGCACGCAGACACAGCCACAACCCATGATGCATCAGTCCACACACTATACGCAGATGAATCGGCAGTCCGCAGAGCTCGACAACAACACCACAGTCAGCCACGCGTCCACAACCAACAGTCAGTCCGCCCGGTCAACAACAAACTCTGCGGACACTGCGAACACCATGGGATTGTCACAGAAAATGACCAAGTCCAGCAGCCCATCAAGCAACTGGCACGAGCATGGCGGACGCAAAAGACCCAGTCTGCCAACATCAGGATAGACCGCCATAAGAATGTGACCAACACCCACTGCAACACTGGAGAGCTCGGCGAGGACCAAAGGCGATCTCCAAAAACAATCCGCTAAGGCAGACACCGTAGACTCAACCAAGTCCGCTACAACTCCCACGGATAACCACCAATCCGCCTGGTTACCATAAGAACCGACTTAGCTGTAGAACCACAAGTCGAGCAGAGCACCGCCACCAGACCGCCAAAGACAGACCGCATAGGCCGCTCGACAAGAACAGCCAAGCCACCAAGTCCAACATGCAAGACACCCAGGCCGCAACATCAGCCTGCCCAGGTGAAAGTTTATAGTTGCCTACCTAAATCACCTAGAGGGGGTGAATAGGTGAATTGTGCGTCTTTTTGCGGAATAAAAATTACAAACCAATGCACAGATCTATTTACTAATCAAACACAGATGAGGCAAGATTTATATTGGTTCCCTAACCTTAGGTATATCCACTTTCCCTCACCGATCTAGCAATACACTAGACTCGGCTACTCCACTATCTCGGATTAAAAATCAATCCTACCCTCGGAAAAACGTTCCTACAATCTCGATCCACAAAACGAATCTATATTCGGAAGGTAAAACGTCCGACAATCTCGGAGTCAAAAGCTCCTACACTCGGAGAAATTTCTCCTACAATAATGAAATAAACTTTGTAAAGAAATACAAACAGTGATTCCTATTTTTCAGATCTGCAATAGTCGGCCAGAAATTTCTTCTTCTAGGCTTTGTGGATTTATCAGAATGATGAAGAGAAATCTCGGCAAGATTGGATCTGAAACTTCTTGGCTTCACACGATCGATCTAATCAGAAAATATGGAGTTGAGCGAATCTCGATCTGGAGAGCCTTCTTGATCTGAATCCTCAAAAGATGAAACCCTAGCCTGTCGGGAATCAGCGACGGCGGCGGCGGCAGATTTCGTTTCTTGGAGAGAGAAAGAGGAAACATAAATTCTTGAGAGTACAGCTGTAAAAACTTCTTAGAATAATCTTCTTTGAAAAATTAGGGTTTGTCGGTTTAGACAAGACCTTTTATATGATCAGAAAAGATTAGACATAATTGAGTCATTATGAGAGACACGTGGACAAATCACATCAAAGTTTATGAATAAGACCGTTAGACTGGACTTAAAGAATTTTCGGAAAAGTCAAAGTAAAATACTCGAGATGTAAAAGACTACTCGAGTACATGCAGCACTACTCGAGTAGGTAGAAGATGACTACTCGAGTATATAAGAAAAACTACTCGACAGAGAATGAGTTGATTACTCGAGTACATGGAGTCAACTACTCGAGTAAATAAAAGTTCAAGGAATCAGCTACTCAAGTAACAATAATAATATACTTGAGTACCTAAGTACTTACACGAGAGGTGGAGAAGATTACTCGAGTAAAAGAAATACTACTTGAGTATAAGAAATACTACTCGAGACAAAGACTTAGAAAGTTCCTGAAACAGGAAAACTGTACTACTCGAGTATAGAAGATGAACTACTCGAGACAAATAGAACTACTCAAGTATATAAGATGACTACTCGAGATAATGACTTAGAAAATTTCTGGAACTAGAAAACAATACTATTCGAGTATAGAAGTTGAACTACTCGAGACGAATAGAACTAATCGAGTATATGGAGTTGAACTACTCGAGACGAATAGAACTACTCGAGTATATGGAGATTACTACTCGAGACAATTAGAACTACTCGAGTATAAACACTGGACTACTCGAGTAGTAGATGAACTACTCGAGTACATGACTTAGATTACTCGAGTAAATGAGAACTACACGAGAGTCAGAATTTAACTACTCAAGACAGAGGATAAAACTACTCGAGTACTATACAGTACTATTATTTATCAATGGAATCTTTTCAAACTTCATGTTGTAGTCCTCAAACTGATTCTTTATCAAGAGTAACTGTGCACAGCAACTGCCTGTAGAGATGTACTCTGACTCAGCCGTTGAGATTGCCACACAGTTTTGCTTCTTGCTACTCCAAGAGATAAGTCTTCTTCCAAAGAATTGACATGTCCCGGAAGTGCTTTTCCTGTCGTCTTTGCTCCCTGCAAAATCTGCATCTGAAAAGCCTATTATTTCGCGGTCATTACTAATTGGGTACCATAAGCCAAGATTTGGTGTACCTTTAAGGTATCTCAAAATTCGCTCTGCAGCAGCGTAGTAAGATTCATTAGAGTTCACCTGAAATCTAGTACAAACACATGTTGACAACATTATGTCAGGTCTACTTGCAGTAAGGTAGAGCAAGAATCCAATAATACTTCTGTACTTGGTTTCATCAAAAGGTTTCCCTTTTTCATCCTTGTCCAAAGACACTGTTGAACCCATTGGAGTACTCATCGAGGTTGCGTTCTCCATTCCGAATTTCTTAATCAGCTCTTTGGTGAACTTGGTCTGTGAGATGAAAATTCCATCTTCAGACTGTTTCACTTGAAGCCCTAAGAAATACTTCGGCTCACCCATACTGCTTATTTCAAACTTCCCTTGCATAAATTTTGAAAACTTCTTGTAGAGGTTGTCATCAGTAGAGCCAAAAATAATGTCGTCGACATAGATTTGCACTAGCAAAATTTTGCCTTTAATTTCCCTAAGAAATAATGTCTTGTCTATCTTTCCCCTTGTGAACTTGTTCTCAAGTAAAAAGTTAGACAGCATCTCATACCAAGCTCGAGGAGCTTGTTTCAGGCCATATAACGCTTTATGCAGTAAATAAACGTAATCAGGAAAGTTAGAATCAACGAAACTTGGAGGTTTTTCCACATATACCTCTTCCTTTATGTCTCCATTAAAGAAGGCAGACTTCACGTCCATTTGATAGACAGTGAAGCCTTTGAATGCAGCATATGCTAGAAATAGCATTATTGCCTCCAACCTTACCACTGGAGCATACGTCTGGTCGAAGTCGATTCCTTATTCTTGACGATAGCCTTTTGTGACAAGTCTGACCTTGTTCTTTACTATTATTCCATCCTCGTCCATATTGTTCTTGTAGACCCATTTTGTCCCAATGACGTTCTTATCTTTGGCTCTTGGAATAAGTTTCCATACTTTGCAGCGCTTGAACATGTTTAGTTCTTCTTCCATTGCCATTATCCACGATGCGTCTGAATTTGCTTCCTCAAAATTTTTTGGTTCAACCTGCGAGAGAAAACTTAAATATAGATTCTCATTAGTTGTACCTCTTCAAGTTCTGACACCATCCCGGGGATCTCCTATGATCTGGTCCATGGGGTGATCCTTCAGATGTTTGAGCTCTAGAGTCCTTGCATCTGGATTATCTTTTATCACCGGAGTGACTTCTTCATCTTGGATGACTTCTTCATCTTGATCATCAGCCTCTCCAATAGGGGTCTGGCTAGTGATCGTGATGAACTTTTCACCTTTGTCTTCAGACGGTCCATCCAAGCTAATTTCTTTCAGCTTTGCACATGCATCTTCAATAAGTACACTAGAAGAGTTGCTTTGTAGCAAACTCATCTCATCAAATACAACTTGTATCGATTCTTCCATGACCAAGGTTTTTCTATTAAAGATCCCGTATGTCTTGCTATGGCTATTATAACCTACAAAAATACCTTCAAAACTCTTTTCGCTAAACTTATTAGTATGATACTTGTCATTGTTAAGCACGAATCATTTACAGCCAAAGATTCTAAAATATGATATTTTCGGTTTCCTGCCCTTCAGAAATTTGTAAGGTATCTTATCGTGGTTTTTGTTTATGAGGGCTCAATTTTGCACGTGGCATGCAGTGTTGACGGCTTCAGCCCAAAAGTACTCCGGAAGTGAAGCATCACTCAACATGGTCCTGCAGGCCTCTATGAGCGTTCTATTCATTCTCTCGACCACCCTGTTCTGTTGAGGAGTACGAGGAGAGGAAAACTCATGAAAGATACCTAGGCTTTCACAAAATTCTGTCATGGCCCCATACTTGAACTCTGTTCCATTGTCACTTCTGATTTTGACTATGGAGAAGTTGTACTCATTCTGAACTTGCCTGACAAAATTAGTAAAGATGTCGAAGGTATCTGACTTGTGTTTCAGAAAGAACACCCACGCAAAGTACAAGTAATCATCAACAATTACTAACATATAGTCCTTACCTCCCAAACATCTAATTTGTAGTGGACCAAACAAGTCCATATGCAGTAGATGAAGACATCTATTAGAATCCTTGCCACTAACGCTTTTAAAGGTAGCCCTTGTTTGCTTGCCTTTTACACATGCACGACAAGGTCTATCTTTGACGTACTTCACATTTGGGGCATCACGTACTAAGTTCATTGAAAATAATTTATTAATTGTTTTGAAATTAATATGTGCTAGTCTCTTGTGTCATTGGTCACCAAGCGATGCACTATCTTTTGCTAAAAAGCACACTGGTGTCGAAGAATCTATACAAATGAAATTCAAGCAAAATATGTTTCTGCTTCGAGTGCCGGATAGAATCATTTTCATATTGTCGACAGATTTTATCAAGCACTTATCAGCGTAAAACTCAACTATGTATCCTTTATCGCAGAGTTGGCTTATGCTTATAAGGTTATGTTCCAAACCTTCAATGTAAGCCACATCTGAGAATGATACATTACCGTTCGTAATCATACCGTAGCCTTTAGAGATTCCACGGTCTGAACCTCCAAAGATGACCTTCGGTCCATTCACGACTGGAGTAAAGTTCTGAATTAGGCTTCCTGTCCTGGTCATGTGCCGAGAACATCCACTGTCTAAATACCAGATTGGCGTTTGTTAAATTTTCTCAACGTGGTCAGCAAGATAGCCCAAACACCAAATTAATATCTTCGGAACTACCCAGTTCGCACGCTGAACCTGCGGAAACCCAAGGACTAGAGATTGCACCCAACAAAACAATGGAAGCACAAGAAGGTCTTATTATGCATTCACTTCTTTACAATCCGAGGCATACATAGCGAGACATGATTTCGCTAGTATTACAGCTGTAAACAGAGAGAACCAAAAAACAAGCCGGGCGGACAGCACTCCAGTCCGCCGAGACCGCGAGGTCGCCGAGACCGCCGAGACCACTGAGCTCGCCCAAGCTATGCTGCAATCCGCCGAATACCACGGAGTCCGCCGAGACCGCGAGGCCGCGCGGACAGACCGTTATTCGCCTCCTGCTGAACCCGAACTGAGGAACTCCCCTACCTGCCTGAAGCCGGCGGACAGGTTATTGAAGCTGGGAAAGTTGAAACAGAACTGACAAGCCGCAGAGCGACCTCCTGCTGAGTCCGCAGAGACCGCACACTTCCAAGCATTGACCGAAGTCACAGCCAAACTCCTGGCTCCTTGAAGTTATCCGCGCGACCTGCACACAGCAAACCGTCAGCCTGAAACAATCCGTGCGGACTGGAAAACACAGACCGCAACACTCGCCCACCCCAATTTACTGTTCACTCACGTTACTTAGGTTACTGTAGATGTGCCAGGGGGGTCCTATTTATAGGCCAGGCGAGGAGTGTGGTCACCGCCCATGAGATAGCGACACCGCCCCAGTCCACGCGAATACAAACGACCGTCCGCTCAGTCCGCAAGGACTTAGCCAGTCACCAAGGGAAACCGCCAGGAGCAAGGCAACCATTGACGAACCCTCTCCAGTCCGCCCAAGCTAAGCGGACAAGGCACCAGCCCGCAAAGCTCCAACTTCTTCAGGACAGCACCCTCTTCAATGGCAGTCCGCACCAACCCGAGGCAGTCCGCAAGACTCACACCTCAATCCGCCACAAGTCCACGACCAAAGGCAAACAACAACAGTCCGCCCGGTCACAGCGGACTTGGCGGATACGGCGGACACCATGAACTTGGCACAATGTGTGACCAAGTCCAAAACCATCAAGGGCCAGTGCGAGCATGGCGGACACACAGTCCCGTCCGCCAAACATCCTAGCGCAGACCGCAACCAGTCCGCGAGCTCCTCGCACTTGTCCAACACAGCAGCATCCTCCCGGACTCCAAACATCAGTCCGCCAACCGGTCTCCACAGCAAGACCTGCTGTAACACCTGAGCTCGACAAGGCCTCAGCCAAGCTCAAGGCCCAGTTCGCAACAGCCCAAACCGCGGACACACCAGTCCGCAAGGCTTCCCGCGAACTCGAACCAACCCGCCAACAGCGCAAGTATGCACCCACGGCCACTGAGCAATGCACCAGTCCGCAAGCCTCTCTATCCGCAGATACCAGGCCGCACCAAACCGCGGACTCCATGCAACAACCCGCTCAGAACACAGCCGGCTTCCACCAGACTTCTCACCAGGCCGCAAACCTCAGTCCGCCCAGTCCGCCCAGTCCGCCAAAGCTGTCCGCACAGGCCGCGCGGCCTGTCCCGTCACCCACTTCCACTTCACAAATTTCAACACTCCCCCTTGAAGTGAGAAGTGGTGACCAAGCCCAGCAAGCTGCGCAAGCATTCAAAAGGACCCTTCGACAGCGGCTTCGTGAAGATGTCAGCAAGATTATGTTCACTCCGAACATGCCCGACCAGCAGAGACCCCTCCAACACCTTCTCCCTGATGAAGTGGTGATCAATCTCTATATGCTTGGTCCTGGCGTGACACACTGGATTGTTTACCAGTTTGAGAGCACTCTCATTGTCACCCCGGAGTAAAGTAGGCCCTTGCACTTCTTCATGGACATACTCTATAAGCCTCCTCAACCAAACGGCTTCCCGAGCAGCCAAGGCCGAAGCCTTATACTCCGCCTCCGTGGTTGAAACCGACACCGAGTCCTGCTTCTTGCTACACCACGAGATGCTAGCTGAACCGCAAGTGAACACATAACCTGAAGTAGACCTTCGATCATCCGAATCACCGCCATAGTCAGCATCTGTGTACCCGAGCAATGCAAACTCCGCATCCCTTCCATAGAGAAGTCCCATCTCAGAAGTCACCTTGACATACTTCAGAATTCCCTTTGCCGCCACTAGATGAGATTGCCTTGGTTCAGCCATATATCGACTCACTCGGCCAACAGCATAAGCTATATCCGGCCTTGTAATCGTCAGATAGATCAAGCTCCCAACAAGAGCCCTGAACACCAAGGGATCATGAAGAACCCTTCCCTCATCCCGTCGAAGCTTCAGCCCAGATTCCAGTGGAGTAGAGCACTTCTTCCCTTCGCCCATGCCAAACCGCTTCACAATGCGATCAGCATACCCTTTCTGGCTAATGAGAACCCCGCACTCCTTCCTCTCCACTTCCAGACCAAGAAAGTGATGCAACTCTCCCAAGTCTTTCATCTCGAAGCATATAGCAAGCTCTCCCCTGAGCCTTGCTACTTCCTCCTCCGAGTTCCCTGTGATGATCATATCATCCACATACAGCAGGACCAAGACTCTTAGCTCTCCCTTCTTCTTGACGAACAAGCTTGAATCCGAGTTGGAAGCCAGGTATCCACAGAACTGCAGGTACTCTGCAATCTTCCCATACCACGCTCGAGGAGCTTGCTTCAACCCATAGAGAGCCTTCCTGAGTTTGCAGACATAGTCCGGATGCTTTTCAGAGACAAAACCAAGCGGCTGATCCATGAAGATGTCCTTGTCAATCTCTCCGTAAAGAAAAGCATTCTTCACATCAAGTTGCCACAACCTCCATCCCTTGCTAGCAGCCAAGGCGATCACCACTCTTACAGATGTCATCTTCGCAACTGGACTGAATGTCTCCTCATAGTCTTCTCCATACTGCTGTGAGAATCCTCTTGCGACCAGGCGAGCCTTGAAACGATCAATGCTCCCATCAGCCTTCTTCTTCAACTTATATACCCACTTGCAAGTAACCGGAGTAATGCCATCAACCTTGGGCACAAGGTCCCAGGTTTCATTCTTCTTCAGAGCATCAATCTCTTCCTTCATGGCACCTTCCCACTCCTTCACTCCAGTGGCCTCGTTGAAGTTTGCAGGCTCTCGCTCATCCAGAGGACCTGCAAATAAACAGGAGACAAAGCTCACTGCATTCCCATCACAGTACCGAGCCGGTGGCTTAACCACCCTCTTCGATCTCCGAAGACACGGCTCCTTCTCACGGCTTCCGTTGCTTCTTCAGGCTCCACTCCTACCTGGGGCAAGCATTGAGCAGTGCTCCCCCTGCTTCCTGAGCCAGAAGGCTCAGCCTCGGAGTTAGAAGCAACATGAGCTGCTGGTGAAACAGCAAGCTCCTCTTCCAAGCCTTCAGCAGCCTCCACCGGTGCTTCCTCAACCTTGCTACTTCTGGTAAGCTCCACCGAGCCACCTCCATATGACGTCAGCTCGTCAAAGACAACGTCTCTTGATACCACGAACTTCTTCGTCACAGGTTCCATGCACTTCCATCCCTTCTTCCGCTCATCATAGCCAACAAAGACAAGTTTCCTTGCCTTCGCATCCAGCTTTGTCCGTGAAGCATCCGGGACATGCACGTAGCAAGTTGAACCGAACACCCTAAGGTGTCCAACACTCGGCTTCTCCTTCAGCAACAGCTCAATGGGAGTCTTCATGTTGATAGGGCTGAGTGGCATCCGGTTGATAACATAAGCAGCACAAGACATTCCCTCCGCCCAAAAGGACCTTGGGATATCTTTCGCATGCAGCCATCATTTGCAGGTTTCCGTCAAATGACGGATCTTCCGCTCCGCTACCCCATTTTGTTGTGGAGTGTGAGCACAAGTAAGCTCCCGTTGGACCCCGTGCTTCCTGCAGAAGTTAGAAAACTCGGAAGAGACAAACTCTCCCCCGTTATCAGTTCTAAACTTCTTAATCCGCAAGCCAAGCCGGACTTCTACCAACTCCTTGAACTCCACGAACAAACGGAAGGCTTCCGACTTCTCCTTTAAGAAGTACACCCAAGTATACCTTGAGTAGTCATCAACCAAGACAAGCATGTATTTGCTTCCACCAAGGCTGGCAGTAACAGTCGGTCCCATCAGGTCTCCATGAATACACTCCAATGGTTTCTTGCTCCATGTTTGAGATTTATCAAATGGAAGGCGATGTGCCTTACCGTATTGACAGCCCGCACAAACATGCCCATCACCAAAGGAGGACAACATCGGCAACCCCCTCACCAGACTTCTACTAGCCATTGCCTTCAGCTTGTCCATGTCAACATGCCCCAGCCTCTCATGCCAGATAGCCGCACTATCATTGGCTCTCATCCTATCAACATAGGCACTGGTGGTAAGAACAAACAAGTTCTTCACCCTCCTCCCAACATGAGCAACATCAGCCTTCACCGCTGATACGTTGCGAAGGAACCTCACGTCTGTTGGCCCAAACAGAACGTGATACCCAGCGTCCACCGCGTTGGTCACCGAGAAGAGGTTCTTCTTCATGCCCGGCACGTGATACACACTCCTTAACGTGAGTGGCCCCTGATCACTACCCAAAGACACGACCCCCTCCTTCTCTACTGCATAAACAGTATTATCAGCAGTGATAATAGCTTCATTACCTGAGTAAGCCTGCATGGAGGTGAACTTCGACTTGTCTCCGGTGAGGTGATGACCACACCCGGAGTCGATGATCCACTCGCTGTTGAAGTCCTCAGCAGATAAGGCTCGGACACAAGTGCCCGTCATGAAAGCTCCTCCCCATTCTGCTTCTTCACTTCGCGAGCAAGCTTCCTCCTTTTCCGCAGCATGCCCAGGATGCAGTTTGACCTTGCAGTCCCGCTTGAAGTGCCCTCGCTGATGACACCGGTAGCACTTCAGATTCTTCTTCCAGTCCTTAGGAGCATTGCTCCTCTCCGGCAGATATGAAGTTGAAGTCTCCTTCTCAACAGCGGCCTGCACCTTCTTCTTCTTCTTCCCTTCCCATCCCTTCTTATTGCCTGAGAAGAGAGCCTCGTTGCCTTCCTGATTCAGATTCACTCCAGCCATCTGCCTTGCTAAGCTCTCCTGCGAGGCAAGCAGATTCTCCAGCTCCAGCAATGACGGCTGAGTAGCCCACCCTTGAACAGATGTAACAAAGGCCACATACTCCTTCCGCAAGCCGCGAAAAATGTGCCTTTTCATCTTTGCCTCAGAGATAGGCTCATCAGGATCCAGTGCCGACAGCTCAGCACACAAGCTCTTCATCTTTAAGAAGTACCTGGAGATGGAAAGGTCTCCCTGAGTTACCCTGGCCAACTCATTCTCCAGGAACTGAAGCCGCGCCACATTCTTCCTATTGAACAACTCATCAATGGTTGTCCAAATATCAGCAGCCGACTCACACCCAATGATGTGATCAAATAGTTCCGGAGAGACAGCTCTCTTCAGAATGAACTCTGCCTTAGCATTATTTCTTCTCCAGAGCCTCACCTGGTCAGCAGTACCGAAAGCAGCAGTAACTTCCTGTCTGTCGTCTCCACCGACAACTTCCCACAGCTCCTCGCCTAGAAGATAACTCTTCATGCACGACTTCCACTTTTTATAGTTAGTCGGCGTTAAGAGTTCAATGTCAAGACCTCTTGCTAAGCTTCCATCCATTGCAATCACCTGTGGGTACCCTTCAGCAGCTCTGAGCAACAACACAGGTTGATCACCACTCAATCACTGAGTAACAACACTGGCTGACCTCCGCTCACGCAACTGAACCTCCGCAACCTCAGAAACCTGGCTTTGATACCATGTTAAATTTTCTCAACGTGGTCAGCAAGATAGCCCAAACACCAAATTAATATCTTCGGAACTACCCAGTTCGTACGCTGAACCTGCGGAAACCCAAGGACTAGAGATTGCACCCAACAAAACAATGGAAGCACAAGAAGGTCTTATTATGCATTCACTTCTTTACAATCCGAGGCATACATAGCGAGACATGATTTCGCTAGTATTACAGCTGTAAACAGAGAGAACCAAAAAACAAGCCGGGCGGACAGCACTCCAGTCCGCCGAGACCGCGAGGTCGCCGAGACCGCCGAGACCGCTGAGCTCGCCCAAGCTATGCTGCAATCCGCCGAATACCACGGAGTCCGCCGAGACCGCGAGGCCGCGCGGACAGACCGTTATTCGCCTCCTGCTGAACCCGAACTGAGGAACTCCCCTACCCGCCTGAAGCCGGCGGACAGGTTATTGAAGCTGGGAAAGTTGAAACAGAACTGACAAGCCGCAGAGCGACCTCCTGCTGAGTCCGCAGAGACCGCACACTTCCAAGCACTGACCGAAGTCACAGCCAAACTCCTGGCTCCTTGAAGTTATCCGCGCGACCTGCACACAGCAAACCGTCAGCCTGAAACAATCCGTGCGGACTGGAAAACACAGACCGCAGCACTTGCCCACCCCAATTTACTGTTCACTCACGTTACTTAGGTTACTGTAGATGTGCCAGGGGGGTCCTATTTATAGGCCAGGTGAGGAGTGTGGTCACCGCCCATGAGATAGCGACACCGCCCCAGTCCGCGCGAATACAAACGACCATCCGCTCAGTCCGCGAGGACTTAGCCAGTCACCAAGGGAAACCGCCAGGAGCAAGGCAACCATTGACGAACCCTCTCCAGTCCGCCCAAGCTAAGCGGACAAGGCACCAGCCCGCAAAGCTCCAACTGCTTCAGGACAGCACCCTCTCAATGGCAGTCCGCACCAACCCGAGGCAGTCCGCAAGACTCACACCTCAATCCGCCACAAGTCCACGACCAAAGGCAAACAGCAACAGTCCGCCCGGTCACAGCGGACTTGGCAGATACGGCGGACACCATGAACTTGGCACAATGTGTGACCAAGTCCAAAACCATCAAGGGCCAGTGCGAGCATGGCGGACACACAGTCCCGTCCGCCAAACATCCTAGCGCAGACCGCAACCAGTCCGCGAGCTCCTCGCACTTGTCCAACACAGCAGCAACCTCCCGGACTCCAAACATCAGTCCGCCAACCGGTCTCCACAGCAAGACCTGCTGTAACACCTGAGCTCGACAAGGCCTCAGCCAAGCTCAAGGCCCAGTTTGCAACAGCCCAAACCGCGGACACACCAGTCCGCAAGGCTTCCCGCGAACTCGAACCAACCCGCCAACAGCGCAAGCATGCACCCGCGGCCACTGAGCAATGCACCAGTCCGCAAGCCTCTCTATCCGCAGATACCAGGCCGCACCAAACCGCGGACTCCATGCAACAACCCGCTCAGAACACAGCCGGCTTCCACCAGACATCTCACCAGGCCGCAAACCTCAGTCCGCCTAGTCCGCCCAGTCCGCCAAAGCTGTCCGCACAGGCCGCGCGGCCTGTCCCGTCACCCACTTCCACTTCACAAATTTCAACAGCGTTTTGGTGGCCTTTGTACATACCTGCAATCACAATCAGTTTGCCTTAGGAACCCAAATACGTTTGGGTTCTTGGTCTCGGGTTAGAACACTCCCCCTACGAATATTAGCATTAGGAGTGGTCTTCCTCATATTGCCAACATGTGGGGTTGCATCATTTCTGGGATTAAACCAGCAATCAATGGCAAAGTGACCAATTCTGCCACAACACCAACAGTCAAATCTATTGTATCTTTGCCTCATGTTCTCCTGCTTGACCTTTTGGAATTGTGGTCTAGCAGGGGAAGCATTCTTGGAGGAAGAAGCTTTCATGATGATGACAATCACATGTTTTCTTCTCCTTCACTGGCTTTTCTACAACAGGCTTTGTCTTTGGTGCCTTCTTGAAGTTATGACCATGATTGAAAGGGCCATAGCTCTGAAGAATCACTTCTTCATAAGGTGCCTTGAAGACACTTTTGCCAAAGTTTCTGGGGCGAGTCCATCCTTGATAACGGGACTTTGGCTCTAAATAGGTAGGCCTAGCAAAGTGTCTGTAGGATGAGTAAAGATCAAACTCATTTGAAGGAAATATAACCTTTTTGAACGAGGTCTGATCTTGAGGGGCTTTCCCCTTTTCTTTGGCTAAGGCCTTTTTGACGGCCTTATTCTTTCGTTGGGCCTTATTCCTCCTAGAAGATTTGCTAGGAGCTTCTTCATGGCCTACTCCAGCACCCTTGGCCTTAGTTGAGAATTCAACAATGAATGGAAGAACTGTCTTGGGCTTCGAGAAACTTTCAACAAGTTTCTTTTCAGCGGCGAGTTATTCTTCCAACTCTTTGATGATTTTCTCTTTAAGATCAAGGTGCTCTAGAGCCTTCTTATATTCTTCAATAGCATTATTGAAGTTCTCTTCGAGCGAGTCAGTATTTGCGACTTTCTTTCTCAAGATGCTCTCTTCAGCTTTGAGAGACTTTATCTCTTTAGCCTGAGTTTTCACGACTCGGCGACATTTGTCGTAAGCCATGATTAACTCCTTATATTGGGTCCATGAGTTCTAACTCATCGTCAGAAGAGTTATCCTCACAATCATGTTCAGAAACTTCAGAATTAGAAAGAAAAGTGTGAGAGTTTACCTTCCCAGTGAACAGGGGCTCTTGTTCATCATCAGTTTGAGCCATGAGCCCAAAATAGGCTTCTTCTTCACGCGAATCAGATGAGTCAGAGTCACTAAGAATCTTGCCCCTTTTGGCCATCAAGCTCTTATCTGTCCTCTTCTTCTTGTACAAGGACTTCTTTTCCTCTCTTATACCACCCTCCTTTTTCTTGTAAGGGCAGTCAGCGATGACGTGTCCTGGCTTATTACAACAATAACAAATAATGTCAGTAGAAACATGTTTGTTCTGTTTAGAATTATACCTGTCGTGGCTGCTTGAGCCTTTTCGTTGACAATCACCATCGTGTTGTGATCTTCTATAGGAGGCATCCTTGCCTTTCCATTGCTTCTTCTTGTTCAAGAATTTCTTGAACTGTCAAGAGAGTAGTGAGAACTCTCCTTCTGATAGTTCAGAGCCTGAGGTGCTTGGCTCTAAGGTTTCTTCTTCACTAACTTCTTGTGCTGGAGTAGGAGGAACAACCTTTGTATTCTTAGAGGTGTCTACCTTTAAAGTAACATACTTCTCTTTGAATGCAGACATGCTCTTCTCTTCTTCAGCCTTTCTGGTGTTGAGTTGAAGCTCATATGACATAAGCTTCCCGAAGAGATTTTGAGGATCTGTCTCGGCCAGTTTTCCAAACTCCCTTATGGCACAGACCATGTTATCTCATTCCTTAGTTAGGGATCTCAAGAACTTATCATTTAATTCTCCATTAGTGAAGACTCTGCCATAGACCCTTAGCCCATTCACTATCTTGAAGAAATTCTCAAAGGTGTCAACAATGGTATCTTTGTTTCCTTATCGGAAAGCTTCATACTTCTGATTAAGAAGGGATCTTCTATCATCTCTCACTTCTTCTGTACCTTCCATCAAGGTAATTAGTGACTGCCACATCTCCTTTGCAGATTGACAGTGAATCAGGTTTTGCAGCATTGAATCATCGACTGCACTTGCTATAATAGTTTTTGGCTTTTTGTCCATTGAGACAAGTGCAATCTCATCCTTATCTAGATCCATGAGTTTCTTTGGGACTTTCTTAGTTGGATCTATAGTGGAGACGGTCATGGGAATGAAAGGACATTCTTCAACTATCATAAAGATCCTTGGATCCACGAATTCCATAAAGAACTTGATTCTCTCTTTCCACCTGGGAAAAATTATTTTTGGTACATAAAAGAAGCTTGGCAAAATCTTTAGCCTTGTCCATTTTTGGTAGATCTGAAAAGACAACTATTGAAGGATCTGATCAAGGTCTTAACTATTTAACGATCAACCTCCCTCTGATACTAATTGAAAGTTTATAGTTGCCTACCTAAATCACCTAGAGGGGGTGAATAGGTGAATTGTGCATATTTTTGCGTAATAAAAATTACAAACCAATGCATAGATATATTTACCAACCAAATACAGACGAGGCAAGATTTATAGTGGTTCCCCAACCTTGGGTACATCCACTTTCCCTCACCGATCTAGCAATATACTAGACTCGGCTACTCCACTATCTCGAATTGAAAATCAATCCTGCCCTCGGAACAACGTTCCTACAATCTCGATCCACAAAACGAATCTACACTCGGAAGGTAAAACGTCCTACAATCTCGGAGTCAAAAGATCCTACACTCGGAGAAATTTCTCCTACAATAATGAAATAAACTTTGTAAAGAAATACAAACAGTGATTCCTCTTTTTCAGATCTACAACAGTCGACCAGAAATTTCTTCTTCTAGGCTTTGCGACTTTATCAGAATGATGAAGAGAAATCTCGGCAAGATTGGATCTGAAACTTCTTGGCTTCACACGATCGATCGAATCAGAAAATACGGAGTTGAGCGAATCTCGATCTACAGAGCCTTCTTGATCTGAATCCTAAAAAGATGAAACCCTATCCGGTCGGGAATCAGCGAGGGCGGCGGCTACGGATTTCGTTTCTTGGAGAGAGAAAGAGGAAACAAAAATTCTTGAGAGTACGGCTGCAAGAACTTCCTAGAATAATCTTCTTTGAAAAATTAGGGTTTGTCGGTTTAGACAAGACCTTTTATAGGATCAAAAAAGATTAGACATAATTTAGTCATTATGAGAGACACGGGGACCAATCACCTCAAAGTTTATGAATAAGACCGTTACACTGGACTTAAAGAATTTTCGGAAAAGTCAAAGTAAAATACTCTAGATGTAACAGACAACTCGAGTACATGCAGCACTCCTCGAGTAGGTAGAATATGACTACTCGAGTATATAAGAAAAACTACTCGAGAGAGAATGAGATGATTACTCGAGTACATTGAGTCAACTACTCGAGTAAATAAAAGTTCAAGGAATCAGCTACTCGAGTAACGAGAATAATATACTCGAGTAACTAAGTACTTACATGAGAGGTGGAGAAGATTACTCGAGTAAAAGAAATACTACTCGAGTATAAGAAATACTACTCGAGACAAAGACTTAGGAAGTTCCTGGAACAGGAAAACTGTACTACTCGAGTATAGAAGATGAACTACACGAGACAAATAGAATTACTCGAGTATATAAGATGACTACTCGAGACAATGACGTAGAAAATTTCTGGAACTGGAAAACAACACTACTCAAGTATAGAAGTTGAACTACTCGAGACGAATAGAACTACTCGAGTATATAGAGTTGAACTACTCGAGTATATGGAGATTACTACTTGAGACAATTAGAACTACTCGAGTATAAACACTGGACTACTCGAGTAGTAGATGAACTACTCGAGTACATGACTTAGATTACTCGAGTAAATGAGAACTACACGAGAGTCAGAATTTAACTACTCGAGACAGAGGATAAAACTACTCGAGTACTATACAGTACTACTCGAGTATTTAATTTAGAAAACTTTGAGAAGAAAATTTCTATAAAACCCGAGAGGAGAAAAGAAACTACTCGAGTAGTTGTTTTAACTACTCGAGAGTCATAATTGGACTACTCGAGTATATATCTTAACTACTCGAGTAAGAGTATTATTACTCGAGTATGAACTCAGTAGCTTACTCGAGTAAGTAAAGGACTACTCGAGTACTTTACTTAGGAAAATTTTCTTGACAGATTTTTCTTCTTCTGAGGGATGACCAGCATCAAGTCTTTTCACGCAGTCTTAGATCTTGAATATGAAGTGTATCCCAATAGAGAGGCTACACATGAGTCAACACCTTGGAGCACACAATGAGGAATTACATTGTATGGTCCTGTGTTTGGTGACCCATTGTAGACTGACATTGGTCTACACTTCCCATAAGATTCCTAAAAATACATAACTCAAACCAAGCATCAAATACAACTTAATTCATCTTAGTTCAAGGATGACTTCATCAATATGGGTTAGTGTCGATACAATACCCAACACCAGGTCGCGGACTCAGACCGCTCAGACTGCCCGGCCTGCTCCATCACCCACTTTTACTTCATGAATTTCAACAGCTGGGTCTCTAACGTGGCAATGGTAAAGAAGTGGATGGGAGGTGGAGAATGTGTGTGGACTTTTCTTTATTAAATAAATCATGCCCTAAGGATTGCTACTCTCTGCCTCAGATCGACGCGCTGGTTGATTCAGCTGGTCGTTTTTGTAGTATGAGTTTTTTGGATGCTTTTTTAGGTTATCATCAGATTTGAATTCATCCCCCCAAGGTCAAATATGTCTCCTTCATCACAAGGGAGGGATTCTTCCGCTATAAGATGATGCCCTTTGGGCTAAAGAATGCGGGAGCAATGTACCAGCATATGACAGATCTAGTTTTCCAAAATCAGATAAGAAGAAACCTAGGCGTCTATATTGACGATCTTATGGTGAAGAACATGAAGGTAGTCTCCCATCTTCTTGACTTGGAATAAATGTTCCCCACCTTGCGGAAGTTCAAGATGTGCCTAAACCCCCAGAAGTATGTCTTCGGGGCAAGCCGAGGCAAGTTCCTTGGACATCTTCTGACCCCTACGGGGGTAGAGCCTAACCCAGACAATGTGAATATTATCATGGAGTTGGAGTCACCGCATAACGCCAAAGAGGTTCGGCGCTTGATGAGCAAGCTCGACGGGCTGAGTAGGTCTCTCTCTCGAGTTGGGGAGAAATGCTCACCTTTTTTCAAGGTGCTAAGAGGAAACCATAAGTTCGAGTCGACAAAGGAATGCGAGGAGGCTTTCCAGGCACTGAAGTGTCAACTCTCCCAAGAGTCGCTCCTTTAGAGCCAGAAGGAGGGGGAGGATCTAACTTTGTATCTCGGAGTGAGGGCGGGGGTCGTAAGCTCTGTTTTGGTCAAGGAAGAAGGGAAGAAGCAGTTACCCATCTATTACGTTAGCAGAATCTTATAGAAGGCTGAGCTCCGTTACCCCATCCTAGAGAAGCTGGCTTTCTCCTTGATAATCTCGGCCAAGAAGCTTAGGCGTACTTTCAGGCCCATTCGATCAAGATAGTGACAGACCACCCCCTGCGCAAGATTTTCGAAGGGGTGGAGCACTCGGGGCGGTTGGCCAAGTGGTCTATCGAACTGAGTGAGTTTGATATCACTTTTATGTCGCGACTCTCCATCAAGGCGCAAGTGGTGACCGATTTCTTGGCCGACTGCGTCGCTGAGGTAGAAGGTAAGAAGCCACTACTGCGGGATGCTTGTAAGATGTTGGTTGACGGAGCCTCGGGGAAGCATTCTCTAGGGGGAGGGTTAGTTCTAGTAAGCCCTCATGGTATCACCATAGAACAGGCAGTGGTCTTCCACTTCCCCTGCACCAGCAAACATGTAGAATACGAGATCGTCATAGCAGGGTTGCGATTGGCCAAAGAGCTCAGAGTACATGATGTGGAAGCGTTCACAGATTCGTTGGTGGTGTCGTCACAGATCAGGGGTGAGTATGAGGCTAGGGAGCCTACCCTCATAAAATACTTGTCCAAGATAAGGGTAATTGTTGGCGGGTTTCGGACATTTTCAATCCAAAATGTCCTTAGGGAGGAGAGTGCAGCTGACGATCGGTTAGCTTTTTTTGGACCCATGGAAGGAGGAACTTTGACCGAGCTGTTCCACCTGGCTATCGAGGAGGGGGAGTTGATCGGCAGCACTCATGGGTGGATCCCTTTGTGGCTTTCCAAAATATTGGTAAACTTCCTGAAGGGACCAAAGATGCGAAAGGCTTTAGGCACAAATCAGCACACTACTTAATGCATAAAGGAGGGATGCATCGAAAGATGTTGTCAGGGATCCTGGCGCGATGCGTGGCAGAATAGGAGATCCCGTAGATCCTGGAAGAAGTGCACTCAAAGAAAGAAAGAAGTCACTCGGGAGGTAGAACTTTGGAAGCAAGGGTGGTAAGGCAGGGGTACTTCTAGCCATCCCTAAGGAACAATACGACGGAGTTTGCAAGGAGGTGCCAAATGTGTCAGCTATATGCCCCCCTTCAACTCTTGTCCGCCCAAAGGCTTCGAAGCATCATGGCTCCATGGCCTTTTGCCATCTGGGGAATGGATTTAGTTGGACCTTTTCCCCTGGCAAGTAGGCAGAGATGGTTCCTTCTGGTCATGATTGATTATTTCTCAAAGTGGCTAGAGGTCAAGGCGTTGGCTAAGGTGACCTCCCAAATCATCAAAAATTTCGTATGGGGGGAGATCATCTGCCGACATGGGTTGCCTTAAGCCATTGTCAAGAATAATGGACCCCAATTTGCCAGCGAATAATTCATCAGTTTCTGCACCCAGTTGGGGATTGACCTCAGGTTCGCCTCCATCCATCACCCGAGAAGCAACGGATAGGTGGAGGCGGCAAACAAAATCATCATAAACCTGCTTAAGAAGAAGGTAGAGAACTTGAGGGGGAGTTGGATAGAGCAACTCCCCTCGGTATTGTAGGCCCTGCGGACGACCCCCAACATGGCCACTAGAGAGACCCCCTCCAAACTTTCTCATGAGTTCGAGACGGTCTTGCTCGGGGAATTTGAAGTTCAGTCTCCGCGAGTCTTGGCCGCTAGCAGGGGAGATGGGGATGGAGGGGAGAAAATAAAGGGTAGTTGCGGCTCTCGCTGGACATGCTAGAAGAACTTCGCGGCATGGCCGCCGTCAGGCCGGAGGAGATTAAACGGAGAATTGCCAAGTACTTCGTTAAACTTGTCAGGATCAAGCAGTTCAAAGTAGGATATCTGGTCTTGAAAAAGGTCGACGCCCCTGGAAAGTCGGCAGTCGTTGGGAAGCTCAATCCTAATTAGGAGGGTCCCTATATAATTGAAAAGGCCTTGGGGTCTAGAGGATACCACCTTCAGAATGTGAAAGGGGTGACCATGAACCATACTTGGAGTGCCGACGACCTGAAGCATTTTTACCCTTAGGTTGTGTAAGATTGTAAATCTTATTATAATAAAATTATTGAATTATTTCAGGTTTGTTTCTTTTGAAGATTGTGAAAAGTTATGGTTTAAAAGACCCTAAGCAGATCCTACTGACTAGGCTCCCATTAACTGACAGGGATGGAAGGCGCACTCAGCCCCGAGTAGACCCGCTATCTAAGCTCTCACTAGCTGGCAGGGCCATATGCTCACTTTGGTGGTAAGGTAAAGAGGTTGTGGTTTGAAAGTACCCAAGCAGATCTCGCTGACCAGGCTCACATTAGCTAGCAGTGCCAGAAGGCGCACTCGCCCCCGAGTAGACTCGTTGTCCAGGCGCTCCAATTGTCAGGCTTTCACCTAACTGACAGGGTTGTTGGACTCGTGATAAGTATTACAGAGCACTTCGATAATACATTCTCAGATAGATAACACTTATCCTGAGTATGGATGAGGTAATCCATACCCATCTCAGCACCGTCCTCTCGGTACTTTTCACTCGGCATGGGGCTCTCGGCATGTCCCTTTCGGCATGTCCCTCTCGGCAAAATTTACTTAATCTATTCTGAAAGTCCACCTAGTGTCGACTACCTTCACCTATGGGGGGGAATAGGTGACGTGCAGCGTTTTTTGCGGAATTAAAATTGTACCTGCACACGAAAATAAAACAGCACAGCAAACAGAGTACACAAGCTATTTATAGTGGTTCCCCGGTTTGGGTACATCCACTTTCCCCCTTCGACCTATCTCCCAATAAGGGACGACTCGGTCTCTTCACCAACAGGATTGAAATCCAATCCTTGCACTATCGGAAGGAACCCTTCCACACGTAGGAGTCAACACTCCCACAACACGGGTTGCACCCAACCCTTACAGCTAGGAACCAACATTCCTTTACAACAAAAATAAAACTAGAATGTACAAGAAATACAAACTACTTTTGGAGACTAAGGTGTCCCTATTCGTTGACGACGTGTTCTTGAAGTTCACGAAGAGTCCACAACCCTAGATCTCTCTTGGAGAGAATCTCCCCGGAACCGGCGGCGGCAAGATGGGCGGCGGCTTGGTTCACGGGATCTGCGGCGACAACGGTGTGCGGCTGCAGTACTTTGGAGATCCAAACTTCGTAGCAAAGCTAGCTAGGTCTTCCAACGGTCACACTAGGATCGATCGTCTCAATCGATTCGGACGGGGAAGGTTTTCCCGATCAACAAATCAAGAGACAAAGGATCTCCGGTTAGACACGTGAGACGCTATGCTTGGCTAAGCTTCTGTCGACGGGAGATCTGGAAGAAACCACGATCAAGACCGGCGATCAACTTGCTCGAGCGGCGATGGCGGCGGCGGAGCGGAAATCACGATTTTTGGTCAAGTTCGTCGCTCGGCTTCTTTCTGTTTGTTTATTTTGCTGTTCAAAAATACGGGTGTATTTATACACAAGTATACTCCAAAATGACCGTTGTGGGTCCCACCAGAAGAAACCCTAAATCCGGTTCAAAACAGTGCCAGCGGCAGAGTCCGGTCCAGCTTTTTCCAGAAAATTGCCCAAGTCAAAATCGGCGAGAATCGAAAGTGAGTCTCGTCGAATCGTCGAGAATCAAAGGTGATTCTCGACGATTCAGCGAGAATCAAAGATGATTTTCGTCGAAGTTGACTTGGTTGCACGCACTGATTTAGCCAGGTCGAGACGGCGAGAATCGGCCAGTGACTCTCGACGATTCGGCGAGAATCACTTGGTGATTCTCGTCGATTCTTACTTAGAATCAAAGTTGCTCGCTTTGAAGTAGCTGGATCGAGTCGGCAAGAATCAGCCAATGATTCTCGACGATTCGGCGAGAATCACTAGTGATTCTCGCCGAATCGGCGAGAATCACTTGGTGATTCTCGTCGATTTACACTTAGACGATTTTTCGTCTTTCCACCCATGAGGTGCTCCTTGACCCATCATTGCTCCTTATCTGCTCTTGCCTTAACACAGCCCTGTACTTGAAAATAAGTACACTCCAATAGAGAGAGTACACGTAGGCCAACACACTGATCTGCTCAACGAGGGATTATGTCGTGCAGACCCGTGTATATTGACCTACTGCAACCTGACATTGGTGTGTACTTAGCATGGAATAACTGCAAGCACAACTTGAAATATTTTATCAAATACATTGTCTATTTACCTTAGCTTGTCCAGGGGCTTCTTCAAATCAGGTACGTTGTGGATACAATACCCAACAATCTCCCTCTATTTGAAGAAGCCGAAACCCTACAAGCTAAGGTGAATAGAGCGTATGGGAATGAAAGTCATAAACTTGAAAGTGAGTTGAGAGAGATATTCATTACCAATAACCAATTTCTTAAAAGCAAACTTGGAGCCACCTTAGCCTGAGCCACCTTAGCCTTAGCCGAGAGGGTAATCTCCCCCTTTTCGGCTTCTGCAAATCTGGGTCTGTAGCATTTGACCCCTTGCTCCCCCTCAGTTCTTGCACTTGTGCTCACCCTGGAGTTCCTGGCAAAGCCTCCCCCTATATGCACGAGCATGGAGCTTCTATAGTCTTTATTCCTCATAGTTTAGCATCCCCAATTCAATTTTGAAAAGACTGAACTTGGCTTCGTCTCAGGGCTTTGTGAAAATGTCTACAATCTGCTTGTCCGTGGGGACATAACAGAGAGGGATGTCCTTGTTCTCCACGTGCTCCCGAATGAAGTGGTAGCGTACTTCAATATGCTTCGTTCTACTGTGCGATACCGGATTGTTGGCAATTGCAATTGCACTGGAGGAGTCGCAGTACATTGGTACTTCCTTGAACTGAAGGTCGTAGTCGGCTAACTGGTTTCTGATCCATAGGAGTTGTGCGCAACAGCTGCCTGCCGAGATGTACTCAGACTCTGCTGTGGAGGTAGCTACACAATTCTGCTTCTTGCTGTTCCATTTTGATCTTCAACATTCCCAGATGACGTGGAGGTGGAAACTTTGAAGTATTTAGGAGTTTCATCTTTAGCGGTCTCATCGAGATCCAGCTGTTCAAGTCGTGCACCTGCAGCTTCAAGAATACCACTGGAAGAATTGTTGTTAAGCAAACTTCCTTCATCAAATACAACATTAATTGATTCTTCTACCACTAGGGTTTTCTTATTGAAGACCCTATATGCCCGACTGTGGGAACTATAGCCCATGAATATGCCTTCGAAGCATTTTTCACCAAATTTAGTACGCGGGTACTTCCCATTATTCAGTACATAGCATCTGCAACCAAAGATCCTCAAGTAGGACATGGTTGGTTTCCTGCCTCTCAGTAGCTCATAAGGCGTCTTACGATGATGCTTGTTGATCAATGCTCGGTTTTGTGCATGACAAGCTGTATTGACAGCCTCTGCCCAGAAGTATTCTGGAAGAGAAGCGTCTTTCAACATTGTCGTGCAGGCTTCAATGAGAGTTCTATTTCTCCTCTCCGCAACTCCATTTTGCTGAGGAGTGCGCGTGGAGGAAAACTCATGAAAGATACCTTGTTCTTCACAAAACTCTATCATAGCACCAGATTCGAATTCTGTTCCATGGTCACTTCTGATTTTGACCACTGGGCAGTTAAATTCGTTCTGAACCTGCTTGACAAAACTAGTGAAGATGTCAAACGTATCCGACTTTCGTTTTAAGAAGAACACCCATGTAAACCGAGAATGATCATCAACTATCACTAGCGTATAGGACTTGCCTCCCAAGCTATGAACTTGCATTGGACCAAACAAGTCCATATGTAGAAGGTAAAGACATCGGGAAGAGTCTTTGTCTGTAATGCTCTTAAAGGTAGCCCGAGTCTGTTTGCCCATCTGGCATGCATGACAGGGGCTATCTTTGATGCACTTGATAACGGGAGCATCCCTTACTAAGTTTTTAGAAAACAGCATACTAATTGTTTTGAAATTAATATGTTCCAATCTCTTGTGTCATTATTCACAAAGAGATGCACTGCCTGTTGCCACAAAGCATACGGGGGTAGATGAATCTAAACTGAGAAAATCTAAGCAGAAGATATTTCTGCTCCTAATGTCTGATAATACTGTCTCAGAAGAGGTACGTGAAATTATCAGACATTTATCCTTGTAGAACTTAACGTCATAACCTTTGTCACATAACTGACTTACACTGATCAGGTTATGGTTTAACCCTTCAACATAAGCCACGTCGGTGATAGAGATTATACCGTTGGAAATCATACCGTAACCTCTGGTGAATCCTCGATCTGACCCTCCAAAGATGACTTTGGGTCCATTCTCGACTGGAGTGTAATCACGCAGCAGGTTTCTTGTCCCAGTCATGTGCCGGGAGCATCCACTGTCCAAGTACCAGATTGGAGTTTTGGTGGCCTTTGGACATTCCTGCAAAACAAAATTAATTTCCCTTAGGAACACAATCGAACTTGGGTCCTAGATTCCTGGTTAGCATACTCTCCCTTGGTTGGTTAACCTTACGAGTGGTCATCCTCGCAGTGCTAACATAGGGAGTCTCGTTATACCTCGGGTTAAACCAACAATCCACGGCAAAGTGACCGACTTTGCCACAACACCAACAGTCAAATCTGTTGTACCTCTTCCTAGGCTCTTGCCTTACCCTGGGAATGGTGGGTACAGCCGGGGCCTTGGATCTGGTGGTGGAGGCCTCATGGTGATAGCAGTCACATGACTTCTTCACCTTCTGTTTCTTCAGTATAACAGGCTTGACTCTTGGTGCCTGCTGTGCATTATGACCGCTAGAGAATTGACCATAATTTCCCATGTGGATTTTCTCATAAGGTGCCTTGAAGACACTCTCACCGAATTGGCGGGGAAAAGTCCAACCATCATATCGGCTCTTTGGCTTTGCAACCGAGGGCCGGAAATGATGACCAAAGGTTGATTCAAAGTCATGTTGGTTGCAAGGAAAGCTAGGCTTTCTGAACGCAACAGGACTCAGCGGAGCCTTTCCCTTTTCAGCAGCAGAGGCCTTCTTGGCAGCCTTATTCTTCCTCTGGTTCCTGTTTCTCCTGGATGAGGAACCAGATACCCCTACATGCCCCAAGCCAGCTCCTTTAGCCTGAGCAGAGAAGGTATTAACAACTGGAAGAACTGTTTTTGGCATAGAGAAGCTCTTGACGATCTTCCTTTCTGCCGCAAGTTGTTCTTCCAACTTGTCGATTTCCTCCTGCTTAAGGTCAAGGAGCTTAAGAGACTCTGAGTGCTTTGAAGTCAGGTCAAGGTGCTCCTGTCGGAGAGAGATCAAACTGGTGATCTCTTCCCTTAGGGAGACACTCTCACCCTTAAGGAATTTCACTTCCTTTTTCTCAGCCTTCAATCTCTTACGACACTCCTCGAAAGTGTTGAGCAGAAGCTCATACTTCTCGAGGAGCTCTGCTTCACGGGCCGAAAGGCTATCCTCAGGGTCATCATCCTGAGACTCAGGATCAGATTCAGAGTTGGAGAGAGGGGTGTGAGCTTTTACCTTCCCAGTAAATGGGGGGCATTCTCCTTCTGAGTCGGAGCGACCCACCAGCCCGAAGTAGGCTTCCTCATCATCACTAGAGTCTGAGGAATCAGACTCACTCAGTGTCTTTGGCCTTTTGGCGATGTAGCTCCGCTCTTTCTTCTTTTCTCTGGAGGATTTGTGCTCCTCTCCCTTCCCTTTTTATCTATTGCCTTGGTAGTAGTCGGCCACGACGTGTCCTGGCTTATTGCATCCAAAGCAAATGATGTCAGAGGAGCGATGTTTGTTCGGTTTAGAAGCATACCTGTCAAAAGAATAATTTTTCTTCTGATGCCTGGAGGAGGAGCCGTCTTTCTTTCTTTGATTCCTCATCTTGAGGAACTTCTTGAATTCTCGGGTGATGAGGGAGAAATCCTCCTCAGACAGCTCTGAGCTAGAGGAGCATGGCTCGGAGTCCTCCTCCTCATCCTTTTTCCTGGCACGGTATGAAACCGCACCCTTGCCTTTTCTGGAGTGAATGGCTTTTAGAGCCACTGTCTTTTCTTTGGCGGCAGCCTTCTCAGCTTCTTCTTCTGCTTTCCTGGTGTTCAGTTGAAGCTCATAGGACATCAGCTTCCCAAACAGAATTTGCGGGTCTGTTTCAGCCAGTCTGCCAAACTCTTGGATGGCGCAGATCTTTGTGTCTCATTCCTTAGTAAGGGACCTAAGGAATTTATCATTAAGTTCACCATCAGTGAACACTCTTCCATATCCTTTGAGGGCATTGACAATCTTGAGGAAGTTCTCGAAGGTGACTCCGATCTCTTCCTTAGGCCCTTGTCTGAAGGCCTCATATTTCTGGTTCAGAAGGGATCTTCGATCATCCCTCACTTCATCAGTGCCCTCCATTAGGATAATCAGGCAGTGCCATATCTCCTTTGCTGTCCTGCAATTGCAGAAGTTCTGCATCATTGAGTCATCGACCGCGCTGACCAGAATGTTCTGCGCCTTCTTATCAAGTCCTACCAGTACCATCTCGTCCTTGTCCATTTCAGAAAGTTTCTTTGGCACTTTCTTGGTAGGATCTATGGTGGAGACCTTAGTGGGGACATATGGTCCCTCCTCCACGATCATGAAGAGTCGAGGATCAACTGCTTCCATGTAGAACCTGATCCTTTCCTTCCAGATAGGAAAGTTGAGCCTGGTGCACACTGGGATCTTGCCTGTGAACTTGAGCCCGTCCATAGTAGATGTTTGCCTTCGTCTTGACACTAGCGGTAGGATTCTACTCAAGGTGTTAACCTTTTTGATGAGGAACCTCCCTCTGATACCACTTGAAAGTCCACCTAGTGTCGACTACCTTCACCTATGGGGTGGTAATAGGTGACGTGCAGCGTTTTTGCGGAATTAAAATTGTACCTGCACACGAAAATAAAACAGCACAAAAAACAGAGTACACAAGCTATTTATAGTGGTTCCCCGATTTGGGTACATCCACTTTCCCCCTTCGACCTATCTCCCAATAAGGGACGACTCGGTCTCTTTACCAACAGGATTGAAATCCAATCCTTGCACTATCGGAAGGAACCCTTCCACACGTAGGAGTCAACACTCCCACAACACGGGTTGCACCCAACCCTTACAGCTAGGAACCAACGTTCCTTTACAACAAAAATAAAACTAGAATGTACAAGAAATACAAACTACTTTTGTAGACTAAGGTGTCCCTCTTCGTTGATGACGTGTTCTTGAAGTTCACGAAGATTCCACAACCCTAGATCTCTCTTGGAGGGAATCTCCCCGGAACCGACGGCGGCAAGATGGGTGGCGGCTTGGTTCACGGGATCGGCGGCGACAACGGTGTGCGGCTGCAGTACTTTGGAGATCCAAACTTCGTAGCAAAGCTAGCTAGGTCTTCCAACGGTCACACTAGGATCGATCGTCTCAATCGATTCAGACGGGGAAGGTTTTCCCGATCAACAAATCAAGAGACAAAGGATCTCCGGTTAGACACGTGAGACGCTATGCTTGGCTAAGCTTCTGTCGACAGGAGATCTGGAAGAAACCACGATCAAGACCGGCGATCAACTTGCTCGAGCGGCGACGGCGGCGGCGGAGCGGAAATCGCGATTTTTGGTCAAGGTCGTCCCTCGGCTTCTTTCTGTTTGTATATTTTGCTGTTCAAAAATACGGGTGTATTTATACACAAGTATACTCCTAAATGACCGTTGTGGGTCCCACCAGAAGAAACCCTAAATCCGGTTCAAAACAGTGCCAGCGGCAGAGTACGGTCCAGCTTTTTCCAGAAAATTGCCCAAGTCAAAATCGGCGAGAATCGAAAGTGAGTCTCGTCGAATCGTCGAGAATCAAAGGTGATTCTCGACGATTCGGCGAGAATCAAAGATGATTCTCTTCGAAGTTGACTTGGTTGCACGCACTGATTTAGCCGGGTCGAGACGGCGAGAATCGGCCAGTGACTCTCGACGATTCGGCGAGAATCACTTGGTGATTCTCGTCGATTCTTACATAGAATCAGAGTTGCTCGCTTTGAAGTAGTTGGATCGAGTCGGCGAGAATCAGCCAATGATTCTCGACGATTCGGCGAGAATCACTAGTGATTCTCGACGATTCGGCGAGAATCACTAGTGATTCTCGCCGAATCGGCGAGAATCACTTGGCGATTCTCGTCGATTTACACTTAGACGAATTTTCGTCTTTCCACCCATGATGTGCTCCTTGACCCATCCATGCTCCTTGTCTGCTCTTGCAAGATCACAGCCCTGTACTTGAAAGTAAGTGCACTCCAATAGAGAGAGTACACGTAGGCCAACACACTGATCTGCTCAACGAGGGATTACGTCGTGCAGACCCGTGTATATTGACCTACTGCACCCTGACATTGGTGTGTACTTAGCATGGAATAACTGCAAGCACAACTTGAAATATTTTATCAAATACATTGTCTATTTACCTTAGCTTGTCCATGGGCTTCTTCAAATCAGGTACGTTGTGGATACAATACCCAACATATTCATCGAACGGGTGGCAGCCATAACCTAAGAGCCTAAGGTTTACGCGAATGAGCGGATTCATTTGTGGATAATAAAATGCGAGATGCAAAGAAAAGTATAGGAAACAATAGTCATTTCAGCAAAAAGTAAGATTATTTATATATTCCAAAAATTGTTACATTTGCTTGGGGGGTCTCGCCCCTTACAGAAATTCATAGAAGAAAAAATTACAAGTTAAAACCAAATATGCGAAAGGTCTTCAGGAAGAGTCTCCTGACGTCTCGCTGGATGACTCATCAGTAGACCTGTCATTCTCGCTGAGGATTATTTCATCATCCTCACCAGGGGAGTCATCATCTCTTGCAGGCTTAGGGATGGGGTCGAGCAGCCGGGGAAGGATCCCGCGAGGCATGAGCGTCTCGCCACCCTCATTCAGAAACCCAGATTCTCGTAGCACCTGGATCATGCATTTGGCCGCCGCCTGTGAATTCTCTTGCATCATCACTTTTATCTCATAGTTTGAATATTGGTGGCGTTTGACATTCTCTACCGGCGGTGGCAGAACCGGTGTCTTCGCCTCCTGCGCTTGTTTAAGCTCAGCCTTCAATAGCATGATCTCGCATTGAAGAGTAGCCTTGCGCACACGCAATAGCTGAGCTTCGGCGGAATCCTGTAAGAAATTTGTTAGAACTAAATAGGAGTAAATGGCAAGAACAACCAACAGGTAGAAGGCCTCTAAAGTTTCACATACCTCAGTCGCTGAGCGGGGAGTTAGAAGTTTCTGTGAGGCCTCCAGGCCAGCCTTTGGGGTGACAACCTCGGCAGCGGTGAGATCCCGCGTCCTGAGCGCCTCGCCCAAGTTGCTCTCAATGATGAGGCTATGACACTCATGCATATGTGCAAGCTTAAACGCGCGTAGCTGGGCTCGAACAGCTTTATGGGCGAGAGCCTTGGTAGACTCTTGATCATATATGCTCACGTCCACTTGGTTGTAGAGCCTGAAGCCAAGAGCGAAGGCTTCACCACTGCTTGTTTGCTGCTCCATCTACGAGGGAAGGAGCGACGAGATGGAGACCCGGTTAGCCTTCGGGTCCCATTGCATAAGTGGTTGGTCCTCTCCATCTAGGTGCTTCCCGCCCAGGCCAAAATTCGGATGCCCTCTCGGCAACGGTTTGGCTGGAACCACCTTCGAGGAAGCAACAACCTGCGTGGCGACATTCTTTCACTTGTGGAAGGCAAGGCTTCAGTTGGGGTCTCAACGACGGATTTACCCTTGTCTGTCGAAGACAATTTTACTTCTTGGAAGGGGCGGAAGAGGGAGCGTCGGGCTTCCGCTTCCTAGCGCTCGGCTGGGAAGAAGATCCTGGCTCATTCCGGCAAGCGAGGGTTGTGGATTTGGCAAGAGCTAGGGTGGTGGCGGAACCCCTAGCCTCGTCAAAGGGTTGGTTGAGAGTGATCTCCTGCTCACCTATGAAAGCCATAAATGTTAGTCTTAAATATTGAAGTAAGATTAAATAGGCAAGGCAAAATGGTACCTTCACCGGCAGGAACTGGCGGAAGAAAGCCGAGATTCCGCCGCAAGAACTTGACATCGAAGTTCTTGGTCCTGAAGAAGGATAGGATGGCCATCTCACGTCCCCCAAGTGTCGGAGGCATGTAGGTCGCCTCATCGTACTGAACCGGCAAGAGGGGAATGTTGCTGAAGTTCCCAGATATGAAGACGAACTTCTGGGCCCAGTTATGATTCTTGTTTGTGAGACCGATGGTCTTGATCATTTGCCCGGAGAAGAAGACGATCCTGCTTTTGGCCCGGAAGTTGAAAATTTTCTGGCAGATAAAGAGTTTTAACTCAATCCTTTCAACACGCATATAGCAAGCGAAAGCCGCTAGAAGTACGACAAAGTTAGGATTGAGTTGGGCCGGGACCACTCTATAGTACAAAAGGGTCTTGTGCACTTCCGGGCAGAGGGGGAGGCCGAGCCCTACCTCAAAATTCTCCAGCGGTATGGCAAGCTCCCCTTCCGGCAGGAAGTTGACTCTGTCTTCATTCCCAGGATTGCGCGTGGTGAACTCAGGGGGAATATAGTTCCTGATTATGGAAGCAAAATCCGCCTCGATTAAGTGGCAATGGGGGTAACTTGTGTTCAACAAAGTTTTGCACACACTTAGTGCGACTCTCAGTCTCGCCCGACATTGTGAATGAAGGTGGAAGGGAGAGAGAACTAGTAGGAGAGAGGCTCGAGGATGCAAAGTAAGTCAAGAGTGGGAGAGAAGAAAGAAGATGAAGGTTTGGAAGCAAATGGAAGTAAATGTGGTTGGTAAGCCGGCCTATTTATAGAAGAATATGGTAATCATTACATTTTTTTTATAATGGCGGAAGTGCAGATAGCAATTCTTTATAATTCGACGCTTCATATTCCTCCCGGTCCCTCCAACACTTCCTGTACCTACAAATATCGAAAGCCTCTGGGAGGGATCCCGGGTAAGAACAAAGCAACAACGATTATAAAAAATATAAATGAGACGCAAGAGCTAATCATTCAGCAAGATAGAATCACGTGAAAAAATAAGAGGTTATGCTCAATAAGCCTCTCGCTAGGAGAGAACCATGTTAAAATACAATAAATATTCATATGTTCATTACATAAATAAAAAGGGTACATGCGAGAAGGGTAGACCGAGAGATTGGGGAAAGAAGGGGCGAGAACCCGTAGGGCTCAGTATTGTTCCCGCAGCTAGAAACCGCGACCTCGCCTCCCTGTCCTCGGAGGCACTCACGGATAGTGATAAGCCGTCACGGCTGTGAGCTCCTGGTGGACCAGGTGCAATTGGTCTCGGGCTCGTGCGATGTGCCTTCCAGGAGAAGTCTCCTCGCTTCCGCCTCTCAGGCGCTCCGTCTCGCCAATAAGATGTGTATAGTCCCGCTCGATCACGCTTAGGCGCCGCTCAATCGATGTCAGGAGGGTAGTTTCCCGCAAGGAGTCCTCTCGCCGCATCCAAATGAGCTTTGACAGGACCTCAGCTATTCTCTCCCTCTGCTTCTCAACATTTTTGGAGGCCTCAAGAAAGCTCAACATCTCGCTCGGGGAAGGCGGCGGAGAGATCACATCCTCGTCTGCATCAGGTTATTCCGCGGGCTCCTGATGATCTGGTGAGGGGACTATGTCAGGGCCAATTCAGGGGCGGGAAGAATAATCAAGGCGCGAGAAGGGACAATGTTTACCTGATTGCTAGCAGGAAGATCCAGGTCTCCCATCAAAATGCTTCCCAAGGAGTGGGCGGTGCGTTTTTCCCCGACCCAGGGGGAAGGATGTCTGCCCCAGCAAATGAATCTCAACCTGAGGCGAAAGTACAGTGTCCTCCCCAACGGGTAGACAAGATTCTGGCATGAGAACAGGAGATTTGTCAGTAGTTCTCCTGGGCGATAGGGGAAGGCTGGTCGCGGGATCGATGGGGTCCTTGGTGGCGGAAGTACTGGGACTCGGGCTGACGATACCCAGGGTCCCGGAAGTGGATACTGGTAAAATCTATGGAAGGGAAAGAAGGAAAAAAGCAAACAAGTAAAAGCGAAATCCAGGTGATAAAATTAACGGGAGCATTCGCAGGCTCTGCCCGGGTAATCGGAGGGGCAGCCTCCGAGACCAACTATAAATTTTTATCAGGAAGTTGAGTTGACTAGGTATTCGTCGGAGGGGCATCAGAGAAACCTTCTAGAACCATCACCTGTGAGAAGGGAAGTCCATCAATACGGCAAGCCCTCTTTGAGGGTTAGCGCCAAAATGTGGGGCAATAAAAGAACCTCTGGTAGAAGAGCAGGCTCCTCGTAGGCAGGGGTTGGGGTCAGCGAGGCTGGCTTGTTCCTAGAACAGTCTCGCCGAACTGACTTGGCCTTTTTCTGCCAGTAGGCCAAATCCGTAGGCCTTTTTGCTGAGAGCCACAGGAGAACCCAGCGTAGTCGACGCGAGATCTTGCCTGAGCAGCGGCAAGATGATCTTGGACCTCTTACGAGAGCGGCTTCACGGTTCGTTTGACATACATCTTTGAAATAAGGCGAGAGCTCAGGAGATAAGCGGTAACAGAGCAAGCGGTGTCTTGGGGATAGGCCCTGTGACATATATATAGCATCATGGAGGGGCCCGCAAAAGATTCTCTTACAGGTCAGCAAGCACTCACTGAATATTAAGGGTTAGACGTTTCTTTCCGAGCGTAGAACTAGCTCGCAAAGTGCGGGGATTGTGTACAATCTCATATTCGCTGAGTGCGACCTTAGGCCCAGGTTGGTCAGGCCAGGAGGATCAAGTGGCGAAAGGGCTTCCGATAAAATAGGCAAAAATGTGTGTGCCTAGATAAGCGGGAAACCCCCAGGGCATGCAGATTCCTTGTTGAAGGCATTGAGTGAAAGCACCTTCACTCAACTCTTTTTAGCCTCTTGCGTTGAGTGTAGCTCTCTCACTCAGCGCTCTCAACGCTTTTGTCCTAAGGCGTCGAGTGGGGCTCTCACTCTCGACACTCTCGGCGTCTTCTGCGTTAAGGTGTCAAGTGTAGCTTCTCTTGCTCTCGACGCACCGACACTTAGAAGGATTTCCTTGGGCCTAGGATGGTCCGGTCAGATAAGCAGTGCAAGTGGAAGGACTTCCGCCTAGGTATACGGGAAGCCTCACGCCCAGTTTGGTCCAGAGGTAAATTTACCTAGATACCCTTGGAGGTCTGCATTTAGCTCATCAGAGCAGCGGAGTTTGGATGTTGGCAGACCACTTTGGGTTGCATATAACCCCTTTAAACTGCAGAGTTACTCTGTTGGCAAACCAGATTTCTTGATTTTATAAATGGACTCATAGGGTACCTCCGAAGGCAAGATTTCTCATTTTCTAAGAGTCTTGTGGCGCTTTCTGAGATATCCTTAGCTCTGCACTTGACTAAGGATGGGAAACACTCTGAGATCTTCTGGGTTAATGGAGGGACCTCCGTGCGGAAGCTCGGGGTCAGTTTTTTAGTTCTCAGCAACTGGTCAAGGATCTCAATTTGGTAGAAGTAGGTGTCGGGTACATCTAAGGGTCCGAACTCTCGTTGGGTCCAATTTTTGGTTCCAACAATGCAACTTTGGGAGAATTCATCGAGGTTGTTGGCAAAAAGGTCCTTCTGTGGCTTAGGTAGGAATTCAGCATGCATGTTGGTAACTAAATCTAGGGGAGACTCAGGCATTATCTAAGAAGTGATGTGCTATAACTAACTTGTCCTTGGGAGATAAATTGTTATAAAACAAAAAAGAATTTTTCATTTTCTGTCTTGATTTCTAGGTTTAAAGAAATAAATATTTTGTAATCAAACTACTTATATGAAATAAAAATATGTTCTTCTTTGCTTTATTATCTTAATTTTATTTCTTATCCGTTAAAATGTTTTAAATTATATTTTCTCTCATTGCTTTAAAGAAAAATAATTTATTATAACTTTTGTGTTCAATAAATAAAAAGTTTCAATCTCAACGAGTTAATGCCACATGATATCCTCTACTGCCGATAGTAGTGAACAAAGATTGGATTCCTTCTTTTGTTCCGTTTGGGGGGACTTATTTTCACCGGTCAAGCGGTTACGACCGCATGAATCGGACCTTAATTATGATCCGATTCATGTGGTCGTAACCACTTGACCGGTGAAAATAAGTCCCCCCAAACGGAGCAGTTATCATAATACTAAAAATAATCTTTTCTAAAAAGTGAAAGTAAAGCTTTCTATTCATTATTTCTGAAAATACTTTTATTTATAATATTTTTATTTAGAAGTAACTTTCATTGAACCCTTATTCACCCTCTCGCTCTAAGAGCGTTAGTAGATACAACAAGTGACATCAGAGTCAAGTTATTTAAAAACAGCTTCACACCGAAAATAATGATGCGTCATGATCTCGCATCTACCAGAGGGGATGAACTTAATGAAAAATCAATAATAGTAGCTTAATTTATCGGCAAAAATTATTAACGGTGGAAAATTCTAATGAAATAATTTCTTATATCCTTAGATCTCAAAGTTTGAAATATTACTGTACGAAAGCCCAGTCTGTTAAATATGAACAATTTTTTAAAAAATGTTAAATCAATTATTATATTTTCAAACTCACTTATATTTTTTCTAATGCCTATGAGATTTCAAAATTTTTTTAAGAAACTTATGATTCTATCTATACTTGTGGAACAAGTGCAAGAATTTGAAAATATACAAGCTTGCAAAAAATTTTCAAGAAAGTTCTTTCTTTGACGGTTCCATGGAATGCACATAAAAGTGGAGGGGAAGACGACAACACGTCAAGTGGAATGTTAACCCAGAAATCAGTGGTCCCTTCGAAGGTAGCTAGCTTGCAAGTCACGACCTGCTCCAGGTTCCCCCGGGAGGTCGCGGCCTGTCTCAGCCCTCTTTGTGTCTAGCGGATAGACTCTTCTATCCGCGCAGGCCGCGCGGCTAGGGCGGTCTCCCCGTTCTGACCGCCTAGGTCGCATAGCAGTCGTTTGTTCTGCAGGGGCTGCGGACTGCTTCCACAGTCCACCCCTGCAGGCCGCGCGGTTAGATCAGCTAACCGCGCAATAGTTTGCTCTACTCCAACAGGTGCGAACTACCCAACTAAGTGGCGGACTCGCATTTCTATCCGCCCAGACGCTCTGTAACCGTATGCTCAGCATAGAGGCGCGGTCTGCTCTTCAGCCCGCTCCTGCAGGTCGCCCGACTAGTAAGGACGTATCGCCAGGGGACCACCCTTTCTACAGGTGCAGACAGTTCTCCGCTACATCCCAGTCCGCCAATATGTAGGCGACCTGCCTCCAGGTCACCCAACAGAGGGAGACAACTCCTCAGGTCTCCCAAGTGACAAGCGTCATGCCGCCTAGCAGGGGCGACAAGCCTGTCCGTCCAACCGAAGACGGACTTCAACAGCAGGGGGACCTGCTCCTTCAGTCCGCCAGGTCGCCCAGTGGGCGACCAACCCTTTAATCCGTCAGCAGGTGGCGGACTTGGTCTCAGTCCGCCTGAGAGAGGACTGCAGCAGGAATGAAACCTCTTCAACAGACCACACAATACAATGACAATTAGACTCCAGCCCGCCAGAAGGTGGCGAGCTTACTCCTCCAACAAGGGCGATCTGCTCCTCCTACCTGCTAGAAGGTAGCGAACCAGCCACTTCCCAGTAGTAGGCGAACTGGCTACATCCAGCAGTAGAGGCAGACTCAACCTATCCGCCGCGAGCTAGGAGGACTCATTATACAGTCAGCCAGGGGCACTCCAGCTTCCCAGCACTCGCTTCTCCCTAGCAGTAGGCGACCTGCTTTTCATTCCATAACAGGTCGCGGACTCTATCGCAGCTTGCCCGTATCATCGGGGTGATGTCATCGAGCCTAGCTCTGGACGTCACCTCCTCCAGCCTATAAATATACCCCCATACCTCTCATTAGAGGGGAGGACACACACGACCCCCGGGGAAAACCATTGAATAGCAAACCCTGCAGCCACAGTCTTTTCTGTCCACCAGTGCTTCTCGCGGACTGATTACCTGTCCGCTCGGTTAAGTCATTACAGCCTGGTTCCCGGCCTTGGCTTCAGTGACCTACGCAGTCTTCTCCGCCTGATCGCGCATTCCGCTCGACCTAGAGTAGTGAGCTGCAGGATAAGCTGTCCGCGCGGTCTGCCAGACTCTTTGGTTAAACCGCGCAGCCTCTGGCATCTTCTTTCCTCTAGCCGCCAGCTTCCACTTGTACCCTTTATATTCTCATGTAAAGGATTCAACTCAAGCTGTAACACTGAATTATAATCAGAGGAAAGCCTGTTACAAGAGTGACATTTAAGCCGCGGCGAGCGAAGTCTGTTGTTACCGCTGCAAGTGGCCCCTCTTCTTCTCTTTTCCTCTCCAAACTCGGCATCAACCTCTAATCCTAAATGTAAAAGTAACCGGCTGCTCGATAGTTCCTGATCAACTTACTCCATCATCCTAGTGAGATCGAACATCGTTATCTACTGGTGCGTCATTTCACGCATCAACAGTTAATACCCGACCTTCAGATCTTGAATAGATGGTGAAAACCAACGGTAAGCCATGACAGATCATCAACCTGCTTAGAACCTTGTTCCTCCAAGTCCTAGTGAAGATCCTCTCTGGGAAGCCTTGGAGCAGTCGCGACGAGAAACTGCCCAACAATTCAATGCAATAAACCATACTCTTAATGTTATCACGAAGCGATTATTGGTGCAATTTGTAGCAGCACCAGTTCCTCTAGTTAATCCAACACCAACATTGGAGAATCTGCAAACTTATCCTCCGATCTATCTGTCGGTCTATCCTCCTATTTATCCACCAACCTATCCACAAGGACAGGCCGCAAATCCATTGTGATCTCAAAATGATAAGTTCATAGCACGTCAAAACTTCTTCCGGGAGGCTACCCGGGGAAGTCCAGCAAGATTTCTGAATTTTCAGGGAATTCACCCCTACTCTTCAGCTCCTACGTTTGCTACTCCCGCAACAAATTTTCCTTAATATCCTCCTGCTCCATTTTCAACTACAACTTATGCTCCATTCATTCCTTTCCCTTATGTGTTAGGGGAGCAGGAAGGGCCATCGCCGTTTACAGAGAGTGTGCGACTAGAGCCTACTACAGCTAACTTCAGAGAGCCACAATTACCAACTTATACAGGCGAATCTAATCTGATGGCACTTACAAGCTTTTGAATCATCCATCGCTCTCAAGACCCTTATAGATACTACCAAGTGCAAGCTCCTTGTAAAATTCTTTGATGGACAAGCGAGGGAGTGGTTCTATAGACTGCGCCCTCAGTCCATCGCTTCCTTTGCCAATCTGCGAAGAGAACTTCTGCTCAGATTCTCTACTTCAACCAAGAGGAAATGCGGTCCTGAAGCCCTGTTTGAGATCAAGCAGCAAGAAAATGATACTTGGGCTCATTTTGTTGATCGTTTTCAAAGAGAGATTCTTGACATTAAAAATTTCGATCCAGAAATGTACTGAGTCGCTTTGATAAGTGGTTTGAGAGAAGGACCACTAAAATTCAAGGCTAACGTCTGAGTGCCAAGGACATATCAAGAGATGATCAGCCTTGCCAACTTATACATACGTGGTGAAAAGATTAATCTCAAGTACATCTCCTGGCTTATAACAGAGAAAGATCCCACTTCTTCATAAGAGCAACCTCTAAAGTTTCCTCCAAAGAATTTTCAACCACGAGTAAAGAGAGGAAGGAATTTCCGACGACATCAACGTCTCTTCCCAAGTCAAGATCACTTCAAAAATCACAAATTACCATTGTTGGCCCCCACTCCTTATCTGGCACCAGCTCCGCAGGAAGCTTCAGTTTATTAGCAGGCAGATGATGACTTGCCAGAATCTGAACTAAACCAAATTATACAACAAGTTGCCCAAGTCATGAAAGGCAAGACAAGTTATAAATGGCCTTCCCAACCTGCTGATCAAAGATCTAAAAACTTGGATTCCTACTGTGAATTCCATAAAGAAAAAGGGCACTCAATAGAAAATTGTTAAGCATTTTGTCAACTGGTGTAGAAGATGCTGAGGCAGGGTAAGATGTGTGACCTATTCCTGAAGGATGACCATTCTGACCCGTCTACTTCAAAAGTTAAAGAAGTAGCAGATATTTATTGCTGAAGGGAGTGAGCCAAATCAGCAATTACCTTATCCTTAATATTGACGAGTGCATCGATGTTGATGATGTCGGCACCCTTGGAAATCTATTCTAAGGTAAAGATGGACATGACCAAGTTTCAAAAGCTCTTCACGACCATGGTTGATCGGTTTTGTTCTCCATATTGAACATCTCTCTTACATATGTTCTGAACATTTCAAAACTCTCTTTCATTCATTTCAATAAATTTTACATCAGAGATCTCGTACTGACACTTTTCCATTTTTGAGTGTCTCCTCTCTGTTTTCTTTTTGCCAAAGGGATCGCTGAACCACCGAGATATCACCGAGTCTTTTTGTTCCCTCCATAGATGTTCCTTGGAGTAAGACCACCACGACCACATATGCGGGGAGTGTTCACATATGTGCATTGGGAGTCGTCCAATCTGTGCAGGCGCACTTCAGGGCTTCGGATCCTAGCATGTATCTAACACAAAGCGTGCATCAAGGGAACTCCATAGTTACGCGTGCTCGGGCTGGATAAGTCCTGGGATGGGTGACCTCCTGGGAAGTCCCTGTGCTGTCCGCTTAACAGGAGAATTTCACTAATCAAAGGGAGGTTGTGGACACCAACAACCCGCCTGTGGAGGGAGAGGGGTTCGGGTGCTTGGGTTGCAGCCCGCTATCGGTGTCATGGTGTCTTGGTAAGTCGCTTCGGGGCAGGGGCCGGGCCGTTACATATGCTCCACTATGGATACATTATAATTATGATGATCTTTGCTTGACAAATAATGGAGATCAAGTGTAGCCTTGTCTCTTCGATTATCTCACGACTGTAATAGTTAAATACTCTATGGTACTCTCAATCTGTGCTTTCGCGGGGCCCACAATGTTGCTGATCTTTCCGAAGATAAGAAATGATATAGACCACATGACGCACCTAGTCTAACAGATCAGCACTGTTTGTAACCCGAAGCATGAGAGCAGTGCATCCATTATTCCTTCTTAGGATTCTGGTTTTTTCTTTTTGAGCCCTTCTGAGGGAGCGCAGTTCGTCCTCATTTTATCCTTTTTTGTGCCTTTCCAAGGGAGCGTGGTTAATCCGCTTTTGTGCAAAACTGCATTTTTTCAGGTTAACAGGTTAAATTCAACCTCTCCGAAGGATTTTTAGCATTATACTTCTTACTTATACTCACTTTATATACTCGGCTTCAATGAAGCTCTATCCGCTGAAGATTGACTGTGCTTATTAATATTCTTGGCATCGATATTCAATCAAAAAACGGCATCTATTTATTGACAAGCCATTCTATTGAAGTCTAATCAAGATGGTTTCATCTGGCTGATCTGGATTTCATATTAAAGATACCATATTTGATCACGCGAAAAGATCATTATCACGGTTTGATCTTTATTCGGTTAATAGCAGAGTTTGTCGGACATTTCTTCTGCTATACAATTATATCTTCCTTACCGTATCAATAGTTAACATTAGCAAGTTCTCTTCAGGTAATTGTAAATTATCTTCCTTTCATATCCGCTTCTCACTCTTCTTTTTGCAAAGATTAGCAGATATTTGTAGGTTCCCTTCAGGTACTTGTGAATTATTTTTCTTCCATATCTGATTCTTACTCTTTTCTTTGTAGAGATTATGAAAGTGATAGAACTTAACTTAAGCTGATTAGAGTTATAAATATCACAGCACAAATATAAAATAAGAAATGCAGAAAGAAATCAAGCAACACAGAAGAGACACAAGGATTTTATAGTGGTTCCCCAAATCTGGGTAGTCCACTCTTCTACCACCCTGGTAGGAATCCACTCAGATTTTTGATCAGGTGTCTGACATCAATGGGTTTTGATCAGGTCCCCAAAAACCAAACCTTAAGTCTTTTGGAAGGAGACTTGCAACCAGGAATCACTTTTGAAGGGAGATGACAACCATTTACAGAGGTGGGGGAAAAGAGTGATGGAAATCTTCTCTTTCTCAATAGCAACTGAGAAGACTATATGGATATTGATGTTAGCAAGCAGCTCCCCCTGAGATATTGAATGGTTCAGGGAAAAACTGGAAGCCTTGCTTCAGGGTGATAGGTCTTCAAGGTGATGATGTCTCCAGCAAGCTTCTTAGACTGATATTGAATGGTTGTCCCTTGAAGCCTGGAGCCAATGAAGAACACTGATGATTGTTCTGATTGATGCAGGGTTCTTCCTTCTCTGTAGAAAACCTTTTTTGTCGTTCTGTTCACTGTTCTCTATTCTATGTCTATCTTTCTTACGAATTGATTCTTTCTACTTCCCTCTATTTGAATTCTGTGGACTTGATGGTGGAAGAAACATTCCCGAGTGTAGTAAATGCTTTGAAAATTGATCCGGACTTAATTCTTCTGTAACTGTCCGTTTGAACATCTATTTTTACTGGGAATGTTGACTGTAATTAATCCTCAATAAATTCTACCAACTGTTACTGATTCCACAGAAATCGTCGACCTGAGCATTCGTCGAGTTCATCAATCGTTGACCTGAGTTCGACATTCATCGAACTCTGCTAGATTCATCGAGCTGAATATCTTGCCTGCGTTCGTCGACCGGAGCTTACAGTTTGTCGAGCTTAGTTTATGTGTTTGTCGAGCTGAGAGAACTGTTGAGTGTCGACACAGTTGCTGAGATGGTGTCGACACAGCCTTGCTAGAGTCTTGAGATCGTCGACCTGAGTTCAGAGAAGCAACTCAGAATTCGTCGACCGGAGTTCGTCGTTCGTCAAACTGCGTTCGACGATCATCGATCTGATTCTCTGCCTTTGTCTTAACTGCATTTCTTGGACTCTTTCAGCAATTCTGAGAAACCTTCTGAATGACCTGTCCTATAAATAATCATGTGACCCATGACTATACATGTTGGGTCAATCTAATATTCCTAATAGTGTTACTTACCCAAATCAGAACTAGGGTTCCAACAGATTAGCAGATACTTGCAAGTTCCCTTCAGGTACTTGTAACTTACTTTTCTTTCATATCTGCTTCTTACTCTTCTTTTTATAGAGATTAGCAGATATTTGCAAGTTCTCTTCAAGTACTTGCAACTTAGTTTTCTTTTATATCTGCTGCTTACTCTTTTCTAGTTGAGATTAGAGGATACTTGCAACTTACTTTTCTTTCATATCTGCTTCTTACTCTTTTTTTATAGAGATTAGCAGATATTTGCAAGTTCACTTCAGGTACTTGCAACTTAGTTTTCTTTTATATCTACTGCTTACTCTTTTCTTGTAGAGATTACCAGATACTTGCAAGTTCCCTTCAGCTACTTGCAACTTACGTTTCTTTCATATCTGCTGCTCACTTTTCCTTTTGTAGATATTAACAGATATTTGCAAGTTCCCTTCAGGTACTTGCAACTTAGTTTTCTTTCATATTTGCCGCTTACTCATTTATTGTAGAGATTAGTAGATATTTGCAAGTTCTCTTCAGGTACTTGCAACATACTTTTCTTTCATATCTGCTTCTTACTCTTCTTTTTGCAGAGATTAGCAGATATTTGCAGGTTCTCTTCAGGTACTTGCAACTTAGTTTGCTTTTATATCATCTGCTTACTCTTTTCTTACAAAGATTAGCGGATACTTGCAAGTTCCCTTCAGGTACTTGCAACTTACTTATCTTTCATATATGCTTCATACTCTTCTTTTTACAGAGATTAGCAGATATTTGCAAGTTCTCTTCAGGTACTTGCAACTAAGTTTTATTTTATATCTGTTGCTTACTCTTTTCTTACAGAGATTAGCAAATACTTGCAAGTTCCCTTAAGGTACTTGCAACTTATGTTTCTTTCATATATGCTGCTCACTTTTCCTTTTGCAGATATTAACAGATATTTTCAAGTTCCCTTCATTTACTTGTAACTTAGTTTTCTTTCATATCTGCCGCTTACTCTTTTCTTGTAGAGATTAACAGATATTTGCAAGTTCCCTTCAGGTACTTGCAACTTACTTTTCTTTCACATATGCTGCTTACTCTTCCTTTTGTAGAGGTTAACAGGTGCATGCGAGTTTCCTTCAGATACTTGCAAGTTATTTTTCTTCTATACTTTCTCTCGTCTTTGTTTTGCAGAGACTCAATGGAAGACATTCAAGTCTTCTTTGTTTTGTAAAAGCAATTCAGGTACACACAGGATGTGGCTCTTATTTTTCCGAGGGGAGGATCATGATTTTCATGGGTCTCCTAATTTTTTAGAGTTCCCTTTGGGACTTAAAAGAGTGTGGGGATAATGTTAACCCAGAAATCGGTGATCCCTTCCAAGGTAGCTAGCTTGCAAGTCGCAGCCCGCTCCAGGTTCCCCCTGGAGGTCGCGACATGTCTCAGGCGTCTTTGGGTCTGGCAGATAGACTCTTCTATCTGCACAGGCTGCGCGGTTAGGGCGGTCTCCCCGGTATGACCACCTAGGTCACACAGCCGCCGTTTATTCCGCAACGGCTGCAGACTACTTCCACAGTCCACCCCTACAGGCCGCGTGGTTAGATCAGCTAATTGCGCAATAGTTTGCTCTACTCAAATAGGTGCGGACTACTTAACTAAGTGGCAGACTCGTATTTATATCCGCTCAGACCGCTCTGTAACTGCATACTTAGTAGAGAGGCATGGTTTGCTCTTCAGCCCGCTCCGGCAGGTTGCTCGGCTAGCAAGGCTACGTTATCGCTAGGCGACCACCCTTTATACAGGCGTGGAAAGTTCTCCGCTACATCCCAGTCCGCCAAGATGTAGGCGACCTGCCTCCAGGTCACTCAACAGAGGGAGACAACACCTCGGGTCGCCCAAGCAACATGCATCATCCCATCCAGCAGGGGAGACAAGCCCATCTGTCTAATAGGAGACAGACTTCAGCAGTAGGGGGAACCTGCTCCTTTAGTCCTTCAGGTCGCCTAGTGGGTGACCAACCCTTCAGTCTGCTAGTAGGTCGCAGACTTGGTCTCAGTCCGCCTAAGAAAGGACTGCAGCAATAACGACACCTCTTCACCAGACCGCACAATATATTGCGGATTCGACTCCAGCCCGCCAGAAGGTGGCGAGCTCACTCCTCCAGCAAGGGTGATTTGCCCCTTCTAACCACTAGAAGGTAGCAAACTGGCCACTTCCCAGTAGCAGGTGAACTGGCTACATCCAGTAGTAGAGGCGGACTCAACCTGTCAGCCACGAGCTAGGTGGACTCATTATGCAGTCCACCAGGAGCATTCCAGCTTCCCAACACCCGCTTCTCCCCAGTAGTAGGCGACCTGGTCTTTAGTCCACAACAGGTCGCAGACTCAAGCGCAGCTCGCCCGTATCATCAGGGTGACGTCATCGAGCCCAGTTCTGGACGTCACCTCCTCCATCTTATAAATAGACCCCCATACCTCTCATTTGAGGGGTGGACACATGCGACCCTCGGGGACAACCATTCCACAACAAACCATGCAGCCACAGTCTTTTCTGTCTGCTAGTGCTGCTCGCGGATTGATTACCTGTTCGGCCGATTAGGTCATTACGGCCTGGTTCCCGGCCTTGGCTTCACCGACCTACGCAGTCTTCTCTTCTTGATCACGCCGTCCTCTTGGCCTAGAGTAGTGAGACGCGGGATCAGCTATCCGCGCAGTCTGCTGGCCTCTTTGGTCAAACCACGCGGCCTCTGTCATCTTCTTTCCTCCAACTGCGAGCTTTTGCTTGTACCCTTTATATTCTCATGTAAAGGACTCAACTCAAGATATAATACTAAATTAGAATAAAAGGAAAGCCTGTCGCAAGAGTGACATTTAAGCCGCGACAGGTGAAGTCTGTTGTAGCTGCTACAAGCGGCTCCTTTTCTTCTCTTTTCCTCTCCTCTCTCGGTGTCAACCTCTAATCCTAAGAGTCAAAGTAACCGGCTGCTCGATAGTTTCTGATCAACCTCCTCCATCATCCCAGTGAGATCGAACACTGTTATCTACTGGTCCGCCATTTCGCACATCAATAGTTAACCCAGAAATTGGTGATCACTTCCAAGGTAGCTAGCTTGCAAGTCATGGCCTTCTCTAGGTTCCCCCTGGAGGTCGCATCCTGTCGCATCCCTCTTTTGGTCTGGCAGATAGACTCTTCTATCCGTGTAGGTCACGCGGTTATGGCTGTCTCACAGGTCTGACCGCATAGGTCGCACAGCGACCGTTTGTTCAGCAGGGACTATGGACTGCTTCCACAGTCCACTCCTATAGGCCGCACGGTTAGATCAGCTAACCGTGCAATAGTTTGCTCTACTCAAATAGGTGGGGACTACCCAACTAAGGGCAATCTCACATTTTTATCTGCCCAGACCGCTCTGTAACTGTATACTCAGCAGAGAGGCACGGTCTGCTCTTCAGCCCGCTCCTGCAGGTCGCCCGGCTAGCAAGGCTATGTTATCGCCAGGCGACCACCCTTTCTACATGTGCAGACAGTTCTTCGCAACATCCTAGTCCGATATGATGTAGGCGACCTACCTCCAGGTCTCCTAATAGAGGGCGATGTTGAGAACCAAGGTCCAGCATGATTGGGTGTGTGTGGGATCGCATATTTGGGCTTCCCCATCGCGTTCCTGGTCTGGGTGTTGACCCCGGTGGGCCCCCATGTGGCAGAATATCCCCGTCATCATGTGGATGGATTAGTCTCACATCGCCTGTAGCGGGTGATCTTTGGTGTTTATGTACCCCCGTCCCCCTTCCTACAACCTCGGGGTTTTGGGAAGGTGTGTGGTGACGGGTGGTTTCCACATGGTATTAGAGCCATCCCGCTGCGGGGGTGTGTTGAGAACCAAGGTCCAACGTGATTGGGTGTGTGTGGGACCGCATATTTAGGCTTCCCCATCGCGTTCCTGGTCTGGGTGTTGACCCCGGTGGGCCCCCCGTGTGGCGAAATATCCCCTCCATCCCGTGGATGGATTAGTCCCACATCGCCTACAGCGAGTGGTCCTTGGTGTCTATGTACCCCCGTCCCCGCTTCCTACTACCTCAGGGTTTTGGGAAGATGTGTGGTGACGGGTGGTTTCCACATGGTATCAGAGCCATCCCACTGCGGGGGTGTGTTGAGAACCAAGGTCCAACGGGATTGGGTGTGTGTGGGACCGCATATTTGGGCTTCCCCATCGTGTTCCTAGTCTGGGTGTTTACCCTGGTGGGCCCCTGTGTGGCGGAATATCCCCTCTATCCCTTGTATGGATTAGTCCCACATCGCCTGCAGTGGGTGGTCCTTGGTGTTTATGTACCCCCGTCCCCCCTTCCTACTACCTCGGGGTTTTGGAAAGATGTGTGGTGACGGGTGGTTTCCACATTGTTGGTATCAAAGGGAGGTTGTTGAGAACCAAGGTCTAGCGGGATTGGGTGTGTGTGGGACTTCATATTTGGGCTTCCCCATCGCGTTCCTAGTCTGGGTGTTGACGTCGGTGGGCCCCCCGTGTGGCGGAATATCCCCGCCATCTCCTGGATGGATTAGTCCCACATCGCCTGCAACGGGTGGTCCTTGGTGTTTATGTACCCCCTTCCTATTACCTTGGGGTTTTGAGAAGATGTGTGGTGACGGGTGGTTTCCACATGGTATCAGAGCCATCCCGCTGCGTGGGTGTGTTGAGAATCAAGTTCCAGTGGGATCGGGTGTGTGTGGGACTGCATATTTGGGCTTCCCCATCGCATTCCTGGTTTGGGTGTTGACCCCGGTGGTCGCCCTGTGTGGCGGAATATCACTGCCATCTCGTGGATGGATTAGTCCCACATCGCCTGCAGCAGGTGGTCATTGGTGTTTATGTACCCCCGTCCCCCCTTCCTACAAACTCGGGGTTTTGGGAAGATGTGTGGTGACGGGTGGTTTCCACACCATGTATTTTTTAAGTGTATTACAATCAATACAAGGTATAATATTTTCAAATAATTAGCATGATGAAGAAGTAGACACATCAATGTCAGATTCTACATTAAGTTTTTCTTTTAAAGTTTTATTTTCTAAATGTAATTTAAAAATAATAGTTTTCAGTTTTTTATCTTATATTTAGAAATTTTAAGCACACACAATGTAGAAAGAGAATTTGTAACAAGAAAAGAGGAATTGGGTGTGTGTGGGACCGCATATTTGGGCTTCCCCATCGCGTTCCTGGACTGGGTGTTGACCCTGGTGGGCCTCCCGTGTGGCGGAATATCCCTGCCATCCCGCGGATGCATTAGTCACACATTGCCTGCAGCGGGTTGTCCTTGGTGTTTATGTATCCCCGTCCCCCCTTCCTACAACCTCGGGGTTTTGGGAAAATGTGTGGTGACGGGTGGTTTATGGTATCAGGTTACCCTGAGACCTGTGGGTTATGGGCCACCACCTCTCACTGAACGGGGTACTGGACCCTGGTTCCACACCATATAATAGTTCGAATAAAACAGTATTAACTCCTCAACTTTTAAGTAGGTTTTTGTCCATAACACATTTGGAACCAGTTATAGTCAGTACTCAGTGTGGGCCGCAAATACCCATAGCCCAAGTCACCAACTTGATGAACCAAAACTAACTAATCAATTGTCACTAATTACAACCACAGTTGGCCTATCCACCTTAATTCAAAACTCAATAGCAATGTCTCACCTATGACCTACCAGGTCAAGATCACGGGAGTGTGCTCATTAGAACAAAACCATTTGAATAACCGTATAATTGTTTCTGTCCATAATATCTAGAGCCAAGTTAAAATCTGTTAATATTCAATTACATAAATAGCAAATAACCTTATTATCACTTGAATCCTGGTGCGTGGTTATCAAGTCGTTCCTTATTATCACTTGAATCTTGGTTTTACACACACGCTTGATCTCCCATATTATAAAGATACACATGAAGTTGTAGTGAGAGCTCTCTTCCATAGTTATAGATTGTATAAAGCTGATCTAGAGTACTTCACATTTTATCTGGTTGGTACAAAATCCTTGAATTGGCAATGAACTGAGCCTTGACAATACTTTCAAAAGTATGAAAATACAAAAATTAGAAAGCTTTAGGTAACGTGATTAACATGAAGTCCACAATTTTTCAATAATGAATGTTCTCATGAAACGATGTGAAAGCATAAAAACAACCTGCATCTTGTTCTGCTGATCTTCTCGTTCTCTTGGGTTTTTGTGGTGAAATTCCTCCTTGATGGTTGTGTGGATCGTTACAAGGCTCGTCTTGTTGCCAAGGGATTTACCCAAACTTATGGCGTGGATTACTTTGAAACTTTCTCTCTAGTTGCTCGTCTCAGCACTATTTGGGTCTTTCTCTCTGTGGCTGTTAATAGAGATTTGCCCATTTCACAACTGGATGTGAAGAATGTCTTTCTTTATGGGGATCTTCAAGAGGATGTCTACATGGAGCAACCTCTGGGGTATGTTGCTCAGGGGGAGACACAGGTTTGTCGGCTCAAGAAGGCTATCTATGGCCTAAAGCAAAGTCCTCGCGATTGGTTTGACAAATTTAGCGGGATTTGGTGTGTGTGGGACCACATATTTGGGCTTCCCCATCGCGTTCCTAGTCTGGGTGTTGACCCCGGTGGGCCTACCGTATGGCGGAATATCCCCGCCATCCCGTGGATGGATTAACCCACATCGCCTGTAGCGAGTGGTCCTTGGTGTTTATGTACCCCCGTCCCCCCTTCCTACTACCTCGGGGTTTTGGGAAGATGTGTGGTGACAGGTGGTTTCCACATAGTATCAGAGCCATCCCGCTGCGGGGGTGTGTTGAGAACCAAGGTCCAGTGGGATTGGGTGTGTATGGGACCGCATATTTGGGCTTCCACATCGCGTTACTGGTCTGGGTGTTGACCCCGGTGGGCCCCCCCCCTCCCGTGTGGCGGAATATCACTTCCATCCCATGGATGGATTAGTTTCACATCGCCTGCAGCGGGTGGTCCTTGGTGTTTATGTACCCCCGTCCCCCCTTCCTACAACCTCGGGGTTTTGGGAAGATGTGTGGTGACGGGTGGTTTCCACAGGCGACAAGTCCTCAGGTCGCCCAAGCGACAAGCGTCAGGCTACCCAGTAGGGGCGAAAAGCATGTCCGTCCAATAGGAGACGGACTTCAGCAGCAGGGGGACCTGCTCCTTCAGTCCGCCAGGTCGCCTAGTGGGCGACAAACCCTTCAGTCCGCCAGCAGTGGAGGACTTGCTCTCAGTCCGCCTGAGAAAGGTCTGCAACAGGCACTACTAAAAAACAGACTTTTGGCCAGGGCAAATTTCCCTGGCAAAAAGTCCAAAACCGTGGCTAAAACATTTTAGCCACGGTCTAGCTAGAGGAGAAGTGCAAAAAGTGGAGGACTTGGTCATTCTAATTATAAATTTTTAATGTGCCAATCAAGAATCTGTGTAGATAGAGGTTGAAGCCTGCGATGAGTGATGTAGCTAACCATAAACTATGCATGTTTCATACAATTTCTCTTTGGCTGCTTTCGTCTAGGAGCAAAAACATCAGTTAACACTGTCTTAGAGATCACCATAGCATGCAGTAACGAAAGAGCCTGTATTTATAAAAAAAAAGGCAATCAATAAGCATGAAAAAAAAGACTATCTCCATGACATGAAAAAGTAAATGATATCAATTTACCTTGCATTTACCAAGGGATAATTCTTTTCCAACAAGATCGGAAATAGACAAGTTCTCAGCATTAATAATACCGTAATACAGTATCAATCTCTGTAGTGATCCAATACCGACTGTGGGCAAGCATTAATCAGATGTCAAAAGTTGAATCTGGTGATGCCTGCATGTCTTGTGAGGAGAAGTGCAAAAAGTGCCTTTCTCATATATACATGTATGTATATATTTTCCCCTTTTCACATATACCAAATTGTTGGTGTTCAAGCTTTTCTAGCACCTTCTTAGCAACTGACAACTGTCATAAGTCTTGCAAATCACCAATCCCTCCCAAAAAAAATCATCTAAAACAAACTGAGCACCTTCTTAGCAAACCAATCCCTACAAAACACTAGAAAGCTCACATCTACAGGATACAAATAGAAAAACTAGTAAGTGAGTCATTAAATGGATTATTGGATAGATTATTGACACTTACAAAGAAAATAGAACGTTCCTCTGCATGCCATCGCATATAACTTGCAGTTTTTGATGACATGAATAACATAGCAATGATTAAGGACATAAAAAATTCCCATGACATGCTTCATATTTCTTTAAACAAGAATAGAACGTTCATTAAACTATGCAATGCTAATCAACATAGCATGAACCCAATATTTTTTTTAATAAGCTCAACTAATTTGTCAACATCAAAGATTATGCCAAACATTTAGCAATTTAGAATCCCATGACATGCTTCATATTTCATGATTAAGGACATAAAAACACTAGCTTCAACAATTAGCAAACATACACGCAAAGGAGTTGTTACAAGCAAACTAAGCTTATAAACTACTAATTATTACTGAGTCCGTCACTCTATTTCAACTAAGTAAACTCCTTAGGCTACTATTTACTACTATTTCCAACCTCTGTATGCACAGTTTGAGGATGATATGCACTACTAATCTAATATGTACTCCTAAATATATTCATGGTATTCTCATGAAATGATTTAGGAATCTAATGTATACAGCAAACATACACGTAATAAGGTTGATATGCAAGTGAACTTTAAAAAATTCAAAAACATGAGATGCGTCAAATGACATCCTACGTAAAACAACTTCTTTAAAACTACGTCTATTGTGAACTTTTTACCATGTAGGTGAACAACTTCTTTAAAACTAAGGATGCAAAGTGGGTACTTGTAGCATCCATTTCTCTCCTATGTTGTTGGCATGTCTTATCATTCCATGTTTGATGTTTACATTTCTGTTGATTCCCATCAATGAATCAGTTGTGGGGGACAAAGATCACAATTTTTTATCAAAAGCTGTTGAAGAGGCTTATAATGGGGTGGAATCAGGTGATGGTGGACCTTTTGGGGCAGTTATTGTGTGCAATGATGAAGTAGTTGTGAGCTGCCACAACATGGTTCTTCATGACACCGATCCTACAGCTCATGCGGAAGTGACTGCAATTAGGGAGGTAATACCATACTGTCATTTTTAACAATCCTCATTTTTTATGATTTTGTCTTGTACATATCAGATAGGTACCAAAAAGAAGAAATAAGAGATTATACAACGAAGGTGAATTCTATTATCCTTTAAGAGACATACTCTTTCCAAAAATACACTTAAGGGTTGATTCTCTTGCCAACATTAAGGCAAACCCAAAATATGAGATACCTCTTCCAATTACAACCCACTCCGTAAATATGTTCTATAAATACAATAAATAAGAAAGACAATAATAATGAATTAATACATAAAAAGAGCTCATTTAATATCATGCGGTCCCCATATACCATATGACCATGGTGGTGATTCTAGGTTCTGCTCTCACTGTTGAGTGGGATTTTGTCCAGGGCATATATTGCCCTTGGAACTTGACCTTGCCCACAAGGTTGACCTAGAAAAAACCACCATGGTATTAGTGTTAGAACCTATACATCCAACCTAAAACCAATTAACTATATGATTTTTTGGATGTAGGACTATATTTTAAATATTCCCTCACAAGTATAGGGAATTTGACCTCTATTGAATGATCTTTTTTATTTAAGTGTGGGAGTAGCCTGCTCTAAATAATTGGCCATAGGTGGAGATGCCCAATTCCAAATAATTTGTACACTACATGACATAGCCAATGTGGAAGTATATTTTCAACAGTTCTAATCTCTATTGATATTAAAGTCACTTTAATCATTATGAATCAAACCAGAGAAAGCAAGAAAGATAAAATACCAAATCAAACATTATGCCAAAAGAAAACTTTGCCAGCCACCAACACCATAAAAATCTTTTATATAATCTTGCATTGCATAATCTTTTTCAAATTGCAAATCAGATTCTCTAAGTCTAGCCCATGAAGGAGTGTGAAGCTCCCGTATCAAAGAGTGCTCTCGCCGGATTATCTTAAATCAAAACAAATCCTAAACAAGCAGTAGGCGATAGAAGAATATTTCAAATTAGAGAAAATCGCCCACAATCTTTGATTAGAACGAACAACCACATTTCGAAAGTGGAAATATGAATCACTTCATTCAAAAGTCAAAACCGTACCCATTTAACACAAGGGAACACAATCCCCCCTCCCTAAGAGCACCAGATAATCGTAATAATCTTAGAACTACCCCTAATACTCTGCGGGAATGAGGAATATTGAGATTCGAAAGGATTAGAGGAATCACTGAATCTTTCGTGCTAGACTGCTAGAAATAGAAAATATCTACCTCAGAGGAGTCAAGAATGGATCTGCGACATTCTGAACGGCGATGGCGTCAATCCTACTATAGTTGGCGACGCGGTGTCGGCAAACGACGATGGCGTCGTCATCAGCGAAATGGACACAGGATGATAGTCGGTAGGACCGGGACGGCGGGACGGCTAGAAGCTAGGAAGCCAGAAAGTGCAGAGGAATCAAGGCAACGCCGCAGCGGCCTCTCTGCGCATGAGCGGGATTTGCCCTAGCGGCAAACCGCAGCGGCTCCCGATCTCATTCCCCGTGCAATCAAAATATATAATGTTTTACATTATAAACAAATTTAAAAACATTAAAAAAACAATATAATAGTATTTGTTTAGCCACGATTTCATCAAGGCCGTGGCTAAATGTTTAGTTTTTTGCCATGAATTTGTTATCCGTGGCTAATACCTAATTATTAGCCATGAAATATGAACCATGGATAATACTTAACTATTAGCCACGATTTTTAGTCCCTGGCCAAAAAAAGTGTAGCCAATACTCACTTTTCTAGTAGTGAGGAATGACAACTCTTCACCAAACCGCACAATACAACGCAGATTTGACTCCAGCCCGCCATAAGGTGTCGAGCTAACTCCTCCAGTAAGGGTGATCTGCTCCTTCTACCCGCTAGAAGGTAGCGAACCAGCCACTTCCTAGCAATAGGAGAACTGGATACATCCAGCAGTAGAGGAAGACTCAACCTGTCCATCGCGAGTTAGGAGGACTCATTATGCAGTCCCCTAGGAGCACTCCAGCTTCCCAGCAACCACTTCTCCCCAGCAGTAGGTGGCCAACACTTCAGTCCACAATAAGTCGCAGACTCTATCGCAACTCGCTTGTATCATCGGGGTGACGTCATCGAGCCCAGTTCTGGACGTCACCTCCTCCAGCCTATAAATAAACCCCCATACCTCTCATTTGACGGGAGGACACACACGACCCCCGGGGACAACCATCATACATCAAACCCTGCGGCCACAGTCATTTTTGTCCGCCAGTGCTGCTCGCGGACTGATTACCTGTCAGCACGGTTAAGTCATTACTGCCTAGTTCCCGGCCTTGGCTTCAGCGACCTACGCGGTCTTCTCCGTCTGATCGTGCAGTCCGCTCGGCCTAGAGTAGCGAGCTGCGGGATCAGTTGTCTGCGCGGTCTGCCGGCCTCTTTGGTCAAACCGCGCGGCCTCTGGCATCTTCTTTCCTCTAGCCCCCAGCTTGCCCTTGTACCCTTTATATTCTCATGTAAAGGACTCAACTCAAGCTGTAACACTGAATTATAATCAAAGGAAAGCTCGTCGCAAGAGTGACATTTAAGTCGCGGCGGGTGAAGTCTGTTGTTGTCGCTGCAAACGGTCCCTCTTCTTCTCTTTTCCTCTCCTCTCTCGGCGTCAACCTCTAATCCTAACCGTCAAAGTAACTGGCTGCTCGACCGTTCCTGATAAACCTCCTCCATCATCCCAGTGAGATTGAACACCGTTATCTGCTGGTGTGCCATTTCACGCATCAACATGGAAGAGAAGATGACAACTAATCAATGAAAATGGAGTACCAAGAAGAAAATGATAAAGAAACTTTATGTTCAACTCATTATTCCTCATCCAAGAAATTTGTAAGCACAACAAATTCCTATTTTCTTGTTACAAATTCGCTTTCTACATTTTGTGTGCTTAAAATTTCTAAATATAAGATAAAAAACTGAAAAATATTAATTTTAAATTACGTTTAGAAAATAAAACTTTAAAAGCAAAACTTAATGTAGAATCTGACATTGATGTGTCTACTTCTTCATCATGCTAATTATTTGTAAATATTATACATTGTATTGATTGTAATACACTTAAAAAATACATGGTTTTTTGAAAAAGAGCTCTTATTTGAAAAAGAGCATAGTGAAAATTTAATAAGGAAAATAATGCTCAAACTAATAAACTAGATTCACTAAAATCATTTGTGCAGAAATTTTCAAGTTATAAAAAATCTTTTATTTCTAATTTATCAACAATGTTGTGTAAGATCTCTATTAGTGTTACAAATCTTATAAACCATGCAGAATATTTAGTCATATAAGCACAACTTACCTCAAGTGCACCATATGTTCCAAATTTAGACATATGTCATCTTATTGTAAGAATAAATTTAAACCTCGCACATCTCACCAAACTTGGGTTCCCAAAATTCACTATCAAAACATTTGGTTTTATATGGGTTCCCAAATCATGTCTTCAAGTTCCATAAGACTATTTATTGTCTAGGGAGATGTTTATCTTATTTATGGTTTGTTTTCATTAAAAAGGATTATTATTTTATCAATTCTATTTTTGTTCTCAAGTCAATTAAAATAATTAAAAAATAACTTTTTTGATCTATGCAATTTTGTGTGTTGTCTTTTTTTGGGCCAAAAATATTATATGTCAAACATTTGATATATTTTAAAAGATTACAACTATTGCACATTGCTTTGTTTTTGAAATCTTATACTTATAAAAAACAACATTTCTTGAAATCCTTTGCTAAATTTTTAAATCCACAACTTTTTAAATTGGATATCAAAAATTGCTTTCATGTTTAGAGTAATGTGGATTATATGATGTGTAAATTGATTAATAAAAATGAATTTATATTTTTTATTAGAGGTCATAAGCTATAATTTAAATCCGCAATTTTTTGACTATTTTTCTTATTTCCTTGTTGCATTCGATAAAAAAGTGTGTTCTTATACTCATTTTATTTATTTAACTCTTCCAAGCACACTTCATTGTCATTTCCTTCATTGTAGAGTTAATAAAAATATCTTTTCCACTACTCCATAATAGACACATCTTTCATCAAAATCGTATCTATTTCAACATTTATACATTTAATATGGCTTAAATCTCTTGTCTTTCTCTCTCAAGCTTGAGTAATTTTATATATATTGTGCTCTCCATCTTTGGTATCTAGTCGTGTAAGGACATGACGCTACCAACTCTTCCAAAAGCACGGACTGTTTGAGGACAACGCTACCAATCCTTTATGGAGATGGCTACCCTAGGCAGGATGCATGGGGCGGCCAATTAGGCCTAGGGGACATGCCCTTCTATTTGACTAGTGTAGGCCATAGCGTCTCGCGTCGTTCCTCCCAACACAAGGGGCATTGCTGGACCCCAACAATCCCCCCTAGAAACGTTCCCGGGGTTTCAAACCCGTGACCTCTTCTGATACCACTTGTAGGGATATGACGCTACCAACTCTCCCAAAAGCCCGGACTGTTTGAAGACGGCACTACCACTCTTTTATGGAGTTGGATAACCTAGGTAGGATCCACAGGGCGGCCAGTTAGGCACAGGGGACACGCCCTTATGTTCGACTAGTGTGGTTCATAGCAACTCGTGTCGTACCTCCCAACACTGGGGGCATTGCTGGACCCCAACAAGTCATTTGTAAAATTATTCATAAACTTGACTTCTTGTTTTACTTACTACATTTTTAGCTTTTTTCTTAGTGACTTTATACTATACCAAGTTTTCATCATTCCTATAAGCATAAACTGCATTATAGCTAGCATTATTGCCCTTACATTGTCTTGCACTTCTTGTTTCCACCACCAAGATTATTCACACAATCTTTTGACTCTCAAAGTACGTTCTTTCCACTTATCCTTAAATGTGAAGACATCACTTCCCATATCACACCAAGATCTGTTGGAACATGCTTTCTGCATCTCTAGGTTTAAAAATAACAAATAATGTTATGTATTTGATCTAGACTTTTATGTGTTTATAGTGCATGTCAAACAAGTACAAGCATGATTTGAAGGAGGATAATGACGGAGGACCACACTCTGAATTTTGATCTAATGTGAGGTGGTAGCAGCTACCACTAGTGGTTGGTTTGAATACTCTAGGACTGGTGGCAAAATACAATTGAACACAAGGAATGACAGGATGAAGTCAATCTATAACAAGTCCTTATCATGGCGTGTTAACACCCAAAGGTAACAAATGAAATACATGTCAATCTGCAGCTGAAATGAGGAATCAAATGGAGCAAGAAATCATTCGAGCAATGCATATGGATCTAACACGGACTGGTAGCACTAGTGCGATGCGGTAGGTGTAACATAAAATGACAATGCCTAAAATGAAGAAGAACACCGATCATGTCTATCGTGATCCTTGTGCCTCTCAGTTCTCATAATTGATATTGAGCGGCGGCAACACTACCGCCAATGGTATCTTTCTGGATCTATATAAAGACGGGTTCCGCTCCTTCCTTTGCATTTATTGATCATGCACCAAAGCTACAACTCAGAGTCTTTTGTGAGATGACCCATACTAGATGTCTGGAGCACTCCCTTGGGCAAACCGTTAAGATCAAAAGAGAAACTTGAAGGGGGATTCCAATAATGCTTATTGTACACAAAGAAAGGATGCAACGACAACTTATATCTACAACGTGCCTTCTTCATCACCTTCAGAGTTTTTCATATAAAGTTTATATTCTGCTTTTACATATTCTATCTTGTATTCTCTCTTATCTTTTACCTTCTTGTATCGGTAAGAAATTCACCTGATGGTTGGCGACTAGGTCTATATGCGGCTTAGGGGGGATTTTACCCGTGTTGGAGACTAGGTCCTTGTGCGACTTAGGGAGAATTTATTGAGGTTAATGGCGATTGGGTCCTTATGTGGCTTAGGCAAGAATTTGTCGTATGTGCTGGGGACCAGATCTAGGGGTGGCATAAGGCATTATCTAAGGAGAGATAGGATGCAACTAACCGGTCCATGGTAGAATGATCGATATAGAAAATGAAAAAGGATTTTTCATCTTCCATCTTGATTTCTAGGTTTATAGAAGTCACTATTTTGTAATCAAAATTTTTTTTGAAATAAAATCATGTTCTTCTTCTTTTTCTTATCTTGATTTTATTTCCTACTTTTTAAAATGTTTGATATTATATTTTCTCCCAAAGCTTCAATGCAAAATAATTTATTATATCTTTTGTGTTCAACAAAAGAGAAATTTCAATCTCTGCAGGTTAATAGCACGCGGTAGCCTCTACCATCGATGGTAATGAGCAGAGATTGAATTCCATCTTTATCATCGTACTAAAAGCATTCTCCTCTGAAAAGTGAAAGTAAAGTTTTCTACGTATTATTCCTGAAAATACATTTTTACAATAATATTTTTATTTAGAAATAACTTAACCCTTATTCCCCCCCCCCCCCCTCTATGGGCTCCAGTAGTTCCAACAAGTCTTATTAGAGGCAGGTTATTACAAAATTGTTTCATCATCAAGAATAATGACGCATCATGATCTCGCATCTACCAGAGGGGTTGAACTTAATAAAAAAATCAATAGCACCAACTTAATTTACCAGCAAAAATTATAAAGTGTGAAAAATTCTAATGAAATAATTTCTTATATCTTCAGATCTCGTAGTTCAAAATATTACTATAAGAACCCCCCCCCCCCCCTGTGTGTTAAATAGGAACAAATGTTTTTTAAATGATAAATCAACGAATAGCTTATTTTGTACACTAGATCAAAATACTTTCAAACTTATTAATATATTTTTTAATAGACATGAGATTTGGAAATTTCTTGAAGACATTTAAGATTCTCCATCTACGGGTATGGAATAAGTGTAAGAATTGGAGAATATGCGATCTTGAAAAAATATTCAAGAAAGTTCTTTCTTTAACGGATTCCTGGAGTGCATGTAAAAGTTGAAAGTTAAGGGTTGCTAATCACCTAGAGAGGTGGGGGGTGAATAAATGTTTTACTGATTTTATACTTTCTGTTGGGTATTGTATCCACAACGTACCTGATTTGAAGAAGCCCCTGAACAAGCTAAGGTAAATAGGCAATGTTTTTGACAAAATATTTCAAGTTGTGCTTGCAGTTATTCCACGCTAAGTGCACACCAATGTCAGGGTGCAGTAGGTCAATATACACGGGTCTGCACGACGTAATTCCTCGTTGAGCAGATCAGTGGGTTGGCCTACGTGTACTCTCTCTATTGGAGTGCACTTACTTTCAAGTACAGGGTTGTGATCTTGCAAGAGCAGACAAGGAGCAAGGATGGGTCAAGGAGCACATCATGGGTGGAAAGACGAAAATTCGTCTAAGTGTAAATCGACGAGAATCGCCAAGTGATTCTCGCCGATTCGGCGAGAATCACTAGTGATTCTCGCCGAATCGTCGAGAATCAGTGGTTGATTCCCGCCGACTCGATCCAGCTACTTCAAAGCAAGCAACTCTGATTCTAAGTAAGAATCAACGATAATCACCAAGTGATTCTCGCCGATTTGGCGAGAATCACTAGTGATTCTCGCCGAGAATCACTAGTGATTCTCGCCGAATCATCGAGAATCACTGGCTGATTCTCTCCGTCTCGACCCGGCTGAATCAGTGCGTGCAACCAAGTCAACTTCGACGAGAATCATCTTTGATTCTCGCCGAATCGTCGAGAATCACCTTTGATTCTCGACGATTCGACGAGATTCACTTTCGATTCTCGCCGATTTTTACTTGGGCAATTTTCGGGATCAAGCTGGACCGGATTCTGCCGCTGGCACTATTTTAAACCGGATTTTGGGTTTCTACTTGTGGGACCCACAACGGTCATATTGAAGTTGTCTACAGTATATATACGGGTATTTTTGAATAGTAAAGACACACAGAAAGAAGCCGAGCCGATCTTGACCTAAAATCGCGAGTTCCGCCCCGCCGCCGCCGTCGTCGCTCGAGCAAGTTGGTCGCCGCTTTTGATCGCGATTCTTCCCAATCTTCCGGCGACAGAAGCATAGCCAAGCTTAGAGTCTCACGTGTCTAACCGGAGATCTCTTGTCTCTTGATTTGTTGATCGTGAAAACCTTCCCCGTCCGAATCGATCGAGACGACTGATCCTAGTGTGACCGTTGGTAGACCTAGCTAGCTTCGCTACGAAGTTTGGATCTCCAAAATACAGCAGCCGCACATCGTCGTCGCCGCCGATCCCGTGAACCTAGCCGCCGCCCATCTTGCCGCCGCCGGTTCCGGGGAGATCCACTCCAAGAGAGATCTAGGGTTGTGGACTCTTTGTGGACTTCAAGAACACGTCGTCAACAAAGAGGGACACCTTAGTCTCCAAACGTAGTTTGTATCTTTTGTACATTCTAGTTTTACTTTTGTTGTAAAGGAACGTAGGTTCCTAGTTGTAAGGGTTGGGTGCAACCCGTGTTGTGGGAGTGTTGACTCCTACGTGTGGAAGGGTTCCTTCCGATAGTGCAATTATTGGATTTCAATCCTGTTGGTGAAGAGACCGAGTCGTCCCTTGTTGGGAGATAGGTCGAAGCGGGAAAGTGGATGTACCCAAATCGGGGAACCACTATAAATAGCTTGTGTATTCTGTGTGCTGTGCTGTTTATTTTTATTGTGCAGGTACAATTTTAAATTCCGCAAAAACGCTGCATGTCACCGATTCCCCCCCCCCCCATAGGTGAAGATAGTTGACACTAGGTGGACTTTCAAGTGGTATCAAAGCGAGGTTCCTCATCAAAAAGGTTAACACCTTGAGTTGAATCCTGCCGCTAGTGTCAAGAAGGAGGCAAACATATACTATAGACGTGCTCAAGTTCACAGACAAGATCCCAGTGTGCACCAGGCTCAACTTTCCTATCTGGAAGGAAAGGGTCAGGTTCTACATGGAAGCAGTTGATCCTCGACTCTTCATGATTGTGGAGGAGGGACCTTATGTCCCCACTAAGGTCTCCACAATTGATCCTACCAAGAAAGTGTCGAAGACACTTTCTGAAATGGACAAGGACGAGATGGTGCTAGTGGGACTTGACAAGAAGGCGCAGAACATTCTGGTCAGCACAGTTGATGACTCAATGATGCAGAACTTCTGCAACTGCAGGACAGCACAGGAGATCTGGCATTGCCTGATCATCCTAATGGAGGGCACTGATGAAGTGAGGGATGATCGGAGATCCCTCCTGAACCAGAAATATGAGGCCTTCAGACAAGGGCCTAAGGAAGAGATTGGAGTCACCTACGAGAACTTCCTCAAGATTGTCAACGCCCTCAAAGGATACGGAAGAGTGTTCACTAATGGTGAACTCAATGATAAATTCCTTAGGTCCCTTACTAAGGAATGGGACACAAAGATCTGCGACATCCGAGAGTTTGGTAGACTAGCAGAAACAGACCCGCAAATTCTGTTTGGGAAACTGATGTCCTATGAGCTTCAGCTGAACACCAGGAAAGCAGAAGAAGAAGCAGAGAAGGCTGCAGCCAAAGAAAAGACTGTGACTCTAAAAGCCAGTCACTCCAGAAAAGGCAAGGGTGCGATTTCATACCGTGCCAGGAAGAAGGATGAGGAGGAGGACTCCGAGCCATGCTCCTCCAGCTCAGAGCTGTCGGAGGAAGATTTCTCCCTCATCACCCGAGAGTTCAAGAAGTTCCTCAAGATGAGGAATCAAAGAAAGAGAGACGGCTCCTCCTCTAGGCATCAGAAGAAAAATTATTCTTCTGACAGATATACTTCTAAACCGAACAAACATCGCTCCTCTGACATTATTTGCTTTGGATGCAATAAGCCAGGACACGTCGTGGCCGACTGCTATTAAGGCAAGAGAGAAAAAGGGAAAGAAGAGGAGCACAAGTCCTCTAGAGATAAGAAGAAAGAGAGGATCTACATCGCCAAAACTCCAAAGACACTGAGTGAATCTGATTCCTCAGACTCCAGTGATGATGAGGAAGCCTACTTCGGGCTGGTGGGTCGCTCCGACTCAGAAGGAGAATGCCCCCTATTTACTGGGAAGGTAAAAGCTCACACCCCTCTCTCCGACTCTGAATCTGATCCTGAGTCTCAGGACGATGAACCTGAAGATAGCCTTTCGGCCCGTGAAGCGGAGCTCCTCGAGAAGTATGAGCTTCTGCTCAACACTTTCGAGGAGTGACGTAAGAGACTGAAGGCTGAGAAAAAGGAAGTGAAATTCCTTAAGGGTGAGAGTGTCTCCCTAAGGGAAGAAATCACTAGTTTGATTTCTCTCCGACAGGAGCATCTTGACCTGACTTCAAAGCATTCAGAGTCTCTCAAGCTCCTTGATCTTAAGCAGGAGGAAGTCGACAAGTTGGAAGAACAACTTGCGGCAGAAAGGAAGATCGTCAAGAGCTTCTCTATGCCAAAAACAGTTCTTCCAGTTGTTGATACCTTCTCTGCTCAGGCCAAAGGAGCTGGCTTGGGGCATGTAGGGGTATCTGGTTCCTCATCCAGGAGAAACAGGAACCAGAGGAAGAATAAGGCCGCCAAGAAGGCCTCTGCTGCTGAAAAGGGAAAGGCTCCGCTCAGTCCCATTGCGTTCAGAAAGCCTGGCTTTCCTTGCAACCAACATGACTTTGAATCAACCTTTGGTAATCATTTCCGGCTCTCGGTTGCAAAGCCAAAGAGCCGATATGATGGTTGGAACTTTCCCCGGAACTTCGGTGAGAGTGCCTTCAAGGCACCTTATGAGGAAATCCACATGGGAAATTATGGTCAATTCTCTAGCGTCCATAATGGAAAGCAGGCACCAAAAGCCAAGCCTGTTATACAGAAGGTGAAGAAGTCTTGTGACTGCAATCACTGTGAGGCCCCCACCTCCAGATCCAAAGCCCCAACTGTACCCACCATTCCCAGGGTAAGGCAGGAGCCTAGGAAGAGGTACAACAGATTCGACTGTTGGTGCTGTATCAAAGTCGGTCACTTTGTCGTGGATTGTTGGTTTAATCCAAGGTATTACGAGACTCCCTATGTTAGCAATGCGAGGCCGACCACTCGTAGGGTTAACCAACCGAGGGGGAGTATGCTAACCAGGAATCTAGGACCCAAGTTCGATTGGGTTCCTAAGGGAAATTAATTTTGTTTTGCAGGAATGTCCAAAGGCCACCAAAATGCCGATCTGGTATTTGGACAGTGGATGCTCCCGGCATATGACTGGGACAAGAAGCCTGTTGCGTGATTACACTCCAGTCGAGAATGTACCCAAAGTCATCTTTAGAGGGTCAGATCGAGGAGTCACCAGAGGTTATGGTATGATTTCCAACGGTATAATCTCTATCACCGACGTGGCTTATGTTGAAGGGTTAAACCATAACCTGATCAGTGTAAGTCAGTTATGTGACAAAGGTTATGACGTTAAGTTCTGCAAGGATAAATGTCTGATAATTTCACGTATCTCTTCTGAGACGGTATTATCAGGCATTAGGAGCAGAAATATCTTCTGCTTAGATTTTCTCAGTTTAGATTCATCTACCCCCGTATGCTTTGTGGCTACAGGCAGTGCATCTCTTTGTGAACAATGGCACAAGAGATTGGCACATATTAATTTCAAAACAATTAGTATGTTGTTTTCTAAAAACTTAGTAAGGGATGCTCCCGTTATCAAGTGCATCAAAGATAACCCCTGTCCTGCATGCCAGATGGGCAAACAGACTCGAGCTACCTTTAAGAGCATTGCAGACAAAGACTCTTCCTGGTGTCTTTACCTTTTACATATGGACTTATTTGGTCCAATGCAAGTTCATAGCTTGGGAGGCAAGTCCTATACGCTAGTGATAGTTGATGATCATTCTCGGTTTACATGGGTGTTCTTCTTAAAACGAAAGTCGGATACGTTTGACATCTTCACTAGTTTTGTCAAGCAGGTTCAGAACGAATTTAACTGCCCAGTGGTCAAAATCAGAAGTGACCATGGAACAGAATTCGAATCTGGTGCTATGACAGAGTTTTGTGAAGAACAAGGTATCTTTCATGAGTTTTCCTCCCCGCGCACTCCTCAGCAAAATGGAGTTGCGGAGAGGAGAAATAGAACTCTCATTGAAGCCTGCTAGACAATGTTGAAAGACGCTTCTCTCCCAGAATACTTCTGGGCAGAGGCTGTCAACACAACTTGTCATGTACAAAACCGAGCATTGATCAACAAGCATCATCGTAAGACGCCTTACGAGCTACTGAAAGGCAGGAAACCAACCATGTCCTACTTAAGGATCTTTGGTTGCAGATGCTATGTACTGAATAATGGGAAGTACCCGCGTACTAAATTTGGTGAAAAATGCTTCGAAGGCATATTTATGGGCTACAGTTCCCACAGTCGGGCATATAGGGTCTTCAATAAGAAAATCCTAGTGGTAGAAGAATCAATTAATGTTGTATTTGATGAAGGAAGTTTGCTTAACAATAATTCTTCCAGTGGTATTCTTGAAGATGCAGGTGCACGACTTGAACAGCTGAGTCTCAATGAGACCGCTAAAGATGAAACTCCTAAGTACGTCAAAGTTTCCACCTCCACGTCATCTGGGAATGTTGAAGATCAAAATGGAACAAATCTCTTAGAAGAAGGAGAAGCCCAAGAAGTAGTCGAAGCTCCAGACGCCAGACTTCTAGAGCTCCGGCACGTGAGGGATCATCCTAGAGATCAGATCATCGGAGATCCTCGTGTCGGTGTCAGAACTCGAAGAGGTACTATTAACGAAGTTTTGCATCTTAGCTTCTTGTCACAGGTTGAGCCAAAGAAGTTCGACGAGGCGAACAAAGACGCGGCATGGATTTTGGCCATGCAAGATGAACTACATCAATTTGAACGATGCAACGTTTGGACGCTGGTTCCCAGACCACACAAGCAGAATGTGATTGGCACCAAGTGGATCTTCAGAAACAAACTGGATGAACATGGTGTCATCATAAAGAACAAGGCCAGGCTAGTGGCTCAAGGTTACAGACAGGAGGAGGGGATTGACTTCGACCAGACCTTTGCACCGGTAGCAAGGCTCGAGGCAATCAGATTGTTCCTGGCGTATGCTTCGCACAAACGATTCACAGTCTATCAAATGGATGTGAAATCAGCATTCTTGAACGGAGACCTGAAAGAGGAAGTATACGTCGCTCAACCCCCAGGTTTTGTCAATCCTACTTATCCCAATCATGTTTATTTTCTTAATAAAGCTTTATATGGTTTAAAACAAGCTCCACGAGCTTGGTATGAGACTTTATCTAGTTTTCTTCTTGAGAACAAGTTCTCTAGAGGTAAAATAGATAAGACATTGTTTCTCAGGGAAGTCAAAGGCAAGATTTTGCTGGTGCAAATCTATGTCGATGACATTATATTCGGCTCAACGGACAACAATCTTTGCAAAATGTTTTCTAAACTTATGCAAGGAAAGTTTGAAATGAGCAGTATGGGAGAGCTCAAGTATTTCTTGGGACTTCAAGTGAAACAGTCTGAGGATGGAATCTTCATCTCTCAGACGAAGTTCACAAATGAACTCCTTAAGAAATTCAGTATGGAGAATGCAACCTCTATGAGGACTCCAATGGGATCCACTATGTCTTTGGATAAGGATGAGAAAGGTAAACCTTTCGATGAAACCAAATACAGAAGCATCATTGGATCCCTGCTCTACCTTACTGCCAGTAGACCGGATATCATATTCTCCACATGTGTGTGTGCCAGATATCAGGTGAACACTAAGGAATCTCACTATGTCGCTGCCAAGCGAATTCTAAGATACCTTAAAGGTACTCCCAATCTTGGCTTGTGGTACCCGAGAAACAATGATGTCGAGCTAATAGGTTTTTCAGATGCTGATTTTGCAGGGAGTAGGGATGACAGGAAAAGCACCTCCGGGACGTGTCAATTCCTCGGACGAAGGCTTATTTCATGGAATAGCAAGAAACAGAATTGTGTTGCAACCTCCACAGCAGAGTCTGAGTATATCTCGGCAGGCAGCTGTTGCGCACAACTCCTATGGATCAGAAACCAGTTAGCCGACTACGACCTTCAGTTCAAGTAAGTACCAATGTACTGCGACTCCTCCAGTGCAATTGCAATTGCCAACAATCTGGTATCGCACAGCAGAACAAAGCATATTGAAGTGCGCTACCACTTCATTCGGGAGCACGTGGAGAACAAGGACATTTCTCTCTGTTATGTCCCCACGGACAAGCAGATTGCAGATATATTCACAAAGCCCAAGACGAAGCCAAGTTCAGTCTTTTCAAAACTGAATTGGGGATGCTAAACTATGAGGAATGAAGACTACAGAAGCTTCAGGCTCGTGCAAGAACTGAAGGGGAGCAAGGTACTCAAGTTGAGCACAGGCGCAAGAACTGAGGGGGAGCAAGGTACTCAAGTGTGAGCACAGGTGCAAGAACTGAGGGGGAGCAAGGGGTCAAATGCTCCAGACCCAGATTTGCAGAAGCCGAAAAGGGGGAGATTACCCTCTCGGCTAAGGCTAAGGTGGCTCCAAGTTTGCTCTCAAGAAATTGGTATTGGTAATGAATCTCTATCTCAGATAAACTTCAAGGTTATGATTTTCATTCCCATACGCTTTATTCACCTTAGCTTGTAGGGTTTAGGCTTCTTCAAATAGGGGGAGATTGTTGGGTATTGTATCCACAACGTACCTGATTTGAAGAAGCCCCTGAACAAGCTAAGGTAAATAGGCAATGTTTTTGACAAAATATTTCAAGTTGTGCTTGCAGTTATTCCACGCTAAGTGCACACCAATGTCAGGGTGCAGTAGGTCAATATACACGGGTCTGTACGACGTAATCCCTCGTTGAGCAGATCAGTGTGTTGGCCTACGTGTACTCTCTCCATTGGAGTGCACTTACTTTCAAGTACAGGGCTGTGATCTTGCAAGAGCAGACAAGGAGCAAGGATGGGTCAAGGAGCACATCATGGGTGACGAAAATTCGTCTAAGTGTAAATCGACGAGAATCGCCAAGTGATTCTCGCCGATTCGGCGAGAATCACTAGTGATTCTCGTCGAATCGTCGAGAATCAGTGGCTGATTCCCGCCGACTCGATCCAGCTACTTCAAAGTAAGCAACTCTGATTCTAAGTAAGAATCGACGAGAATCACCAAGTGATTCTCGCCGATTCGGCGAGAATCACTAGTGATTCTCGCCGAATCGTCGAGAATCACTGGCTGATTCTCGCCGTCTCGACCCGGCTGAATCAGTGCGTGCAACCAAGTCAACTTCGACGAGAATCATCTTTGATTCTCGCTGAATCGTCGAGAATCACCTTTGATTCTCGACGATTCGACGAGATTCACTTTCGATTCTCGCCAATTTTTACTTGGGCAATTTTCGGGATCAAGCTGGACCGGATTCTGCCGCTGGCACTATTTTAAACAGGATTTTGGGTTTCTACTTGTGGGACCCACAACGGTCATATTGAAGTTGTCTACAGTATATATACGGGTATTTTTGAACAGTAAAGACACACAGAAAGAAGCCGAGCCGATCTTGACCTAAAATCGCGAGTTCCGCTCCGCCGCCGCCGTCGTCGCTCGAGCAAGTTGGTCGCCGCTTTTGATCGCGATTCTTCCCGATCTTCCGGCGACAGAAGCATAGCCAAGCTTAGAGTCTCACATGTCTAACCGGAGATCTCTTGTCTCTTGATTTGTTGATCGGGAAAACCTTCCCCGTCCGAATCGATCGAGACGACTGATCCTAGTGTGACCGTTGGTAGACCTAGCTAGCTTCGCTACGAAGTTTGGATCTCCAAAATACAGCAGCCGCACATCGTCGTCGCCGCCGATCCCGTGAACCTAGCCGCCGCCCATCTTGCCGCCGCCGGTTCCGGGGAGATCCTCTCCAAGAGAGATCTAGGGTTGTGGACTCTTTGTGGACTTCAAGAACACGTCGTCAACGAAGAGGGACACCTTAGTCTCCAAACGTAGTTTGTATCTTTTGTACATTCTAGTTTTACTTTTGTTGTAAAGGAACGTAGGTTCCTAGTTGTAAGGGTTGGGTGCAACCCGTGTTGTGGGAGTGTTGACTCCTACGTGTGGAAGGGTTCCTTCCGATAGTGCAAGGATTGGATTTCAATCCTGTTGGTGAAGAGACCGAGTCGTCCCTTGTTGGGAGATAGGTCGAAGGGGGAAAGTGGATGTACCCAAATCGGGGAACCACTATAAATAGCTTGTGTATTCTGTGTGCTGTGCTGTTTATTTTTATTGTGCAGGTACAATTTTAAATTCCGCAAAAACGCTGCACGTCACCTATTCCCCCCCCCCCCCCCCACAGGTGAAGATAGTTGACACTAGGTGGACTTTCACTTTCTTTGATTTTTCTTATATATGATCACAACAAAGTATTACCACAACACAAACAAAGCACAACCACAACATAGTACACCGAGATGTATATTGGTTCCCCAATATGGGTACATCCACTTTCCCCCTTCACATATCTAGCAGATTGCTAGCTTAGACCAACTTCTCCAAACTATCTTAGATCAAAAGATCTTACAACTCAGGAATAGCATTCCCCTACTTCAAACCTTCAATACAAGGACCTACCACTCCGATCTTCTATCACAAGATCCTACACTCCAGCCAAACACAACCCTACCTAAATCTCCACAACCAGAGATCTACACTCAGAATTTTTTCAAAGATCCTACCTCAGATCACAATGATCATACAACCAAAATTCTCAATAGATTCCTATAACAAACTCATATCCTAAAAGGATCCAACAATTACAAAGAAGATACAGAGATTTTGATTCAAATGACAAAATTTGAGTTCAACAAGAGCATATCTACTCGGAATGAACTAGGCTAAATCAAGAAAACTTTGCCTAGATAGAAAGGTCTTCTAAAATGATGTTGATCAATTGAACCTTTTAAAAAAACTCTCCGGAGTTTACAGTGGCTGAAAAACTTTAAGAAATTTTAGAATTTAAGCATTGTAGAAAACTTGCCCAAAAAACTTGGAGGTGTATGCATGTGTAAATTTGTCTCTGTCAAATTTTCAAGTCCCTTTTTATAGAACACTAGATCGACAGAGGGCTTGAAAAAAGCCAAAAGTTTCATCTTCAGTGCTCGGAATATTGTCCTCAATGTTCCCTAGATTTGATTTGAAGAGAAATCACCATCAACACTAAAAGCATAGTTGTATTTGATGTTATTCAAGTTCATCATGTGCAAGATATTCCTTGGAACAAGGTTAGACTGCTTGTCTAAGTGGTTGTGATAGGTGGTTGCAACGTAGAGAGGTCGAGAGACAGAAATCTATTTAAGCCCACAGACGTTGAGTGAAGCTAGTTAACTCAACACCAAATGCCAAGGAAGGATGCTGGAAAGACTGAAAATCATCTAAGTCCACAGACGTTGAGTGAATCCAGTTCACTCAACACCGGATTCCAAAAAACGTCGAGTACAGGATGTACAGTCAAAGCCCAGCAGTTTGCAAGAAAGAATTGCGGCTAAGTCCACAGGCATTGAGTGAAGGCAGTTCACTCAATGCCATATAACAAGAGGCGTCGAGTAAAGCTGAGTCTGTCAAAGCCTCGGCATTGGCAAGCAGAAAAATCGACTAAGTCTATAATCATTGAGTGAGGACAACTCACTCAACGTCTGAAGAGAAGCGTTGAGTCAAGCTCAAGCATTTGAAGATTCTATCAAAGAACTGTGGCTAAGTCTAGAAGCATTGAGTGAGGACAGCTCACTCAATGCCCATAGCAGAAGGCGTCGACAGAGCAATGATCAGTCAAAGCCTAAGGAAAGATAGATAAAAAAATCATTCTAAGTACAGATGCGTTGAGTGAGGACAGCTCACTCAATGCAAGCTCATCAAAAATTTATGCCTAAGTACAGAAGCATTGAGTAAAGCCAGTTCACTCAATGCCTCATCAAAAAAAGGCAGGATAAGGCAGAAGCATTGGGTGATGAAGGCTCACTCAACGCATTCATAAAGAAAGTTGAGGCTAAGTACATAAGCTTTGAGTGAAGCCAGTTCACTCAACGCCTCAGCAAGAAGGCAGGCGTTCAAAGAAGCAGCTAAGTCTAGGGGCATTGAGTGATGAAGGTTCACTCAACGCCTGATAGTGCAGAATAAATTTACCCAGTACAAAAGCGTTAAGTGAAGGCTATTCATTCAACACACTCAACGCCTAGTAGGGCAGAATTTGACTAAGTCAAGTTAGCGTTGAGTGATGAAGGCTCACTCAACGCACTCAACACCTAATCAGCAAAAAGATTGTCTAAGGACAAGCGTTAAGTGAAGGTCATTCACTCAACGCATTCAACACCTGAGATGAAACTGAGAATTTGGCTAAGTCCACAGATGCTGATGTCAGCATGAGTCAGCAAAGTTGCAAAATATTGAGAGAAAGCTACAGTAGATGACAAATGGCGCCACAGGTCTACATTTTGACTTTTGCAGATAAAGATAAGTTGTAGCTGTCAACTACAATGGGGCCCACGAGTCAAATAGTCGTTGGACGACGGAAGATAAAAGGGATAAGTTCGGCGGATGCAAAGATAATTTTTAGGGTCTACTCATTTCAAGAAGTAGCGGCTTAACTTCATCTTCCTACTCGTCATTGTTGTCGAGCTTGAAGAAGAAGTGAAAATAGCTGAACTAAAATTTCCAGCAGGTTAGCTGTAGCGATTTTCATCTGCTACAACAAGTTTAGAGAAGGTTCTGAGAAAGATGAAGAAGCAGGGTTTTTGGTTTCTGCAGGCAAAGTTATTTAATTTAAAAATACAAGAACATTCAACACATTTGTCTTCATCAATAAGATCAGAAACTTGTTTATGAGTTCTTCCAACACAAGCTGCAATTTATTGAAGATCAATTTTCTTGTTGTCGAGAAGAAGTTAGGGCTGAGTTATCTCATCTTAGGAAGGCAGGCACAGAAAAATTTCTCTGGTGTCAAAACAACACCAACAAAACCTTTCATTTCTGTAGTATCCTTTTGAATCTGATTTGTAGGCCTGATATATAAAGGCCGAGTGTTGGATCACTTCTTGATATGAGGAAGGATCCAGTTTTGGATCTGAGGTAGGGCAGTTTTGCCTGAGGTAGGGCCTTTGGCCTGAGTTGTAGGGCTATCCTCTATAGCTTGAGTTGTAGGACTTGTGATCAAGTATGAGGTATGTGATCTTTTGACCACTGAGTTATAGGAGCAAGCTTGCTCTACGGTAGGACTTTGTGCCTGAGGGGTAGGTCTTGGAGGAGACTGAGAGATCCTGAGAGATCTGTGTTATAAGCTCTTTGGATCTGAGTTTTAGAGAAGTGCTTTGTCTAACAAACTGTTAGAAAGGTTGGAGGGACAATGGACGTACCCATAATCTAGGGAACACTATAAATATTGTGTGTGCTTTTGTGGATTGTCTTGAAAGCAAGCTAACCTAACTAACTCACAACATACTAAGTTAAAGATAGTCATAAAAGACTAGAAACCCTATTCACCCCCCCCCCCCTCTAGGTGTTTAGCTGCCCTTGAAACTTAAGACTTTCAAGTGGTATCAGAGGGAGGTTGCTCAAGAAGGACTTAACAGTCTGAGTGATCTCCAAGGGTAGCTACAAGTATAATATTTATGGGTTCATGAGAGAACCATAAGGAGCTGGGTTCCATGAAGCTTCCTATCTGTAGGAAGGAGAGCTTTGGAATCTATAAAGAGAGGGTCAGACTGTTTATGGAAACCTCTGACCCAATGATCTTCGTGGCAGTCGAAGTGGGACCTTCCATCCCTATGAAGGTCTTAGTTCTGGATGAAATAGTCCAGACACCAAAGACTTATTCTGAAATGACCAAAGATGAGGTCATTTTGGCTACACTGGACAAGAGGGCACAATACATAATTGTTAGTGCTATAGATTATTCCATCTTTCAGAATTGGGTCCACTACAAGACCTACAAAGATATGTAGGACACCCTAGTGGTATACATGGAGGGTACTGAAGAGGTCAGAGATGACAGGAATTCCATGCTCAACCAAGAGTATGAGGCTTTCAGGAAGTCCAAGGGAGAGAGCATATCTGATTGCTATAAAAGATTCTTTAGGATAGTAAATGAGCTAAGGACCTATGAGAGGGTCTTCAGTCATTATGAGCTTAATGACAAGTTCCTGAGGTCTCTCGCTAGCGACTGGGACACCAAGATCTGTGCCATCAGAGAGGTGGCCAAGATAGCTGATATTGCTCCCTATACACTGTTTGGAAAGCTGCTCTCTATGAGATGCAGTTGGTTGCCAGAAATGAGGAGGAGACCGTCAGCAAGTCCAAGTCCAAGGAAAAGTCTTTGTCCTTCAGAGCAGATAGCACTAGGAAGATCAAGGAGAGGATTTCCAATCCTCCAAGAAGTCCTGTTGATTCAAACAGTATCGGGCCAAGCTCATCTGACAGCAGCTTGTCAGATGAAGACTTTGTTGCTTTCTCCAGGCAGCTTCAGAAGCTGATGAAGAAGAAATAGTGGAGGAGCATACCTTCCTTCTCTTCTCATCACAGGAAGAATCACTCCAAAGCAGACAGGTATGACTCTAAAACTAGTAAACATGTTTCCTCTAAAGTTATCTGTTATTGTTGCAGCAAGCTAGGGCATGTAATTGCTGACTGCCCAGTGAAGAGAAGAGAGGCTGGTGAGAAAAAGGTACACCAACACAAGGGTAAGAAGGAGAAGTGCTTCATTTCAAAGACAGAGAAGAGTTGGAGTTAGTCTAACTTAGCATCTTCTGAATCTGAAGAAGAAGAAGCCTATATAGGGATGGTTGCTGCTAAAGAAGGAGCTGGAGAAGCTGCTGAAGCTAAAGTAGAAGAATATTTTACTGTCATGATAGGGATCAGAGCCCTTCTGTCACATTTAGATAGTTTCTCAGAGGTGGATGAAGAAGAAGAAGATGCCTTCAGCTGCTATAGGCTGATGGCCATGTATGATGAAGAATCTAGCTAGGATCATCCTGGTCCAGCAAAGGTACACTTTTTATCTAGCTTATCTTCTAAATCAGATTATGAGACTAGTCCAAATTCTGAGGCATCATCATCCAGTGGTGATAAAGGTTCAGAATTCGAGAAAGATGTCAATCCATTGATTGACAAGTATGGTGCACTTCTAGCTGCTTTCAAGAGAAGCAGGAAGTTGGCCAAGAAGCAAGCTATGGAGATCACCTCTCTACAGCTAGCTGCTGCCCAGCAGGCTGATACAACATCCTTGCTAGATCAGAAGGCTAGGGAAATAACCAACTGAAAATATCACTCTCATTCAGATTGGCACTATCAAGTTCAAGAATAGTCTCATTAGGGACCTTGAAGAGAAGATCTAGTGGGAGAAAAGGATAGTGACTAGTTATTCAAAGCCAAGTTTTTTTTTGCCCTTGATAGACTACTTCCCCTCTCAAAATGGTAAGAAGGGGCTGGGTTTCAAGGGAAGCGCAAGAGTTTCCCATTCCAAAGGTAATGACAAAGTTCCAGTTCGGCCACTACCTTCCAAGCCTCCCATTCAATTTAAGAAAGTTTTGTAACCTTCAAACAGGTATGACCAAGAGAGCATCTATGGTCACTGGATGAATGGTAGATCCACCAGTGTGAACAAAGATGTTCACATCTACGGTAGAAGGTATAGTAGGGGAATGAGTGCCTTTAAGGCTCCCCGTGAGAAAATTCAAAAATTCAATCATTGACCATTTGTCTTTTGTGCTCCAACCCCCATTCTAAAGAATGTGGCAGTGGCCAACTCTCAGGGCCATTCAGAAAAGGCTCAGACCAAGGATAAGTCTATCAGTAAGCCTGATGTGGCTATCTCTGAGGCTATAAAGAGCCAGTTCTCTACAAAGAAAACTGCTGCAAATAGCAGTCAGAGAAAGCCAATTAAGTCTATTAAAAGACTCACCTTCAGTCATATCCTTGCTGAAAGGAACTTGAAGAAGTATGTTGCTCCTCTTCCTTCTGTACAGTCAGTAGTTAACCAAACTACAGGACCTGCTCGGAAAAGAAGATATAACATTCTTGAGTGTTGGTGCTATGGTAAGGTGAGACATTTTGCCTTAGATTGCTGGCACAATCCTACTGTGCTAAGAGCTAGTGTTAGTCTTCCTGTCAGAAAATCTGCAGGAAGACATGTTCATTTTCAGGCTAATTAGAACCTAGGACCCAATAAATATTGGGGTCCTAAGGTAAGATAAATTATTTGATGCAGGTTATTCTAAGTGCCCATATCCCTATATGGTACTTGGACAGTGGTTGTTCCGGACACATGACTGGAACAAGGAGCAATTTAAATAAATACACTCCAGTGAAGGATGGACCCAAAGTTATCTTTGGTGGTTCAGACAGAGGAGTGACAAGAGGCTATGGTAAGATTACCAATGACATAGTCACAATCTCAAAAGTGGCTTTTGTTGAAGGGTTGCAACACAACCTCATAAGTATAAGTCAATTATGTGATCTTGGCTATGTCATTTCCTTCCACAAGGATCAGTGCCAATTTAAGAGGTCAAGTGACCAAGAGGTCATCTTGACAGGCACTAGGAGTGGAAATGTTTATTGCTTAAATTTCCTTTGTCTTAATACAGACTCTCTCATATGCTTAATTGCAAATGAGAAAGTCTCATACTGTGTCCAATGACACAAAAGGTTAGCTCATTTTAACTATAAGACCATTGGCAAGCTCTTTAGTGAAGAGCTAGTTAGGAATGGTCCTAAGTTGAAATGCACCAAGGAAGGCATTTGCTCAGCATGCCAAAAGGGCAAGCATACCAAAGCTTCCTTCAAGAGTATTGGGACCAAAGAATCTGTGAGGTGTTTATACCTCCTGTATATGGACTTGCTTGGTCCTATGCCATTTCATAGTCTAGGTAGGTAAGTATACACCCTTGTGGTGGTTTTTGACTATTCTAGGTTTGCTTGGGTTTTTTTCTCAAGAAAAGTCTGAAACCCTTGATGCCCTCAAAACATTTATCAAACAAATTCAGAATGAGCTAGACAGTACTATGGTCAAAATTAGAAGTGACCATGAGACTGAATTTAAGTTTGAAAGCATGACAAGTTTCTGTGAAGAGCAAGGGATTCATCAAGAATTTTCTTCTCCAAGAACACCCCGGCAAAATGGGATTGTTGAGAGGAAAAATAGAACTCTCATAGAGGTAGGTAGGACCTTACTATGTGACACATCTCTCCCAGAATATTTTTGGGCTGAGGCAGCAAATATTGCATGTCATGTCCTTAACAGAGCCTCTATCACCAAGAGTCACAAGAAGACTCCCTATGAGATCTTGAAGGGCAGAAAACCAAACCTGGGCTATCTCAGGATCTTTGGTAGCAAGTGTTATGTGCTTCATAATGGTAAGTCCTATGTGACTAAGTTTGATGTCAAGTCCTATGATGGGATTTTGTTGGGTACAACAATCATAGTAAGGCATATAGGATCTATAACTTGAAAAGTCAAGTTGTAGAAGAGTTTGTGCATGTGGTATTTGATGAGTCAACCATGATTAATAGTGAGTTGTCAAGCTCCTCTTCTAGTACTGTAGGTATAGAGCTGATGATGGACAAGTTAACCATCAAAGATGCTACTCCATTAGTCCAAGATGGAGTGGATAGTCCAGAAGAAGGGCAAGGCCCAATTGAAGTGGATGAAGATCAGTAAGATGCTGCCACTGAAGCAGATGCTGAAAGAAGATTGCCTCCTACTGTCAGGCATCTAAGAGATCATCCAAGATACTAAATTATTGGTGATGCAAACCAAAGAGTTGTGAAAAGAAGCAAGAGCCTCAATACAGCTTTGTATTCAGGTTTCCTGTCACAGGTTGAGCCCAAGAGTTTTGAAGAGGCCAACATAGATCAGTTCTGGATTATAGCAATGCAAGAGGAATTAAACTAGTATAAGAGATGTAAGGTCTGGAAGTTGGTTCCCATACCATGAGGACATAATGTCATTGGATTCATGTGGATTTATAGGAATAAACTTGATGAAAATGACATTATAATCAAGAATAAGGCTAGTCTAGTAGCTATGTGGTACAAATAATAAGAAAGTATTGTCTTTGATCAAACCTTTTCCCCTATAGCAAGATTAGAAGCCATTAGACTCTTATTTGCATATGTTGCATACAAAGGATTTAAAGTTTTCCGGATAGATGTGAAGTCAGTCTTCCTGAATGGTGACTTAAAGGAAGAAGTCTATGTTAAATAGCCTCCAGGTTTTGTTGATTATAACTCACTTGAATTTGTGTATAAACTTAAGAAAGCTCTATATGGGTTAAAGCATACCCCAAGAGCATGGTATCAGACATTGTCCAGTTTCTTCATTGAGAACAAATTCTCAAGGGGGAAGATAGACAAGACCCTATTCCTAAGGAAATCTAAGGGCAAGATCATCCTAGTATAAATTTATATAGATGACATAATTTTTGGATCTACTGAAGACAATCTTTGCAGGAAGTTTGCCAAACTTATGCAAGTAAAGTTTGAGATGAATAGTATGAGTGAGCTTAAGTACTTCTTGGGCCTCCAAGTAAGGCAGACTGAAGATAGATTGTCCATCTCATAGTCTAAGTTCACTAGGGAGTTGATCAAAAAGTTTGGTATGGAGAAAGCCTCCACCATGAAAACTCCCATGAGATAAAGTATGCCTATAGACAAAGATGAGGCAGAGAAACCTGTTGATGAAACTTTGTATAGAGGGATATTTAGCTCCCTTTTATATTTTACTGCTAGTAGACCATACATCATGTATGTTAGATGTGTTTGTGCAAGGTATGAGGCTAGCCCTAAAAAATCTCACTACTCTGTTGTAAAGAGGATTTTGAGGTATCTTAAGGGCACACTGGATCTTGGCCCCTAGTACTTTAGAAATAGGGATTTTGAACTAACAGGCTATTCAGATGCACATTTTGCAGGCTACAAAGAGGACAGGAAAAACACGTCAGGCACTTGTCAATTCTTGGGAGGAAGACTAGTGTCTTAGAGCAGCAAGAAGCAGACTAGTGTTGCAATCTCAACAGCTGAGTCTGAGTATATCTCAGCAGGTAGTTGTTGTGCATAGTTGCTGTGGATCCAGCATTAGCTCCAGGACTATAACCTTCAGATAAGTAGAACCCCCATATTCTCTAATTCTACTAGTGCAATCTCAATTGCTAGGAATCTTTATTAAGCAGGATTCTACTAGTGCAATCTCATAGCAGGACTAAGCATATTGAAATTAGAAATCATTTTATTAGGGAGCAAGTGGAAAAGGAAGACATAAGTCTTGAGTTTGTCCCCACAGACAAGCAAGTGGCTGATATCTTTATTAAGCCACTAGATGAAGTCAAGTTCAACACCTTCAAGTTTAAGTTGGGTATGTTGAACTTGGTATAGTTTGAGTTGCTCCATGTAATATTTTTGTTGCAGAACTCACCCTTCTTGCAAGTAGACAAGTCTCCAAAGTGATATCAAGTGGTATCAATACTAAGATGGACTAAAGTGTCCAGTAAAGAGAAGACAAGATGCTCATGTTGAGGGGGAGCAAATTCATAAGTTGCAGGAATAAGTTTGGCTTCCTGCTAAGTGGCAGCCAGCAGCTGCAGTGGATCAAAAATCGCCACAACTGATCAGCATGTCCTCAGGACTATGTACAGTCTGAGGGGGAGATCAACCCAAGTGGATGGTTGTTGCTGTGAAGTCACTGATGCTGCAAAAAAGACATGCAGTTGCAGGAGAAAAGGAAAAGTGAAAGTCTTGTTTTCAAGGCTAGATTTACACCTAGGGGGTGAATAGGTTTTTGCCTCGGTTTTAGTTTTCTAATCTGTTTATTAGATTACTGTGTTTGTTGATTAGATTAGATCAGCTTTCAAGAACATTCACAGACGATACAACAAATTTATAGTGGTTCCTCAATCTTGGGTACATCCATTATCCCTCTATATGAATCTAACAGTGTGTTAGATTCGGCATCCCATCCAGAACTTAGCTACTTAATAACTTACAACACATATCCCGCAGGACCACACACATGTCACACAGACCAACAACTTAGGCACTAAGCCAACCCAGGTCACAAAGACCTATCACCCGACACAAAGCCAAACACAGGTCACTAAGACCTAGCCATTATTGTACAGGCTTACAAAACCCCAGATTCACAAAGAATCTTTACAGAAAATAGAAATGAAGAATGTGATGTTTAGACACCAGAGCAAGCTCTGTGTCTCCTACTTCTTGGTCTGAGCAGATATCAGATTCAAGATATTGTTGTTGAAGATAATATGTAGACAGTAGAATCATTCTTCAAACGGCTTCCTTTTTCCCTGCAGAACTTGTAGATCTGCTATCTTCAAAACAGCTTCTGATCCTGCTAACGTAGATGGGGATTGCTTTAGCTATCTCTTTCCCAACAAGGTTCTCTGTACTGAACAACTTCTTCAGGCTTGACGAAAATGGCGAGGAAGATGACGACGTTCAGCCGCACTTTCGTTTTCAGAAAACCTATGTAACGCCCCGAAACTCAAAGGAGCAAAGGGGGACATTTTGGGCCAGTTTTGGTTTCTGGCTGAAGGCACACGGCCTGGGACACGGGCGTGTCCTAGGGCGTGTCGAGCGTGTGTCGACACTTAGCCGCGAAGTCGTCGAGTTATTCTCGACGATTCGTCGAGAATGGGCACACGGCCTGCGACACGGGCGTGTCGCAGGGCGTGTCGACCCGTGTCGACACTTAGCCGTGAAATCGTCGAGTTATTCTCGACGATTCGTCGAGAATGGGCACACGGCCTGCGACACGGGCTTGTCGCAGGGCGTGTCGACCCGTGTCGACGATCTTCAAGGTGAAATCATCGAGATTCACTCGACGATCGTCGAGTCAAGGCACACGGCCTAGGACACGGGCGTGTCCAAGGCCGTGTCATCGAGTCGTCGATCTTCCCGCGACGAAATGTCCCGTGTACACGGCCTGGGGGCCCAAGCGTGTCAAGGTGACACGGGCAAGGACACGGGCGTGTCCTCGAACCCGTGCAGTGCTTGGGTTGAAAACGGGGAAAAATCATGGGGTACACGGCCGGCTACACGGCCGTGTCAGCTGGAACACGGGCGTGTCAGCTCGAACACGGGCGTGTTCGATACCCGTGTGCGTGTTCAGAAGATTCGATTTTGACGGCGAATGCGGCACACGGCCCTGGACACGGGCGTGTGCCAGGCCGTGTTCGGCCCAGATTGGGCATTTCAGCCCCGAATCAAAGCCGTTCGTTTCCTTGATTGAAGATCCAATGGCTGGGGGTTGTTCCTGGGAGGATATACCCGGGAGTTGTTAAAATTCAACAAACCGCAGACGCCCCCTTGGATACCCTGCTGAAAATTCAACAAACCGAAGGAGAATACGCCCACTTATATGTTGAAAGTTTTCCCGGATCGTGGAGTTAGCAGGGGTTATCTCAATAAAGTAGTAACAACCAGCAACACATGCAGCACAAGCTTCTTTATTGATCAAGAGCAAACTTCTTTACAAGGCGAGACATACATGGCGAGACATGCTTCACCAAAACCCAACACCGGGAGAGCAGAGACAGTTACAAAGACAAGAACAAAAAACAAGCCGCGCGGACTCAATCAACAAGCCGCCGACCTACTGCTGTGGAGTCCGCTCAGTCCGCCAGGTCGCCAGACCGCAACCCAAGCCGCGCGGACTCACCCTTACTCCAATGCTTAGCTCTTCACCGCCGGTCTGCACGCCACCAGACCGCACAAGCTGCGCCACCTAATGGAACAGTCCGCCTGAAGCAGGCGACTTCCTGAACCCTGAACTAAGTCGCCAAAGAGAAGACCGCCTGGCCGCTATCCGCGACCTGCTGTTTACTGCCTGTTGCTTAACCGCAGAGTCCGCACTGTCCCTGACCGCAATCAGAGCCAAGTCCTGGCTTTCCAGCGCTATCCGCACAACCTGCACAGCACAACCGGGTCAACTCTATCCGCGCGGACACAAAGTCCAGACCGCAGCAACTTACACGAGCTCAATTACTGTTCACTTACTTCGGTCCAGGTTCCTTTGTTTTCCTGATGTGACATGAGTCCTATTTATAGGCACGACGATGAGTATGGTCACCGCCCTAGTCGATAGGATCACCGCCATATCCCGCAGCAAGAACTTATGTGTCCGCCAGCCCGCGGACACACATGCCAGTTCGCCGCCCTGTGCAGAAAGCCAGTCCGCCCCAGCTTCTCCAAGGCCGGACTCCAATATCCAGCCCGCCTTGACGCCAGAGACCAAGCCAGGACAACAGCCGGACTCCACAACAGCCGTGTCCGCCATTTTGCGGACAAGGCATCAGCCCGCAAAACCCGAGCTCGCAGCCTCGCCATCAAGACGCCTGCCGGACTCAGCGGACACCCGGCTTCCGTCCGCATATCCCAAGTCCATTACCTCATTGCCAAGGCACCTCCGGACTTAGCGGACACGCCAATCCAGTCCGCGTTCACAGCGAACTCCAGTCCGCTTCCCTGAGTCCATAACCTCATCACAAGGCTCAACCGGACTCAGCGGACTCTGGCTCCAGTCCGCACGCTCCTGCACAAGCAATTCTCCAGTCCGCATTTCCCCAAGCTAGCAAACAAGGCAACTGCACTTCTACTACGCTTGGCGGACTGAGAAACCAGCCCGCGCTCCACTGCGCGATCTCCCCGGACTGAGCCATCCTGGACTTGGTTCAATTCCCACCAAGTCCAGTCCGCTGGCCACAAGGGCCAGTCCGTACTTACAGGCGGACACTGGATCTAGCCCGCCATACCGGGCGACCTCCAGTTCCTGTCCGCGCTGACCGGCGGTCTCCACGGCTTTCACTTGCCGCTTCACTAGAGCAAGACCAAGGCATCTGCCAAACCGGTCTGCCGAGCTCCAGTTCTTCAGTCCGCTTCAAGCCGGACTCCGCGGATAACAGTCCTATCCGCCCGGTTACTTCCTGGGAGTAAACCGCCTGCTGAGCATACACTGGCCTGTCAGACCGCCGCTGCTGTCCGCGTAGTCCGCGCGAACAGACCGCCCAGGCCGCCACAGAGCAAACCGCCTGCAACATCCCTGCCGACCTAGCAGTCCGCCAACCCAGTCCGCGTAGTCCGCGCGGATAGGTTTCCCAAGCCTTCCATTCACCCACTTTCACTTCACAGAATTCAACACTCCCCCTTGAAGTGAGAAGTGGTGAATAACTCCAGCAGCTCCCGTAACCTTGCACCTGGTCCTTCCGATAGCATCTACGAAGAGATGTCCAAGACATAGTCCTCGCCCCGCATATCATGGACCATGAGGGAGCCCTCCAGCATCTCCCAAAAGGAGCCATGCTTCCCTCTGCCTTCTTCAGCTTCAACCTCCACTCATGCATCATAGGAGTATCACCAACTTCCTTGGACCCAGAAGCCCAAGCCTCGTTGCCTCTGAGAGAAGTCACCTCATCAGACTTGGTGTCAACCACCTCCTTGATTCTAGTGGGGTCATCACAACCAGAAGTCCCTTGCTCGACCTGAGGGCTAACAAGGAAACACGGGACCAAGTCCGCCGTGTTCCCTTCGCTATATCGAGCTGGTGGCTTACTGATCCTCTTCGATCTCCGAAGAACCTGATCATGGCTAACCACCTCCACTGCTTTTGAACCAGCTCCGTTCCCGGGCAAACCCGGAACAATGCTCCCTTTTCTCCCTGAACAAGACGCCTCCTTACTGGAACCAAGAGCACCTGGAGCAACGCTCCCCCTGCTACCTGAACCAGAAGACTCCCCTATTGAACATGAACAGCCTGGAACATCGCTCCCCTTGCTTCCTAAATAGGAAGCCTCCACCTTTGAGCCAGAAGGTCCTGGAGCATCACTCCCCCTTCTTCCCGACTCTGACGCCTTTGCCCCGGAGCTAGAACAACCTGGAGCACCTGGTGACTCAGGCAACTCCACTTCCTTAGCAGCAGCCTCCTTCAGCCCATCATCTGACCTGCTTATTTCTAGCTCCACATAAGAGCTACCCCAATACGGCGTCAACTCATCGAAAACAATGTCTCTCGACACTATGAGTTTCTTCGTCGCAGGATCCATACACCTCCATCTTCTTCTCTGCTCATCATACCCAACAAAGACTAGCTTTGTCTTGAGAGCACCCGGAGAATGTATATAGCAGGTAGATCCAAACACCCGAAGGTGCTTCACTGAGGGCTTCACTCCGAACATTAGCTCATAAGGAGTCTTTATTATGATCGGACTAAGAGGCATCCGGTTGATGACATGAGTAGCACAGGCTATTCCCTCCGCCCAAAGAGCCTTCGGAACGCCTTTACTCCGAAGCCAACACTTGCAGGTCTCCGTTAACCAACGGATCATCCGAGCTGCAACACTACCCTGTTGTGAAGTATGTCCACAAGAAAGCTCCATCTGGATCCCTTGCTTCCTGCAAAAGCGTGAGAATTCGGTTGAGGCAAACTCACCACCAAAACTTGTCCTCAACACCTTGATCCTCTGGCCAAGCTGGCCTTCGACAAGCTTCTTGAACTCCACAAACAAGCGTACCATGCTGGACTTCGTCTTCATAAAGTATACCCAAGTATACCCAGAATAGTCATCAACCAATATCAGCATGAACCTGCTGCCTCCAAGACTGGCCGTGACGGTCGGTCCCACCAGAGCACAATGGACAACCGCCAATGGTGCATTACTCCTGGATTGTGCTTTGTCAACCATGAAGCGATAGGCTCCACTCTCCTGACATCCCGCACACCCCCGACCATCGCCATAGGATGACAATCTAGGCAAGCCTCTTACGAGTCTTCTTTCCGCCATTGCTTTCAGCTTGTCCATCCCTACATGCCCCAGTCTTTCATGCCAGATAGCTGCACTATCATTGGCATCCAGCCGATCAGATCCAGAACTAGTTGAAATCCCAACTACGTTCTTCTCCTTTCTCCCTACCAGAGCTACGTTTGCCGAGAGCAAGACAACCTTGCACTCCTTCCGAAGATGACCTTGCTGCTTGCATTTATAGCACCGTGGTCCTTCCTTCCTCTTCCTATCACGCCTAGGAGAAACACTCCTTTCTTCCTGATATGAAGTAGAGGGACCATCATCAGCAGCAACCTCCTTCACCTTCTTCCTGAACAACCCATCAAGGGAAGTCCAGACCTCCGCAGCTGACCGACATCCACTGATGTGGTCCAAGAGCTCCGATGAGATCACCTGCTTGAGAATAGACTCCGCTTTCGCATTTGCCCCCTTCCAAGCTCTCATCGCCTCAGCATTGCCAGCAGTATCCTCTTGTCTTCCTGCTCCGCATACAACCTCCCAAAGGTCCTCGCCAAGAAGAAAGCTCTTCATACAGGACTTCCACCGTTCACAGTTCGCCTCTGTAAGAAGATCAATACCAAGACAACTTGCATCCTCCACTGCCATGGTTCTACCACTGGTTTCCTCGACAGACGAGCAACTACTTCCATTGAGCACTGCTTGACCACTCCAAGAACCTCGCTCTGATACCATGTTAAAATTCAACAAACCGCAGACGCCCCCTTGGATACCCTGCTGAGAATAGACTCCGCTTTCGCATTTGCCCCCTTCCAAGCTCTCATCGCCTCAGCATTGCCAGCAGTATCCTCTTGTCTTCCTGCTCCGCATACAACCTCCCAAAGGTCCTCGCCAAGAAGAAAGCTCTTCATACAGGACTTCCACCGTTCACAGTTCGCCTCTGTAAGAAGATCAATACCAAGACAACTTGCATCCTCCACTGCCATGGTTCTACCACTGGTTTCCTCGACAGACGAGCAACTACTTCCATTGAGCACTGCTTGACCACTCCAAGAACCTCGCTTTGATACCATGTTAAAATTCAACAAACCGCAGACGCCCCCTTGGATACCCTGCTGAAAATTCAACAAACCGAAGGAGAATACGCCCACTTATATGTTGAAAGTTTTCCCGGATCGTGGAGTTAGCAGGGGTTATCTCAATAAAGCAGTAACAACCAGCAACACATGCAGCACAAGCTTCTTTATTGATCAAGAGCAAACTTCTTTACAAGGCGAGACATACATGGCGAGACATGCTTCACCAAAACCCAACACCGGGAGAGCAGAGACAGTTACAAAGACAAGAACAAAAAACAAGCCGCGCGGACTCAATCAACAAGCCGCCGACCTACTGCTGTGGAGTCCGCTCAGTCCGCCAGGTCGCCAGACCGCAACCCAAGCCGCGCGGACTCACCCTTACTCCAATGCTTAGCTCTTCACCGCTGGTCTGCACGCCGCCAGACCGCACAAGCTGCGCCACCGAATGGAACAGTCCGCCTGAAGCAGGCGACTTCCTGAACCCCGAACTAAGTCGCCAAAGAGAAGACCGCCTGGCCGCTATCCGCGACCTGCTGTTTACTGCCTGTTGCTTAACCGCAGAGTCCGCACTGTCCCTGACCGCAATCAGAGCCAAGTCCTGGCTTTCCAGCGCTATCCGCACAACCTGCACAGCACAACCGGGTCAACTCTATCCGCGCGGACACAAAGTCCAGACCGCAGCAACTTACACGAGCTCAATTACTGTTCACTTACTTCGGTCCAGGTTCCTTTGTTTTCCTGATGTGACATGAGTCCTATTTATAGGCACGACGATGAGTATGGTCACCGCCCTAGTCGATAGGATCACCGCCACATCCCGCAGCAAGAACTTATGTGTCCGCCAGCCCGCGGACACACATGCCAGTTCGCCGCCCTGTGCAGAAAGCCAGTCCGCCCCAGCTTCTCCAAGGCCGGACTCCAATATCCAGCCCGCCTTGCCGCCAGAGACCAAGCCAGGACAATAGCCGGACTCCACAACAGCCGTGTCCGCCATTTTGCGGACAAGGCATCAGCCCGCAAAACCCGAGCCCGCAGCCTCGCCATCAAGACGCCTGCCGGACTCAGCGGACACCCGGCTTCCGTCCGCATATCCCAAGTCCATTACCTCATTGCCAAGGCACCTCCGGACTTAGCGGACACGCCAATCCAGTCCGCGTTCACAGCGAACTCCAGTCCGCTTCCCTGAGTCCATAACCTCATCACAAGGCTCAACCGGACTCAGCGGACTCTGGCTCCAGTCCGCACGCTCCTGCACAAGCAATTCTCCAGTCCGCATTTCCCCAAGCTAGCAAACAAGGCAACTGCACTTCTACTACGCTTGGCGGACTGAGAAACCAGCCCGCGCTCCACTGCGCGATCTCCCCGGACTGAGCCATCCTGGACTTGGTTCAATTCCCACCAAGTCCAGTCCGCTGGCCACAAGGGCCAGTCCGTACTTACATGCGGACACTGGATCTATCCCGCCATACCGGGCGACCTCCAGTTCCTGTCCGCGCTGACCGGCGGTCTCCACGGCTTTCACTTGCCGCTTCACTAGAGCAAGACCAAGGCATCTGCCAAACCGGTCTGCCGAGCTCCAGTTCTTCAGTCCGCTTCAAGCCGGACTCCGCGGATAACAGTCCTATCCGCCCGGTTACTTCCTGGGAGTAAACCGCCTGCTGAGCATACACTGGCCGGTCAGACCGCCGCTGCTGTCCGCGTAGTCCGCGCGAACAGACCGCCCAGGCCGCCACAGAGCAAACCGCCTGCAACATCCCTGCCGACCTAGCAGTCCGCCAACCCAGTCCGCGTAGTCCGCGCGGATAGGTTTCCCAAGCCTTCCATTCACCCACTTTCACTTCACAGAATTCAACAGGAGTTGACTTAGAAAAATCCATTTTTCTTACCTTTTTATCTCTCCAAACCCTTGGAGAAAGAAGAGCTAAGGCAAGAGGAAGAGGAGCTAGATCCGCCATTGGAGGAGCTTCGGAGCTCCGAATCGCAAGCCGACTCCGGATCCACGGAGGCAACGCAAGTGCGGTGATTTCTATCCGATTACATTTCGATGGCGCCAAAGAGGAACGCAAGGGTAACGATCCTCATCTTGAGCTTGAATCGCTCCTTTTCTTAGCATAGGAAGCCCCCTCTCGCGAGTTTGCGGAGAGTCGGTGGCGTTCCTTCGGGTAGATATGTAAAGTCCCCGTTGTTTAGAGTCCGTATGCGAGAAGGGACGTAGGCATTTTGTGTGAAGCCTACCCGGACATGTTAGTCCGGATCGGTGATGTTGCATTGCATAAGGCCGGAGAAGCCTCCGTGCTATTGGGTGTTTTTCGGGTTTTCTACGCGGTAGATTGCAGCAGGGAGCGTTGGGGACTAACCCAAAGGTGCACCCGGAAAACTGGGCGGACACGAGGTCTTGCCAACTTGGTGGCCTGAGAGCCAACTTGAACATAACGGGGTTATGTGTATTGCAGTAGAATGGGACTCGGTGAAAGTTTGACCCGCGCAAATGGCTTAAATTGTCGTTACGATGTGAGCACGGGTTAGATGGAGCCGTACCCGCTTTATGTCGTTCGGGTTAGAGAGACCTAAAGTTACATGGCACTCGCCATTGGCATAGATGTGAGTCTTCGGCGGTCAATGGCTTAAATTGACGTGACCAATGCCAGGAAGACGAATTGCTCATAGGAATGGCCGTCTAAGTGGCAGTGGTGAGTCCGGAATGTTAATGGCTTTAATTGACGTGACATCGACCGGTTCACCGAGAATGTGCCCTGAGTGCACGGGGCGTGTGGTCGTGCGAGCCAACGCCTGTGATGAGATGGCTATGGTTATAAATTGATCGCTTATGCTAATGAAATGCAGGGAAGGAGCATCGCCGCCCCGAATTGGGGGCGGGATCGTTATAATTTGGTCAGCATTGCTGACCGTTGCCTTGTTTTGCCACCGTGCGGTGGATTGTTGCTTGCAGGTGCAGCTGGACCAAGCGGTCAATAGCGGGCTAAAGCCCTTTTTGCGAAGCTGGCCCTCGAAGGCCCAAGTGGAAATGTTTTCTATTTTATTCATGTATGGCCGGCCTGCGTGCTGAGGTTGGTAAATCATGTATTAGTCAAGAGAAACATTCTGTAAGGCCTTAAGGACGATTCTGGGTATTTTGTATACATTCCTTCATGTTGTATTAGTGGACATTCATGCTTATCGCTGGGTTCTTGTTTACAACCTGTATAAACTGCTTCCGCTAGAATGCTCTGTGTAGGACGTTGAGATTGGTTGGATGGTTTCCATAAGTAACCACCCGGTCTGTCTGTGGTATATGGCATCGGGCCCCGGCCGGACCTACTGCTATATGCTATGCAACGGATAGGGGGTGTTACAATTTGGTATCAGACTACTGGTTTTGGTCGGGCTTGACTGGAATTCGTGGGCGAATTCTTTTTAAGGGGTGGTGAGCACATTGTGTGCGTCATCGTTATAACAGTAAAAAGAACCCGTGAATGTCCACTTAGGAATGAAAATACTCGTGTTTGAGGAACCTGCGTGTTCCTATAATTGTTGTTTGCAATTTATTTGGTCGCTTAACGGTGTTTTGTACCACTATAGGTGACCCGAAGTGGTGTTGGGCTGTCAGAACGCCGAGTTTCTGAGGCAAGTAGTGCACCGGAAGTTGCTCCCGCAACACCTTTGTCGGCTGAAAATATAAGATTGGTGGCTGAAGCGGTGTTGGCCGTGATCAATGCGCAGCCTGGGAGGCAAGCGCAGCAGCCTGCTCCTGTGATGGAGCAAGTACCTCTGCAAGAGGCGGAGCCGAGGAGGGTGGAGCAAGTGGTTGCGGAACCAATAGTGCCAAGGAGGGCAACTGAGAGGCAGTTGAAGCATGTAATGAGCTTTAACCCTCCGTTATTCTCGGGGTTGGGAACCCCATCTCAGGCTGAAGACTGGCTCTCTAGGGTGAAGAGAGTCATGACAGCGACGGAGACGGAGGAGTGGCAGATGACCACCATCGCTACGTTCCTGCTGGACGGTGAAGCGAGGATGTGGTGGGAAGGTTTGGAGCTGCATCACCTGAGAGGTAGACAACTGATAGACATTCCGATGGAAGAGTTCTCGGAATTATTCTTGGCAAGATACCTTCCTTCGACTCAGAGGATTTCAATGGAGAATGAATTCCTGAAGTTGGTGCAGGGTGAGAGGAGCGTGGATGAATATCTCCACGAGTTTACGCGGTTGAGTCGTTATGCTAGCTCCACCATCATAGATGAGGAGCGCAAGACTAATCGTTTTTATGAAGGCTTGAGGGATGAGCTGAGATTGTTACTGTCGGGGCCGATGACGCAAGGTTTCTTAACCTTGGTCAATACTGCCCGGTCCTTGGAGAAGGACATGAAGAGTGTGCAAGCGAAGAAAGGCTTGGTTGATAGAAAATCTGAGTTTAAAGTGCCGACTACCTCAAAGTCCGGCTATCGGAGGGCTTTCAAAAAACATAGGACTTCAGGTCCAGCTCCTTCTGGTGCTTCTAGGGCGACTACGAGTCGGACCCCGGGCGCGTGCTTTACTTGTGGCAAGACGGGGCATTTCGCCCGTGATTGTTGGAGCGGACGTCCTAAGTCCGAGAGGAGGCCAGGAGCTACCTACGAAGAGAAGGGAAAGGCGGTGGAGTCGACCGCATCCCACTATGCTCCGGCCCAACCAAGGGTCTACAATCTTGGCCAACAGGAGGCCATTAAACAAGCTGACGTGGTGACAGGTACGGTTTAATTTATAGCAAGTCAATTCCTTTATATGCTTGTTATGCACATGTTACCTTACCACTGCTTGTTTAGGATTCGTATTGATTTGTGAAAATCCGGCACGAGCACTCTTCGATACGGGAGCTTCACACTCCTTCTTGTCCGAATGATTTATATCACGCATTGGAGTCCCTTCTTCGATGGCGAAGGATAAGTTGGATGTGTTGTTGCCCAATGGGTGTTCGATGCGAGCGGTTAGGATCTGCGATGTTAAGATTCGTATTGGGGAGCAGGAGTTCGACCTGCGGGCGTCTTTACTTCCGTTAGTGGAGTTCGACGTCATATTTGGCATGGACTGGCTCTCGGAGCAGCAGGCCCATATAGATTGCGGTAGCAAGGAAGTCAAGCTGGGAGCAAGTCGTGAGACGACTTTTACGGGCTTAAAGGGGTCGAGCAAGACGTTGATGTCTGCTCTTCAGGTGGTGAAGGCGGTTCGTGCCGGAGCAGAACTGTTCTTTACACTTGTGGAGGTTGCAAAGCCGAAGCCCGCTTTGGATTGTATTTCAGTGGTATCGGAATACCCTGATGTGTTCCCCGCGGATATTCCTGGAGCCCCGCCTCAACGGGAGATAGATTTCACGATCGAGCTAGTGCCAGGTGCAAAGCCTGTGTCACGATCTCCGTATCGGCTAGCGCCTAAGGAAATGGCGGAGCTGAAAGTTCAATTGCAAGAGTTGTTGGAGCAAGGTTATGTGCGCCCGAGTTCTTCGCCTTGGAGCGCACCGGTCCTCTTTGTTAAGAAGAAGGACGGAAGCTTGAGATTATGTATTGATTATCGGGAGCTAAACAAGCTGACTGAGAAGAATAAGTACCCGATCCCTAGGATTGATGATCTTTTTGATCAGTTAGTCGGATCGACGGTGTACTCGAAGTTAGATCTCAAGTCTGGGTACTATCAGCTGCGGATAAGGGAGAGTGATATCCCGAAGACAGCGTTTAGTATGAGATACGGGCATTATGAGTTTACGGTCATGCCGTTTGGGCTGACTAATGCGCCGTCAGTATTCATGGATTTGATGAACAGGACGTTCAGGGAGTACTTGGACCATTTCGTGATCGTCTTCATCGACGATATTTTGGTGTACTCGCAAAGTGAGGAAGATCACTTCAAGCATCTTCATTTGGTGTTGGAGACGCTAAGGAGAAACCAGTTGTATGCCAAGTTCTCGAAGTGCGAGTTTTGGCTATCCTCAGTGGCGTTCCTCGGGCATATAGTGAGTGGAGAGGGTATTGCTGTGGATCCGGCGAAGATTGTTGCGATACGGGAGTGGCCTGAGCTTGCTACGGTAGCAGAAGTCCGGAGCTTTTTGGGGCTTGCCGGCTATTATAGGCGCTTCGTAGAGAACTTCTCGCGGTTAGCGTTACCTCTCACTACTTTGACGAGGAAGGATCATAAGTTCGTTTGGACGCCGGAGTGCGCGCGAGCTTTTGAGGAACTGAAGTGTCGGTTGACCACGGCGCCTGTGCTGAGTTCGCCGGTTGGAACCGAAGGCTATGAGATATATAGCGATGCTTCGGGCAGCGGTTTGGGTTGCGTGCTATTGCAGCACGGCAGCGTGATAGCTTATGGATCGAGACAGCTAAAAGTGCACGAGAGGAATTATCCGGTCCACGACTTGGAGTTGGCGGCCGTGATTTTTGCCTTGAAGCTGTGGAGACACTATTTGTACGGTGTGAAGATTGATATCTACACCGATCACAAGAGTCTAAAGTACCTGATTGATCAGAAAGATCTGAATATGCGGCAGCGTAGATGGATGGAGTTCCTGGGGGACTATACATTCAAGATCCACTACGTCCCTGGCAAAGGGAATGCGGTTGCGGACGCGTTGAGTCGCCGAGCCCCAGCTCAAGCGAATTGGCTATCAGTGCATGATGAGCGGTTGGTGCAGGAGCTGGAGGCGTTGGAGATTGTTTGTGTGGATAGACAATCTAGTGCTGAAGTAGTGCTGAATTGGACTGAAGTCCAATATGACCTGGCTGATCGGATTCGGCAGGCTTTGGATATGGATGCTCATATGAAGCAGTTCATGATAGAGGCTCTGGATGGGTCAAATTCCCAATTCGTTGTGGAGGACGGATTGCTTTGGAAAGACGGTCGTTTGTGTGTCCCAAGTGTGGGCAAATTGCGGGTGGAGTTGTTGTACGAGGCACACCATACCAAGTACTCGATTCACCCGGGGAGCATGAAGATGTACCGCGATGTCAAGAAGCTATTTTGGTGGCCGGGTTTGAAAAAGGATGTGGCGCTATACGTAGCGAAGTGCCAAACTTGCGCCTTGGTGAAGGCAGAGTGCCAAAAGCCGGGAGGATTTCTTAAGTCCTTGCCTATTCCGGAGTGGAAATTCGACGACATCTCTATGGAATTTGTGCACGGTTTGCCAAGGTCGCAAAAGGGGAACGACGCCATTTGGGTGGTGGTCGATCGATTAACGAAGGTGTCGCATTTTATTCCACATATGAAGGATGATCCGGTGGAGAAGCTGGCAAAGCTTTATGTGGATAACATAGTGCGGCTTCATGGTGTGCCCCGCAGCATCGTGAGTGACCGAGATGGGCGGTTCACGTCCAATGATTGGAGGCTGGTGCAGCAAATGTTGGGGACAAAGCTGAAGTTTAGCACAGCCTTTCACCCGCAAACGGATGGGCAGACCGAGAGGGTCAATAGAACCATGGAAGACATGCTTCGCATGTGTGTCTTGGACTTTGGAAAGCAATGGGAAGACCACCTTTATTTGGTGGAGTTCGCATACAACAACAGCTACCAAGCAAGTATTCAGATGGCGCCTTTCGAGGCCCTATATGGTAGAAGATGTCGCACGCCGTTGTCTTGGTTAGAAACGGGCGAGTCGAAGTTGTATAAGCGATCGGAAGTGGATGATGCTACTTCTTTGGTGAGAACCATTCGGGAGAGGTTACTCATCGCTCAGGACCGGCAAGCAAAGTACTATAATGCCAAGCACAGGAACGTGGAGTTCGCTGTGGGTGATTATGTGTACCTAAAGATCAAGCCGTTCAAGGGTGTCTCGCGGGTGCGACGGTTGAAAAAGCTAAGCCCGAGGTACCTTGGACCGTTTGAGGTTCTGGAGCGAGTTGGAGAAGCGGCCTATAGGTTGAAGCTTTCGGTGGAGCTAAGTGGTTTACACGATGTGTTCCACATTTCGGTGCTTCGGAAGGCGGTGCAAGAGCCTACGCAAGTGATCGCGGTCGATCAAGTGCCGGTGGATAGTGGGCTAACGACAAAGGTCAAGCCCGTGCAGATTGAGGACTCGGAGGTCAAGCGGCTACGCAATAAAGAGATCAGGATGGTCAAAGTCCGGTGGGACAATTGCGGTCGTGAGGAACTCTCTTGGGAGCGAGAGCAGACTATGCTTGACGAGTATCCGGAGTTGTTCCGCTCAGGTACAAATGTTGGTTTTTGTATATCTTTCCTTTATGTAATTTCGTGGGCGAAATTCTTTTAAGAGGGGGAGAGTTGTAACGCCCCGAAACTCAAAGGAGCAAAGGGGGACGTTTTGGGCCAGTTTTGGTTTCTGGCTGAAGGCACACGGCCTGGGACACGGGCGTGTCCCAGGGCGTGTCGAGCGTGTGTCGACACTTAGCCGCGAAGTCGTCGAGTTATTCTCGACGATTCGTCGAGAATGGGCACACGGCCTGCGACATGGGCGTGTCGCAGGGCGTGTCGACCCGTGTCGACACTTAGCCGTGAAATCGTCGAGTTATTCTCGACGATTCGTCGAGAATGGGCACACGGCCTGCGACACGGGCGTGTCGCAGGGCGTGTCGACCCGTGTCGACGATCGTCAAGGTGAAATCGTCGAGATTCACTCGACGATCGTCGAGTCAAGGCACACGGCCTAGGACACGGGCGTGTCCAAGGCCGTGTCATCGAGTCGTCGATCTTCCCTCGACGAAATGTCCCGTGTACACGGCCTGGGGGCCCAGGCGTGTCAAGGTGACACGGGCAAGGACACGGGCGTGTCCTCGAACCCGTGCAGTGCTCGGGTTGAAAACGGGGAAAAATCATGGGGTACACGGCCGGCTACACGGCCGTGTCAGCTGGAACACGGGCGTGTCAGCTCGAACACGGGCGTGTTCGATACCCGTGTGCGTGTTCAGAAGATTCGATTTTGACGGCGAATGCGGCACACGGCCCTGGACACGGGCGTGTGCCAGGCCGTGTTCGGCCCAGATTGGGCATTTCAGCCCCGAATCAAAGCCGTTTGTTTCCTTGATTGAAGATCCAATGGCTGGGGGTTGTTCCTGGGAGGATATACCCGGGAGTTGACTTAGAAAAATCCATTTTTCTTACCTTTTTATCTCTCCAAACCCTTGGAGAAAGAAGAGCTAAGGCAAGAGGAAGAGGAGCTAGATCCGCCATTGGAGGAGCTTCGGAGCTCCGAATCGCAAGCCGACTCCGGATCCACGGAGGCAACGCAAGTGCGGTGATTTCTATCCGATTACATTTCGATGGCGCCAAAGAGGAACGCAAGGGTAACGATCCTCATCTTGAGCTTGAATCGCTCCTTTTCTTATCATAGGAAGCCCCCTCTCGCGAGTTTGCGGAGAGTCGGTGGCGTTCCTTCGGGTAGATATGTAAAGTCCCCGTTGTTTAGAGTCCGTATGCGAGAACGGACGTAGGCATTTTGTGTGAAGCCTACCCGGACATGTTAGTCCGGATCGGTGATGTTGCATTGCATAAGGCCGGAGAAGACTCCGTGCTATTGGGTGTTTTTCGGGTTTTCTACGCGGTAGATTGCAGCAGGGAGCCTTGGGGACTAACCCAAAGGTGCACCCGGAAAACTGGGCAGACACGAGGTCTTGCCAACTTGGTGGCCTGAGAGCCAACTTGAACATAACGGGGTTATGTGTATTGCGGTAGAATGGGACACGGTGAAAGTTTGACCCGCGCAAATGGCTTAAATTGTCGTTGCGATGTGAGTACGGGTTAGATGGAGCCGTACCCGCTTTATGTCGTTCGGGTTAGAGAGACCTAAAGTTACATGGCACTCGCCGTTGGCATAGATGTGAGTCTTCGGCGGTCAATGGCTTAAATTGACGTGACCAATGCCAGGAAGACGAATTGCTCATAGGAATGGCCGTCTAAGTGGCGGTGGTGAGTCCGGAATGTTAATGGCTTTAATTGACGTGACATCGACCGGTTCACCGAGAATGTGCCCTGAGTGCACGGGGCGTGTGGCCGTGCGAGCCAACGCCTGTGATGAGATGGCTATGGTTATAAATTGCTCGCTTATGCTAATGAAATGCAGGGAAGGAGCATCGCCGCCCTGAATTGGGGGCGGGATTGTTATAATTTGGTCAGCATTGCTGACCGTTGCCTTGTTTTGCCACCGTGCGGTGGATTGTTGCTTGCAGGTGCAGCTGGACCAAGTGGTCAATAGCGGGCTAAAGCCCTTTTTGCGAAGCTGGCCCTCGAAGGCCCAAGTGGAAATGTTTTCTATTTTATTCATGTATGGCCGGCCTGCGTGCCGAGGTTGGTAAATCATGTATTAGTCAAGAGAAACATTCTGTAAGGCCTTAAGGCCGATTCTGGGTATTTTGTATACATTCCTTCATGTTGTATTAGTGGACATTCATGCTTGTCGCTGGGTTCTTGTTTACAACCTATATAAACTGCTTCCGCTAGAATGCTCTGTGTAGGACGTTGAGATTGGTTGGATGGTTTCCATAAGTAACCACCCGGTCTGTCTGTGGTATATGGCGTCGGGCCCCGGCCGGACCTACTGCTATATGCTATGCGACGGATAGGGGGTGTTACAACCTAGACCAGGAATCCTTTTTATTTTTCAATTCGATGATCTGATTCTTTATATCTCTGGCCGATTAAGCAGTGGCTCGCAACACCAGGATTGATGGCCGAGATTTAGCCAATCAGCCCACGCTTTCCATTCATTCCCAATTCAATAGCTCTTTGTTGTGAGTGGGCCCCAACACTTAATGATGAAATAATCTTTGGTAACTGCAGAAGATAGCAACAGCTGGCCCCACCAACGCCTCTGGCAGCATTTTCACAACATTTGAATTTTGGTTGACTTTTGACTTTGTTGATGTCATCATGACTCAGCATCTGTGGACTTAGCCAAAATTAAATCATTAGTACCAAAGGCGTTGAGTGAGTAGGTATCACTCAACGCCACAACACTTAGACAACATTTTGTCTCTCTAGGTATTGAGCTCGACGAACATTGATCTCCGTTCGACGAACGACAAGCTCAGTTTGACGAGATCATAAAAATCAGTTCGATGAACTGCGAGCTCAGTTCGACGAACACTGAGCTCGGGTTGAAGAATCTGAGCTCGACAAAATCATAAAGTCAGTTCGATGAACTATAGACTTAGCTCGATGTTTTGTTAAACTTAGTTCGACAAACACCAGGCTCAGTTCGACGAACGTTGAGCTCAGGTCGACGAAGCTGAGCTCGACGAAAGCCAAACTATCCACACATTTGGACTTAGTCAAATTTTTCTTCAAGGCATTGATAACGTCGAGAGCGTTGAGAGAGCTTGCCTCACTCAACGCTTTTTGACTTAGCAAAAATTTCTATGCCTTGGCGTTGAGAGAGTAAGCTCCACTCAACGCCAAACTACTTAACAGAATTTCTGTTATCTGGCGTTGAGAGAGTGAGCTACACTCAACGCCTTTGTCTTGGCGTTGAGAGAGTAAGCTCCACTCAACGCCAAACTACTTAACATAATTTCTCTGTTATCTGGCGTTGAGAGAGTAAGCTACACTCAACGCCTTTTGCCTTGGCGTTGAGAGAGTAAGCTCCAATCAATGTCAAACTACTTAACAGAATTTTTCTATTATCTGACATTGAGTGAGTAAGCTACACTCAATGCCTGTGAACTTAGTCAAATTTTTGCTCAACATTTTTGTAGAGTTCACTGGCACAGCAGCACTCAACGCTTTGAGTTGTATGGACGTTGAGTGAGTAGACCACACTCAATGCTTGTGGACTTGGCCTTATTTTTATCTAATTTTTCTAGGCTTAGACTGACTCAGCCTGACTCACAGCCTTTTGTTGTATGGCATTGAGTAAGTAGACTACACTCAACGCTTTTATACTTAGCCATCTTTTTTGGCTATCTTTCATTTAAGCTGAGATAGTCTCAACGCTATATGTTATATGGCGTTGAGTGAGTAGACTACACTCAAAGCTTTTGTACTTGGGAAAATTCCTACTAGACAATATTAAATCCATACCTCTGGCATTGAGTGAGCTTGCTCCACTCAACGCCTGTGGACTTAGTCGATTTTTTGTGTTGTGTCCAGCAACCACTTCTTGTGTCCACGTCCAATTAATATGAAATGGACTAACCTGCACTCAAGAACTCAAATGAACATCAAATACAGTTGATGTGTGTGACATTGACCTGTTTGACTTCTCACAAATCAAGGACATTAGGAACAATGATCCAAACAATATCCCCCTATTTGAAGAAGTCAAAACCTCATTTCTGTCCTTGGTCAATGACACACACAACCTATACAGTAAAAAAATAAGTATGGAAATTTTGATAAGCTATGAGTAAGTGTACCTCATTTACTTACTCCCCCTGTTTTATTGCAAGGTGTTTGTCCTTCCTTGAGTGCCACATCACTTTCTTTCCCTTTTGTCATCTCTCCCACTTGTTATGACTCCCCATTGCTAAGACCTTCTCTATTCTCTTCTCTTCTCTCCCCCCTTTTGACTTCTGTAGAATAGGCAGATGGGCGGCTGGCCTTCCCATTGGCGCACCTTCTTTATTCTATCTAGAGTAGCTTACTCCCCCTCAGTAGAAGCATTAGTGAACTGATACTACTGGGGAGTCTGTATGTCCAGGAAGAGGAACAATACCTGCAAAAAAATAATACAAAAGGGAGTGCCTGAAGCTATGCCAAGTTTAACATACCCAACTCAAATTTGAGGTTGTTGAACTTTGCTTCATTTAGTGGCTTAGTGAAGATATCAGCCACTTGCTTGTCTGTGAGGACAAACTCAAGACTGATGTCTTCCTTCTCCACATTCTCTCTAATAAAATGATATCTTATTTCTATATGCTTAGTCCTGCTATGTGTGACAGGATTTTTAGTAATAGAAATGGCAATTGTAGAATCACAGTAAAGAGGAGTTCTACTTACCTACAGGTTGTAATCCTGGAGCTGATGTTGGATCCACAGCAGCTGAGCACAACAACTGTCTGCTGATATATATTCTGACTCAGCAGTGGATATAGTCACACTAGTTTGCTTTTTGCTGCTCCAAGAAAATAGCCTTCTTATTAAGAACTGACAGGTTCTAGTAGTGCTTTTCTTGTCTTCTTTGCAATATGCAAAATTTGTATCTAAAAATCCTGTTTGATCAAAATCCCTATTTCTAGGGTATCATTGGCCAAGATCTGGTGTGCCCTTAAGATACCTCAAGTTTCTCTTTGCAATAGAGTTTCTTTAGGATAGGCCTGATACCTAGCACAGACACATGTGGCATACTTGATGTCAGGCCTACTAGCATTCAGGTATAGAAGGGAGCTAATTATCCCTTTATACAAAGAGTCATCAACAGGTTTCCCTGCCTCATCTTTATCTATATGCATATTTGATCCCATGGGAGTTCTCATGGTGGAGGCATTCTCCATAACATACTTTTTGATTAGCTCTTGGTGAACTTGGACAGGTATATGAACAAGCCATCATCAGTCTATCTTACTTGAAGTCCCAAGAAGAACTTGAGCTCACTCATGCTGCTCATTTCAAACTTCCCTTGCATAAGTTTAGCAAACTTCCTACAAAGGTTGTCATCAGTAGATCTAAAGATAATGTCATCGACATATATCTGGAATAGGATAAGCTTGCTCTTTGATTTCCTTGGGAATAGGGTCTTGTCTATCTTCCCCCTTGAGAATTTATTCTCAATGAGGAAGCTGGACAAAGTTTCATACCAAGCCCTAGGGGCTTGCTTTAGCCCATATAGAGCTTTACTAATCTTATACACAAAATTTGGAGAGTTGGATCTACAAAACCTGGTGGCTGAGCCACATATACTTCCTCTTTGAGGTCCTCATTCAGGAATGTTGATTTGACATCCATCTGGTAGACTCTGAATCCCTGATGGGAAGAAAATGCAAGGAAGATCCTTATGGCTTCTAGTCTGGCTACTGGGGCAAAGGTCTGGTCAAAGTCTATGCCCTCTTCTTGTCTATAACCTTTAGCCACAAGTCTAGCCTTATTCTTGACAATAATGCCATATTGATCAGACTTGTTCCTGTAGATCCACTTAGTCCCTATGAAATTTTGTCTTTGAGGTATGGGGACCAACTTCCAGACCTTACATCTCTTGAATTGGTCCAGTTCTTCTTGCATTGCTCCAATCCAAAAATGGTCCTTGATTGCTTCTTCAAACTTCTTTGGCTCTTCTTGAGATAGGAAGCTTTAGTAGAGAGTTGTATTCATGCTCCTGCTTCTGGTGTGGACTCCATGATTTGCATCACCAATGATTTGGTATACTAGATGGTGCCTTAGATGCCTGGTAGCTGGAGGCAATCTAGCTGAAGCTTGCTGATCTTCAGGGTTTTCAGCTAGCTGGTCTTCATTTTCTTCAGGTATGTCTTCCCAGGCTCTTGGAATAGACAATCCATCATCATTTTCTTGGACTATGCGGGTAGCTTCCTTGATGGTCAGCTTGTCCATCATCTAATTTGTACCTGCAATATTAGAAGAGGAGGAGCTTGACAGCTCATAGTTAACCATGTTGGATTCATCAAAAACAACATGCATTGACTCTTCTACAGCTTAGATAAGTTGTAGATTCTATATGCCTTACTATGAGTGTTGTACCAAACAAAGATCCCATCATGGGACTTGGCAGCAAACTTAGTTTAAGGACTTTTCCATTGTTGAGCATATAGCACTCGCAACCAAAGATCCTGAAATAGCTCAGGTTTGGTTTTCTGCCCTTCAAGATCTCATAGGGAGTCTTCTTGTGGCTCTTGGTGATAGAAGCCCTATTAAGGACATAGCATGCAGTGTTAACTACCTCAGCCTAGAAGTATTCTGGGAGGGATGAATCACTTAATAAGGTTGTACCAGCCTTTGTGAGAGTCCTATTTTTTCTCTCAGCAATTCCATTTTACTGAGGTGTTCTAGGAGAGAAGAATTCTTGATGAATCCTTTGCTCTTCACAGAACCTTGTCTTACACTCAGACTGAAACTCAATCCCATGATCACTTCTGATTTTGACCACAGTGCTGTTGAATTCATTCTGAATTTGCCTGACAAATGTCTGAAAGACATCAGGGGTTTCAGATTTCTTCCTTAGAAAGAACACACAGGCAAATCTTGAAAAGTCATCAACAACCACAAAGGTGTTGACTTTCCTACCTAGACTTTGAATTGACATAGGACCAAACAGATCCATATGCAGGAGGTATAAGCACCTCACTGAATCCTTGGAGCCAATGCTCTTGAAGGAGGTCTTAGTCTGTTTGCCCTTTTGGCATGCAGAGCAGATACCCTCCTTAGTGCATATAGACTTAGGCCCATTCCTAAATAGCTCTTTACTAAATAGCTTGCCTATGGTCCTATAATTTAGATGGGCTAGCCTCTTATGCCACTGTACACAAGAAGAGGCTTTCTCATCTATAACAAGGCATACCTGTGAGTCTTGGCTAGAGCACAAAAAATCTAAACAATACACATTTCCACTCCTAATTCCTGTTAAGATGACCTCTTGGTCACTTAACCTCCTAATTTGACACTCATCCTTGTGGAATACTATGTCATAGCCAAGATCATAGAGTTGGCTAATGATTATCAGGTTGTGTTACAACCCTTCCACATAGGCTACTCTAGTGATAATGACTATGCCATTAGAGATCTTACCATAACCTCTAGTCACTCCTTTTTCTAACCCACCAAAGATGACCTTTGGTCCATTCTTTACAGGAACATAATCCTTCATCATGCTCCTTATTCCAGTCATGTTCTTGGAACATCCACTGTCCAAGTACCATATAGGGGTATGAGCACTTGGACTAGCCTACAAAACACAAATCAGTTAACCTTAGAACCCCAATTTTCATTTGGTCCTTGGTGCATGTTAGGCTAAAAATAATTCTGCCTGCCTGCATCTTTTCTGACAGGCAAGCTGACATTTGCTCTCTGCACACTATGATTATGCTAGCAATCAACAACAAAGTGGCCTACCTTGCCACAGCACCAACACTCATTGATGTTTTACCTTCTTTTTGGAGCAGGTCTAGTGGTTGTGTTAACAGTAGCTCTAGTTCTAGCAGGAGTTACAGCAGTCCTATTCCATGGTTTCCCAGCCCAAGTTTGACAAGTGGTGGGTCTGGCAGTAGAAGTGCTTGGGATATCTTGATCCCTTCTAGTAGCAGCTTTCTTTTCAGACAGCATACTCTTGATGGCCTTAGAGATGCCCAGGTCTGGTCTACTGACAGCCTTGCCCTTTGTCTTAGAGTGGGGTGGAGGAATTTGAGAACAAGCTGTAGGTTTACCTTTGACTGAAGGGGCTGTAACACCAAACACAAATGGTCCAGGATGGGCCATTTGTATTTTCTCATGGGCACTAGCACCTTTGCTGTAAAAGCTGTCATTTTGTGGAACATCTTTGTTCACACAAGATGGTTTAACATGATTCTAGTGATCATAGATACTCTCATGGTCATGGTTGTTTGAAGGAAACTGAACTTTATTAAACTTGACTAGAGCTTTAGAGGCTAGTGGCTCCACTTGAGATTTGCCCTTTCCCTTAGGATTAGTAGTTCTTGTAGTTCCCTTGAATCTCAACCCTTTTTCCCCTTTTGGGAGGAGAATGAGTCTATCAGGGGCAACACTGTGCTAGGCTTGGAGTAGATAGCCACTAGTTCCCTCTCCTTTGGAGCCTTCCCTCACGATTCCTGATATGGTTGTTCTTGAAGGTTATAGTGCTCATTTGAAGGATTGTAACATTCTTCAGTTTGCTGACTTCGTGAGTCTTCAGATCCAGGAATTTTGTTGAATCTAAAGCAACAAGCTTTAAAGAGGCAATTTCTTGAGCCTGTTGTTTGGCTAGGAGCTTGATCTTCTTGAAAGCCTGCAGAAGTGCACCATAATTATCAATCAATTGATTGATGTCTCCCTCAGATCCTGAGCCATCATCATCACTTGATGCAGAGGCACGGGAATCTGGAACAGATTCATAATCTGAACATGCAGAGCTAGTGTCGGAATTTACCTTGCTTGGATCAGGCTGATCCTGGCTAATTTCTTCATCTGACCTGGCGATCAGCCAAAGGCAGCAGTTCACTTCTTTAGAATCCACCTTTGAATCAACATCTGATTGTGATAGAGGGGTCGGGCCCTGTCTTTAATCCTGACAGCAGGATGCACCTCCTCAGCTACTTCTTCTAAAGCAGCCAGCCTTTTGATGCAGTCTGCTTCAACCGCTCCTTCTTTGGTAGAGTACAACCCAATGTAGGCTTCTTCTTCTTCTGCTGACTCCGATGAGGAGAGTTAGTCCAGCCCTTTTGCTTTTTGGCAATGAGGGATTTCTCCTTCTTGCCTTTTTGTTAGTGATCCTTTTTCTCACCATGTTCCTTATTTTTGACTGGGCAGTCGACTATCACATGCCCAGGTTTTCTGCAATAATAGCAAGTCATGTTAGAGGAAACATATTTACTAGATTTGGAACCATACCTGACCTCCTTAGAGGATTTTCTCATGCCCTTGTAGTAGTCATCCTTAGGATGAGAGGAGGAGGAAGGCCTGCCTCTCCAGTACTTCTTCTTCAGGAACTTCTGGAATTGCCTAGTGAAGGCAGCAAAGTCTTCATCAGACCATTGGCAGTATGAAGTGCTTTCCTCTGATTTTCCAGACTCAGATTCAGCATCTCTTCTTGGTGGAGAGAGAGACTTCTGCTTTTGTTGGAGCCTTCAGCTTTGAATGCCATAGACTTATCCCTTGACTGAGGCTTGATGTTGTTCTCCTCATATTTCCTAGCAGCCAACTGCTTCTCATATGAAAGCAGCTTTCCAAAAAGGGTGTGAGGAGCTGTTTCACCCAACTTTGCCACTTCTCTTATGGCACAGATTTTTGTGTCCCACTCTCTAGAGAGAGATCTAAGGAACTTGTCATTTAGCTCATAGTGACTGAAAAATCTTCCATAAGTCTTCACCTCATTCACAATCCTGAAGAACTTCTCATAACAGATGGTTATGTTGTCCCCCTTGGATTGCCTAAAAGCCTCATACTCTTGGTTGAGCATGGACTTCCTGTCATCTCTGACCTCATCTACCCCTACATGTAGATTACAAGAGTTTCCCACATTTCCTTTGTTGTTTTGCAATGGATCAGATTCTGGAGTGTAAAATCATCCACAACACTCATGATTATGTTCTTTGCTCTCTTGTCTATTGAGGCCAAGGCCAACTCATCCTTGGTCATCTCATCATATGTCTTGGGGGTCTTGACATTAGCATCCAGTGCTGAGACCTTCATTGGGATGAATGGTCCTACTTCAACTGTAATATACATCCTAGGGTCAACAACTTCCATGAACTGCCTCACCCTTGCTTTCCAGATGCAAAATCTTTCTTCCTACATATTGGAAATCTCACAGCGCTCAGCTCCCTATTGGTCATTCCTGAACCCATAGAGACAGACTTCTGGCTAACCTTAGAGATCTACTCAGATTGTTAAGCCTTTAAAGAGCAACCTGCCTCTAATACCACTTAAAAGTCTTGTTTTCAAGGCTAGCTTTACACCTAGTGGGGAGGGGGTGAATAGGTTTTTGTCTCTGTTTTAGTTTTTTAATCTATTTATTAGATTACTGTGTATGTTGATTAGATTAGATCAGCTTTCAAGAACATTCACAGATGACACAACAAACTTATAGTGGTTCCCCAATCTTGGCTACATCTACTATCCCTCTGCGTCTATCTAACAGTGTGTTAGATTTGGCTCTCCCTCTAGAACTCAGCTACTTAATAGCTTATAGTACAGATCTCACAGGACCACACACAGGTCACATAGACTAACAACTTAGGCACTAAGCCAACCCAGGTCACAAAGACCTATCACCCGGCACAAATCCAAACACGGGTCACTAAGACCCAGCCTTTATAGTACAGGCTTACAAAACCCCAGATTCATAAAGAATTTTTACAGAAAACAGAAATGAAGAATGTGATGTTTAGACACCAGAGCAAGCTCTGTGTAACCTACTTCTTGGTCTGAGCAGATATCAGATCCAATATATTGCTGATGAAGACAATATGTAGACATTAGATTCTTTCTTCAAACGACTTCCTTTTTCCCTGTAGAACTTATAGATCTGCTAGCTTCAGAACAACTTCTAATCCTACTGATGCAGATGAGGATTGCTTAAGCTATCTCTTTCCCAGCAAGGTTCTCTGTACTAAAAAACTTCTTCAGGCTCGACAAAAATGGCGAGGAAGAAGATGACGTTTAGCCGCACTTTCGTTTTCAGAAAGCCTAGACCATGAACCCTTTTTGTTTTTTTGATTCAATGATATGATTCTTTATATCTCTGGCCGATTGAGTAGTGGGTCCCACCACCAGGATTGATGGCCGAGATTTAGCCAATCAGCCCACGCTTTCCATTCATTCCCGATTCAATGGCTCTTTGCTGTGAGTGGGCCACATCACTTAATGATGAAATAATCCTTGGTAATTGTAGAAGATAGCAACAGCTGGTCCCACCAACATTTTTGGTAGCATTTCCTCAACATTTGAATTTTGGCTGACTTTTGACTTGCTGATGTCAGCATGACTCAGCATCTGTGGACTTAGCCAAAATTCAATCATTAGTACCAAGGCGTTGAGAGAGCAGGTATCACTCAACACCACAACACTTAGACAACATTCTGTCTGTCTAGGTATTGATCTCGATGAACGCTGACCTCCATTCAACGAATGGCAAGCTCAGTTCGACGAGAGCAAAAAAACAGTTCGACGAACTGCGAGCTCAGTTCGACGAACGCTGAGCTTAGGTCGACAAATCTGAGCTTGACGAAATCATAAAGTCAGTTCAATGAACTGTATAATTATCTCGATGTTTTGTTAAACTCAGTTCGACGAACACTAGGCCCAGTTCGACGAACGTTGAGCTCAGGTCGACGAAACTGAGCTCGACGAAAGCCAAACTGTCCACGCATTTGGACTTAGCCAAATTTCTGCTTCAAGGCGTTGATAGCGTCGAGAGTGTTGAGAGAGGTTGCCTCACTCAACATTTTTTGCCTTAGCAAAACGTTTTGTGCCTTGGCATTGAGAGAGAAAACTCCACTCAATGCCAAACTACTTGACAGAATTTTTGTTATCTGGCATTAAGAGAGTAAGCTACACTCAATGTCTTTTGCTTTGGCGTTGAGAGAGTAAGCTCCACTCAATGCCAAACTACTTAACAGAATTTCTCTGTTATCTGGCGTTGAGAGAGTAAGCTACACTCAACGCCTTTTGTCTTGGAGTTGAGAGAGTAAGCTCCACTCAACACCAAACTACTTAACAAAATTTTCTGTTATCTGGCGTTGAGTGAGTAAGCTACACTCAATGCCTGTGGACTTATCAAAGTTTTGCTCAACATTTCTGTGGAGTTGACTGGCACATCAACACTCAATGCTTTGAGATGCATGGCATTGAGTGAGTAGACCACACTCAATGCTTGTGGACTTGGCCACATTTTTTGCCAATTTTTCTAAGTTTAGACTGACTCAGCCTGACTCACAGCCTTTTGTTGTATGGCGTTGAGTGAGTTGACTACACTCAACGCTTTTGTACTTATCCATTTTGTACTTGCGCAAATTTCCACTAGACAATATTGAATCCATACCTCTAGCGTCGAGTGAGCTTGCTCCACTCAATGCCTGTGGACTTGGTCGATTTTTGTGTTTTGTCCAGCAATCAATTCTTGTGTCCACATGTCTAATCAATATGAAATGGACTAACCTGCACTGAAGAACTCAAATGCACATCAAATACAGTTGATGTGTGTGACATTGACCTGTTTGACTTCTCACAAATCAGGGACATTGAGAACAATGGACCCAACAAAAAGCCAACACCTCCCTTACTACAGTTGCATTTTGCAGAAGGTTTAAGTGGTATATGTAGTGGCATTGGATCAAGTGGAACAATGTTACAGCTAGATCAAGTGGGTATAGTGATGTGTTGTCTCAGTAGTTTCAACACAAAAGACATGACATCTAGTCAAATAGTTCGATCACTAGAATAATTTCTCAAGTGGTATCAACTTGAGATGTTGGCTAGGATCAAGAGTTAATATCTCCCATGATCCTATCACCTCCCTTATTAGAAAACTGTTTCTTATTGAAGAAGCCAAAAAGGGGGAGAGGTAGGCAATACCCTAAACCCTAAAGGGGGCGAAGTAAAGCATATTGTGTAGAGCAGTACTTGCCAGAAAAGGGTAGATGGTGGGCAATACATGCCCAGAGGGAGATGTGGATGCAATACTTGACAAGACCAGGTCATGTTAAGTAAGTGCATGTTACTTGGAAACATTCAAGTAATATGAAGAAAGCAATGTTGAGCCATTGCATATTATGTTTCCACCCTCAAGTGGTTTGAGGAAAGTCCTCCGCTTAAGTGTTAAGTGGTAAGGAGAGCTGTAAAAAGCTTTGAATTTTCAAGTGGTATAAGAAAGTTTACAACTGCTTCTAAATTCATTTAATGTATGAGAAAATGCTTCTTAGTATTGTAGGGTGTTCTGCCTTCTTCAAATAAGGGGAGATTGTTTGGAATATTGCCCTCAATGTTCCCTAGATTCGATTTGAAGAGACATCACCATCAACACTAAGAGCATAGCTGTATTTGATGTTGTTCAAGCTCATCATATGCAGGATGTTCCTTGGAAAAAGGTTAGACAGGTTGTCTAAGTGATTGTGACAGGTGGTCACAAGGTAGAGAGGTGGAGAGACAGAAATCTATCTAAGTCCACAGGCGTTGAGTGAAGTCAGTTCACTCAACTCCAGATGCCAAGGAAGGATGCTGGAAAAAGTGAAAATCATCAAAGTCTACAAGACAGATTCCAAAAAGCGTCGAGTAAAGGATGGACAGTCAAAGCCTGATAGTTTGCAAGACAGAATTGCAGCTAAGTCCACGGGCGTTAAGTGAAGGTAGTTCATCAACGCTATATAATAAGAGGCATCGAGTAAAGTTGAGTCTGTCAAAGCCTCGACATTGGCAAACAGAAAATTCAACTAAATCCAGAATCATTGAGTGAGGACAGCTTACTCAACGCCTGAAGAGAAGAGTTGAGTAAAGCTCAAGCATTTGACGATTCTGTCAAAGAATTTTGGTTAAGTGTAGAAGCATTGAGTGAGGACAGCTCACTCAACGCCCAAAATAGAAGGAGTCGACAGAGCAATGATCATTCAGCCTAAGGAAAGATAGATAGAAAAATCTATGTAAGTCCAGACGCGTTGAGTGAGGATAGCTCACTCAATGCAAGCTCATTAAGAAGTTGCGGCAAAGTACATAAGTGTTGAGTGAAGCCAGTTCACACAACACCTCATCAAAAAGGCAAGATAAGGCAGAATCATTGAGTGATGAAGGCTCACTCATCGCATTCATAAAGAAAGTTGTGGCTAAGTACAAAAGCATTGAGTGAAGCCAGTTCACTCAACGCCTCAGCAAGAAGACAGACGTTCAGATAAGAGGCTAAGTCCAGGGGAATTGAGTGATGAATGTTCACTCAACGCACTTAATGCCTGGCAGCAGAAGAAATTGGTCAAGTCCAAAAACGTTGAGTGAAAGCTATTCACTTAACACACTCAACGCCTAGCAGGGCAGAATTTGACTACGTTAAGTTGACGTGGAGTGATGAAGGCTCACTCAGCGCACTCAATGCCTAATCAGCAAAAATATTGTCTAAGGACAAAAGTGTTGAGTGAAGGTCATTCACTCAACGCACTCAATGTCTGAGATGAAGCTAAGAATTTGGATCTAGGTGTTTAGCTGCCCTTAAAACTTAAGACTTTCATTCACCAACCAGTGAAATTTCTTTTGGTTCTTTTATGGCTCAGCTGCAAGTAATGATGGATAATCAAAGAAAGCAACTAGAAAATTTTGTGTAAAGAACTGTGCAATGGCTGGGGAATGTGATGAATGAGAAAATCACACCAGTACAAGAAGAGATGTACTACTTAAATGCTCAAACTCTACACTTCTTCATAAAGGCTATAATTGATGTTGATTTCACTGCCAAGCAAAATGATACGACTCACCAAGGCATACAAGCAATAGTGGACAACCAAGTTGCCACTGGAGAAAATTTTCACCAAGCCTTCCAAGCAACTGCTCACAACATGGTTGAATGTAAAATGAGTTTGTTGGACAAAATTGACTTCTGCAGTCAATTGTTGGATGGTCATCTACTGTAAACCAGGAACACCATGGTTGTAGGAGTTAACATGCTAGAATAGAAGATATCTGATTCGCACGGATCAATCTGCAAACACATATTTAAAGAAATCAGAAAGGGGGAGAGGACAATAACACATCAATCAGCTCAGCAAGCTATAAGGATCTTAAATGCTACTAGGGGAGCCCTGAATCTAGAACCAATACAATACTCTCCACATCCAGAAATTTCACCAACTGACCAAACTGCTAATTACGACTACACTCCTCCAGAACACTATGATGAAGATTGAGTTGATTATGATTATTCTCCTCCAGCTGACCATGGAGACGCATCATCATCTCAAAAAAGGAAGGTTTTTCAAAGTGAATAAGAGATTATGATGGCAAGGCAAAGGACGATTTAAATTCAGAACATGCTTGGTTATGAAGAATGGATCCTAATGCCCAAAAATATCATCTTATATACTTGGGAGAATTTTGGAAAGTTGAGCATCTTTTCTCATCGTACTATAATTCAGTAGACTGGGATAAACATGAGAAACAAGAGGCAAAGAGAAGGATTCACAAGAGGAATCATCAAAATGGACCTCTCCCTCCTAAATATATTCCTAAGCCACTGAGTTACTCCCAAAGGCAGAAGAGAAAGGTTGTTGGAGAAAACTACAGAGTGTTGAAAGACTATGGGGCCGAACTGAATTTGTTTTGGGGTTTACATGTTATTTAACTTAATGTAAAACTCTAAAATTTCTATCCATTTATATATAATATAAAATGATTTGTCCCTTATCCATTTCTATTTCTTTATCTTTTATGTCATTATATTTATTGTCATATGATGTTTTGATTTTTTTCAAATAGGGAAAATTGTTTAGAATATTGTCCACACGATTTCTGATTTGAAGAAGGCCTCAAGATGACAATAAACATCTTTTATTTGATGTTTGTGTTAGTTTTGATGTGACAGGTTTAACAAAAATGCTTGACTAATCAAATGTTAGACTTATGATCACTCAAACAGGATTTTGCCCTTGTAATCCCTATAAGTGCAAAACTCATGTTGACCTTTGATCTAATCCTATATTAGACAAGACATTATCATAAGAAAAATCATTGAAGCTAGGAGAGCTTAAAGACATAAGCTAAAATTTATCTAAGTCAAATATCTACTGCATATGCCAGAAGCTAAGTATTTTGTCGACTGCATCGATTGAATATACCTTAATGAAAATGTCGACTACATCGACTAAATGACTAAGGATAAAGTCAATTGCATCGACTACACGCTAAGTTATTTATCGACTGCATCAGTTACAAAGATAAGTAATTTGTTGACTGCATCGCTTAGAAGACAACATACTTTGTTGACTGCATCGACTGCATAGTAACAGAAGGATTTCTACAAAGTTGAATGTTTAAGTGCTGGAAGCTTTCGGTTAGGTTTTTAACATGCAACATGTTGACTTCATAATATCTATAAGTGATGAAGGACTTTGTCTACTACATCGACTGAAGTTTTACTTAGAAATTTTTACCGGCCTGAAGCATGTTCTAACGGCTCTCTACTGTGATTAAGCTGCAAATTGCGTAATCTATTTGAATTAAGTCAAATTCCGCTTTCTGCTGCTACAATTAAGGGTCTGCTAGAGGAAAAGATTTATTCTCATTGAATTCAGAATCATGCCTTTTTAAGAACTTTCCTTGGGCAAATATTTTAGTCGTTGGAGCTTTCCTTTTCAAGTCGCAATCTTGCTGCCGATCTAGTACTCTAAGCGATGCAGTCGACAAATTACTTATCTTTGCAGTCGATGCAGTTAATAAATAACTTAGTGTGTAGTTGATGCAGTCGACTTTATCCTTAACCATTTAGTCGATGCAATCAACATTTTCCTTAAGGTAATCAGTCGATGCAGTCAACAAAATATTTAAATTTTGGCCTATGCAGTCAACATTTGGCTTAGATAAATTTTAGCTTCTGCCTTTTAAGTTCTCTTATCTTCAATGATTTTCCTCATGATAATGCCTTGTCTAATATAGGATTAGATCAAAGGTCAACATGAGTTTTGCACCATGAGGGATTATAAAGGTAAAACCCTGTTTGAGTGACCATAAGTCTAACACTATATTAGTCAATCATTTCTGTTAAATCTGTCACATCAAAACAAACACGGACATCAAATATAAGAGGTTTATTATCATCTTGAGACCTTCTTCAAATCAGGAATCTTGTGAACAATATTACCAACAAAAGTGGAGGGGAAGATGACAACACTTCAAGTGGAAGGGAAGATGACAACTCATCAATAGAAGTCGAATGTCAAGAAGAAGATGATAAAAGAACAATATGTTCAAATCATTATTCCTCGTCCAAGAAATTTGTGAGCAAAACAAATTCCTCCTTTCTTGTTACAAATTCTCTTTATACATTGTGTGTTTGAAATTGCTAAACACAAGATTAAAAAAAATAAAGAATTATTAAATTTAAATTATGTTTATAAAGTAAAACTTTAAAAGAAAATTTTAATGTAGAATCTAATGTTGATCTTTTTATTTCTCTATCATGCTCTTTATTTGAAAATGTTATACCTTGTATTGATTGTAATACACTTAAAAATTCAAGATTTTTGAAAAAAAAACTCATAATTGCAAAAGTGCATAGTGAAAACTTAATAATGAAAATAATGTTCTAACTAATAAACTAGATTCACTAAACTCATTTGTGCAGAAAATTTCTAGTAATAAAAAATCTTTTATTTATATTTTAACAACAAAGTTGTGTAAGGTCTCTACAAGTGTCACAAATCTTATAAATCATACAATTAGTGGAATATTTAGTCATATGACAACCCTTACATTAAGTGCTCGTAGGACGAAGGGAGAATTTAGCATCCAATCTACTATCTCAGCTAGGTCCTCACTAACACAGAAAGCAGAAATCTCACAGCGAATAAGACAACCCTAGATCTTCTTTTCTCTGTGAAAAAACTTCGGCTCTATTTCCAGGTCCATATGGTGAAAGTGCTAAGTGCTGACACAATTGCCATTGCAAGAAATCTTTCATAAGCCAGAAGTATCAAGGAGAGTAGTGAAATTGGCAGTGGAGCTCGACACATTGGACATTCACTTTCTTCTACGACCCGACATCAAGTCTCAAGTGCTCACCGACTTCATCATCGAATCACCATCCGTCCCGAGGCAACTTCTACTCGTGACGCTATCGTTGGCTGTTGGACCTTGTATGTCGATGACTCCTTATGAGCTGAAGGAGCAGATGAAAGGTTGTTTCTTGTGGTCCATGAGGAGGTCTCTACAAAGTACATTCTCATACTGAAGTTCTCGGCCACCAAACTCTCATTGTAATGAGCGGTGACATGTCACCCTTGAGAATTTTACTGTTTATTAGTCTCAGATAAAATGTATAATTTGGTTGACACCGATCCGACCCCGTGATTTTTCACCCTCTTTGGGTTTTCCACATTATAAGTTATATTGCTAGCTCTTAGTTGTTTTGTGACTATTTGGGTACTCGACTTACTCTTGAGCTGAGACGGTTCATTTCAACTGATCTATAAGAACATCGAACAACCCGCAACAAAATATATAAATATATATATATATATAACAACAATACTCAAGCCATTATCCCACTATAGTGGGGTCGGCTATATGAATCCTTTTTCATCATTGTGCCCTATATTTAGTCATAATCACACTAATGCCTAAGTACATCATGTATTTCCTTATAATTTCATACCAAAGTTTTTATTGGTATACCTCTCCCCCATTTAATATGTCTAGTGACTAAACTCTCACAATACCTAACATGTGCCTCAAATGGTCTCCTTTGTACGTGTTTGAACTATCTTAGTCGAGCTTCTCACATCTTCTTTGCAATTAGTGTCACTCTTATTCTTATCTTTAATACATTCATTCCTAATTATATCCAGTCTTGTGAGTCCACACATCCACATAAGCATTCTCATCTCCGCTACTTTCATTTTTTTTTCTAAAATACACAATTCACTGTCCAACACTCAAAATCATAGAGCATCGTTGGTCTAATTGCAGTCGTGCCTTTAAGTATTATTTGTACATTACAAACACATAAGATCCCTGGCGTACTTCTCCACTTTAACCAACCTGCTTGGATTCTATGTATCACATCTTTATCTACACCACTATTTTTTTGAAATATCAATCCCAGATATTTAAAACACTTACTGCGTGAAATATCTTGAACACTCAACTTAATAACAGAGTCACGCGTCCTTCTAGAACTGCTAAATTTAAGCTACATATACTCAGTCTTTGCCCTGCTCAATCTAAAACAAGATTCAAGTTTCACATTTACACGCTCGCATGTCTCATCGACCAAAACATATCATCCACAAACAATAAACACTAAGGTATTGCTTATTGGATATGATTAGTGAGCTCATCTAGAATTCAAGTAAAGAAATAGGGGATTAAAGCTGACCCTTAATATAAGCCAACAGTGATAGAGAATTTCATTGTTATTCATCCAGATGTCCTCACCATCATCACTGAATTTGTATACATATATTTGATTATGTCAATGTATGATACATTTACACCTTTCTTTTCTAAGACTCTCCATAAGACCTCTCATGGTACTCTATCTTAAGCCTTCTCAAGTTCGATAAACAGCATCTGCAAATCTTGTTTTATTTCTAGATAGTTGTCAATGAGTCTCCTCAAGAGATGTGTAGCTTCCATGGTCGACCGTCATACCATGAATCAAAATTGATTCTCCGAGATACTAGTCTTTCGTCTTTCTATTACTTATTTTTATAGTTCTATTTTTCATTTTCTTTAGATTATCGTTTATATTTGATGTTTGAATTTTATGATAATGTTATGTTCATATACATCTATAATTTACTTAACTCTTCCAATCACAGTTCATTGTCGTTTGTTTCATTGTAAAATTGATAGAAATTTCTTTTCATCGCTCTTTGATAGTCACATCATCCGTCAAAATCAAATTTGTTTCATCTTTTTTGAATTTAACTCGACTTAAATCACTTTTCCTCTCTCTAGCTCGAGCAATTTTATATATATCACGCTCTCCATCTTCGGTATCCAATTGCTTATAAAATTCTTCATAAGCTTGATTTCTTGTTTTATTTATTGTATATTTAGCTACTTTCTTAACGACTCTATACTTTGTCAAGTTTTCATCATTCCTGCAAGCGTAAAGTGTTTTATAGTTGACCCTCTTTACCTTCACTCTGTCTTGCACTTCCTCTTTTCACCATCAAAATTCTTTATTTGGGGGTGTGCGGCCTTTTGACTCTCCAATTAAGTTTTTTTCACTTAATGTGAAGATATTACTTCACATAAGACACTATGATCAATATAAGAGTCATCGATTGGTTGTTTCATAAATATTTTCTCGAAAACAACCTGCTTTTTCGTCTTCAAGTTCTATTATCAAATTTTTGGCAATATTATATCTGTCATAAATTTATTATATTTAATTTACACGTCCAACATTACTAGCATATGTTGTTTTGTTAAACTTTCCTCTAGTATAACTTTGTAATCCTTACAAATTATTATTATTATATTTATATATATACTATATTAAAAAGTTATATGGTGGTCCGTCAATAGCGTGAGTTCGAAAATATTGGAAAATAGGAGGCCGTCGGATTTGAGTGTTTTGATCCAGAATCGTTGGATCTTTGGCTGCAAATAACTGATTAGGTTTGCAAATAAAAAAACCCAAAAAATCTCCCTTCTTCTCTCTCCTCAAACCCGAGAGGAAATTCCGCTCCCCCAATAGTTCAGTCTTCTCCACCGTCAGCAGCGGAGACGCCGGCGGCCTGACCGAAGACCTCCGGCGAGTTCGCCGGGAGCCGGCGAACCTTCCAGCGATATTCCGGTGGCGCTCCGGCGGGGCCACAGTCGGTGGTGGCCCCGCAGGAGCGCCACCGGAATACCGCCGGAAGGTTCGCCGGCTCACGGCGAACCCGTCCGAGGTCTCCGGTCAGGCCGCCGCCGGCGGAGAAGACCGACGGTTTTTTTTATTTTTTAAAAAAATCAAAAAATATTAATTAATAAGTAAAACATATTAAAAATACAGAAATATAATACATATAAGGTGTCACGGCGTCGGGGCGGGCGGAACCCGCAGCCGCAGGCCGGGTACTGTCGCGTCGAGGGGGGGACGTCGGGAGTACTGTCTTCAGAGGGGCGGGCAAAGCCCGCCGTCGCCGATTGGGTACTGTGGCGCGTAGCCATCGGGCCAGAGGCCCGTGCTTGTCACTCGTATATGTATGTATGTATATATGGGGAGATATAATATGCGGGCAAGCTTGCATGCGGGCGTACGAGCAGTGCTTTTTTGGGGGTCAAGATGGTCTCAAATCGAAAAGTGATCAACATGAAAGTTGTTCATCTCGCAGTAGCGATCTCGCCGCCCCAGATTTCGGGGTCCAAATTGAGGGCCAAGACGGCTCCAAATCAAAAGGTGATCAACATAAACGTTGTTCGTCTCGCCGAGATCTACAACTTTCATGTTGATCACTTTACGATTTGAGACCATTTTGACACTTGCCCGTACGCCCGCATATTATATCCCCCATATATATATATATATATATATATATATATATATATATATATATATATATATATATATATATATATATATATATATATATATATATATATATACCTATATACCTATATACCTATATACCTATACCAATATATATATATACCAATATATATATATACCAATAATTCAATATATATATATATTGGTATATATATAATACGCTCGAGCTTTTTGGGTGTAAAAAAGCTGGAGCGCGGTGTAAACTATCGTGTTAGGTTATATTCTTCCGATTGCACGATTGCAACGACAGATCGCACCTTCCCCCCTATCGCAATGTCGGAGGGCGATTTCCTGCAGCGCCGCGTGCCCGATTTCCTCCATCACTGGCGCAACAGTGTGAAACCCGGGGATTCCCACCCGGTCGCAGCTCGCCATCGTGAAGACCGGTGTTTTCCTCACCGCTGCCGAGCCAATCGTGAAACTCATATACCCAAAGAGAGCAAATTACCCAATTTGACCGAAACTGATATACCCACAATCTCGCCACCAAGAAAAGCTTTAAATCTCAAACCAAATACAAGAGAAAAGCACATAAGAAAAATAAAAAAATAAGAACATTTGAACTATACTAAAAAGAGTTTTCACTTGACTCGCTCCAGATAGAAGTTTTTTTCTATAACAATGAGATTCATAGGTTATTATATGACGGTTATCCTACTTATCCAATGGCTCAAGGGCTCTGCTATATGTTTGGATGCTCGCACAGGTCAAGTGAGCCACATTCGTGATTAGATTTTTGGGTTATAAGAATGAGCGATTTGGTATGCACGAGTGTGTATGAGAAAGTTCTCTACTGAGATTATAAAGTTTGTTTATGACGGTTGGAATCCACGAGTGTGTATGAGAAAGTTCTCTAGCATGTCAACAATGTCTACCAAAAAAAGTTGCTTCCTTGTTCTTTGTACTGTGAGCAAATAACCGAGTTCAGAAAAAGTAACAACTGTAATATGCAAATATGTGATAATGTAACAGATAATGTAAAAAGTCCAAGCTTATCTAAACTTATTGGCTTCACTACTTGAAGTTTATCTTATAGAATTCCCTGTAACATAAAGCATGGATCTGTAAGAAGAAAAGCAGAGTTTAATATAAAAACTTATCCTCGGTTTACTCTATTTTGCTTGCCAGCAATCACAATTGGTATCAGAGATTACAGGCTCTTACCGAGTATCATCATTGGATAAAATGGCCATATCCTCCAAAAATTACGCGCCGCAACTTCCTTTCGGAAAACAACGTATATTCTCACTCATCTATAACACGATCTTTGATGATCGTGATCGTCGAAATACGATCGTCACGATGTCGAGCATTCAAATGAAGTCCGGGGGCGTTGTGTACCCCTGCCCGCTTATGCCGCCCCCGGACCCCGCTGTCGTGGGTCCCAAAGATGTCGAGGGGGATCACACTTCGATTCCTCTAAGCTCACGTACCCGGTGTGAGAAACAGAGGACCGGGGTTCCACAACCCCAACAATCTAGTCAGTAATGGTCCACAACTACCAGAATATACTGAAGGTAGTAAACCATCTGAACCTTCTCTTCTTAACAATTAGAAGACAGTTAAAAGATATGATCAATCAGTGTCACTAATCCATCAAATATTTCTACAAATTATGAGTGCGGAAATAGCTAAACAAGCCTGGGATGCCTTAAAAATTGAATATAAAGGTAGTACCAAGGTAATTGAGATGAAGTTGCAGAGGCTATGGACAGATTTTGAATTGATTCATATGCACTCCGGTGAAACTACTGATTCTTTCATAGCCACGACTGTAAAGCTTATCAATCAAATTTGTTAGAAGATAGTAGGAATTAATGTAAAAGCCCATTGTAATTGTGGCTCATTTATGAGCACAAGTTTGTTTTAAGTTTAATCTCACATTGTATTCTTGGGATTTCTCTCTTCCTCTCTACCTATATATTTGTACTCATACTTAAAGTTTATACATGAAATATAGCCTACAAGGTTCATTGCTTCCATTTTCTACATGGTATCAGGGGGATACGGTCCGCCCTGTCCGTTTCTGTCTGCTGGGTCCTCCTGACTAACCGGGCGGTCACTTCTGGTTTCTAACCGCGGCTTCCCGCGCGGTTAGTTATTTCTATCCGCTTCTCTTGCTCTCTCTCGGGGTTTCCTCCTCTTCACCCCCTCCCCCTCATTCCCTTTTATAGACCTCTTGATGAGTGGGCCCTCCTTGTTCCCCTAACGGGACGGTCTCCTCCTGTCCTCTGGCGGCTTCCTTTTTCCACCTTTTCTTCCCGTCTTCTCGCACCGCATCTTGGTCTCGGCATTCTCCTATGTCGCTGGTGTGCTCATCTTGACCGTGCGGTCTGCTTTGCTTAAGTCTCTCTAGCTCCCCTTCACATTGTTGCTTCCCTACACGCTGCAACCTCCCTTCTCGCGCTGCAGGCTCTTCCCGCTGCGAACAGGCTCCCTTCCCGCAGTTGTTTCTCGCGCAGGCGACCTCTTTTTCTCGCTGCGGCTTTCTGAACCGCTGTGAGCACCGCATCTTGGTCGGGGCACCTTTCTGTGACGCTGGTGTTCTCGCCGAGACCGTGCGGTCTCCCTTTCCTAAGTAGCTGTGGCTGCCCTTCTCTCCAGTTGTGGCTTCCCTCCCTTGCTTAACTCGCTTCTATTTTTTTCCGCTCTCTTCAGGCTTCCCGCACAGCCTTCTCTTGCCGCTGTGGCTTCTCTACCGCTGCGGGCTCTGCTTCTTGGTTGCGGTCTCTTGCCGCTGGTGTGCTGACACCGAGAACAGTGCGGCTTCTCTTCCTCTCCTCCACCCGCTTTCTTCAGATTGTGGGTTGCCTCTCTTAGACGTTGCGGCCTCTCTACCCGCTGCGGGCTCCGCATTTTGGTCGCAACCTCTTGCCGCTGGTGTAGTGACACCGAGACCGTGCAACCTCTCTGCTTTTCCGCTCCGCTTTCCTCAGTTGGGAGGGGGGGTTACCCTCTGCTGTTGTCTGAGACTGTGCAGCTAGTTCTGTCCTCAAGTTGCGGGTTAGTGACACCAAGACCGTGCGGCTAGTGATGTCCGCTGGAGTTTCCCTCTGCTGCTGTCCTCTAACCGCTGCGGCTAGCTTCTTCCTGCGGCTTCATGGATTCTACCACTGCCTCCGGCGAGTCCGATGGTGCTTCATCTCTGCCACCTCGGGTTGCTTCCACTGCTACTGAACCTCGGGTTGCTTCCGGCGAGTCCGTCGCCGATCCCGCATCCCGACCCGTCGGGATGCGGGATCGGCGAACAAGAACAAGAAGAAGAAGAAGAACAAGAACAAGAAGAAGAACAAGAACAAGAAGAAGAAGAAGAACAAGAACAAGAACAACAAGAAGAAGAAGAACAAGAACAAGAAGAACAAGAAGAAGAAGAACAAGAAGAACAATAAGAAGAAGAACTAGAACAAGAAGAACAAGAAGAAGAAGAACAAGAACAAGAAGAACAAGAAGAAGAAGAAGAAGAAGAACAAGAAGAAGAAGAACAAGAAGAACAAGAAGAACAAGAAGAAGAAGAAGAACAAGAAGAACAAGAAGAACAAGAAGAACAAGAACAAGAAGAACAAGAAGAAGAAGAACAAGAACAATAAGAAGAAGAAGAAGAACAAGAACAAGAAGAAGAAGAAGAACAAGAACAAGAAGAAGAAGAAGAACAAGAAGAAGAAGAAGAAGAAGAAGAAGAAGAAGAAGAAGAAGAAGAACAAGAAGAAGAAGAAGAACAAGAACAAGAAGAAGAAGAAGAAGTATACCGTGGATCTTTTTTCACATTCCAATCCCTTGTCACTTCTATTAGTTCATAAGAATTCCTTCTCTATTCCAGTTTATTCCACATTTCTATTACTTCATCATTAGACGATGGAAGTTTCTGCTTCTCCATACATTTCAAAGCTGCTGGTCCTTTTTGTACACAATTTCTCCTTGCTGTGGCTAGAAAGTTTTGGCGATGTCTACTTGTATGGAAAACTCTATTCTTTTTTTTGAAAGATTCATTTGAGATTCTGTGGAGCTATCTAGATGCAAAAAAATTATGATTCTAAAACTATTATCATATATGTTTCATTAAATGAGATACATGGCATATTTTGTTTTGTTTAACTGGAGGGAATTTCAGTCCAGTTTTCAGTGTCTTTGGTTTACATTACTATCTAGTATTAGATGCAGCCACCATTACAATGTCATTGTTTTCAGTATATGGTATTTCATTCCAGTTTTCACCTAAAAATGGACTGAATTTCAGTCCAGTTTTCACTGAAAACTGGGCTGAATTTCAGTCCAGTTTTCAGTGTCTTTGGTTTACATTACTATCTAGTATTAGATGCAGCCACCATTACAATGCCATTGTTTTCAGTATATGGTATTTCATTCCAATTTTCACATAAAAATGGACTGAAATTCCGGCCAGTTTTCAGTGAAAACTGGGCTGAAATTCAGTCCAGTTTTCACTGAAAGCTGGGCTGAATTTCAATACAGTTTTCACTGAAAACTGGGCTGAATTTCAGTCTAGTTTTCACTGAAAACTGGGCTGAATTTCAGTCTAGTTTTCACTGAAAACTGGGCTGAATTTCAGTCCAGTTTTCAGTGTCTTTGGTTTACATTACTATCTAGTATTAGATGCACCCACCATTACAATGTCATTGTTTTCAGTATATGGTATTTCATTCCAGTTTTCACCTAAAAATGGACTGAAATTCAGTCCAGTTTTCACTGAAAATTGGGCTGAATTTCAGTCTAGTTTTCACTGTCTTTGGTTTACATTACTATCTAGTATTAGATGCAGCCACCATTACAATGCCATTGTTTTCAGTATATGGTATTTCATTCCAGTTTTCGCCTAAAAATGGACTGAAATTCAGTCCAGTTTTCAGTGAGAAGTGGACTGAAATTCAGTCCAGTTTTCAGTGAAAACTGGACTAAATTTCAGTCCAGTTTTCACTGTCCTTGGTTTACATTACTATCTACATTACTATCACCATTACAATGCAATTGTTTTTAGTGTTACTATCTACATTACTGTGATTCATATTGTGTTGTTCTCAAATTTTATGCTTCATTCATTTTTAGGCTTTGAAGTTTGGATTCAATTTTAGGCGAACAATGGGTAAACCTAAAGAAGGTGTAGTTTTTGCACAATGGGAAACTTCGCATGTACACATTTTTTGCGACTTGTGTATACAAGAGATTGAATTAGGCAATAGACCAAACACTCATTTTAGTAGAGATTGGTGGCTTAACTTGATTAAAAATTACAAAGAACGTACAACATTTAATTATACACGCGCACAACTTAAGAATAAATGGGATCAGTTGAAGCGTGAGTGGAAGCTATGGAGGGATCTCAAAAGAGGGGAGACTGGCTTTATTGAAACCAGAAACCTGATCTCTCGTGGAGTTCGGGGTCCCTGAAAGGGGTGACCTCACACCTACTACACTCGAGAGAACGTCACGGACCAAAGGATCAAGAAGCTAGGAATAGACCCTCGGCTCTAGCGCGGAGGTCCCGCCTCACACCCGGAAGGCTACCTGAGCACTTCCCCTCCCTAGCCAATACTCGAGCTAGGGTACCTTGGAGGAGCTCTCTCAACTCTACCAAGAAGAAGCTAAGGGAGGAGCAAGCAAGAAGAAGAAGAAGAAGAAGCAGTCCCCTCTCCAAGGCACCCAAGGGGGTCTATTTATAGTTTTCCAAAACCCCTTGGACCAAAATGACCGAGATACCCTCACGCCCAAAAAGCCTTGGGCCAATAGAAAACAGCCACGCCAGGGGGTAAAGGGGGAATTTCCCCCGAGGGCAAGAAGGTAAAACTGCAGGGGGGCAAGGGCGAGACCCTGGCCCCCGGCCGGTCTCGCCCCGCTAGGCCGCCGAGCAAGAAGAGGCGGGGGCGAGACCCTGGCCCCCGGCCGGTCTCGCCCCGCTAGGCCGCCGAGCAAGAAGAGGTAGGGGCGAGACCCTGGCCCCCGGCCGGTCTCGCCCCGCTAGGCCGCCGAGCAAGAAGAGGCGGGGGCGAGACCCTGGCCCCCGGCCGGTCTCGCCCCGCTAGGCCGCCGAGCAAGAAGAGGCGGGGGCGAGACCCTGGCCCCCGGCCGGTCTCGCCCCGCTAGGCCGCCGAGCAAGAAGAGGCGGGGGAGAGACCCTGGCCCCCGGCCGGTCTCGCCCCGCTAGGCCGCCGAGCAAGAAGAGGCGGGGGCGAGACCCTGGCCCCCGGCCAGTCTCGCCCCGCTAGGCCGCCAAGAGTTCGAAATACTTCAAAAAGCTTAAAAAACTAAGCACGCCTTACATAGGGTCCACTCTTCGCGAGCTGGGGCGGCCTGCGACCTGGCGGCCTGAGGCGGCTTGCGGCCTGGCGGCCTGGGCGACCTGAGCGGCCTGGCGGCCTGGGCGACCTGAGCGGCCTGGCGGCCTGGGCGGACTGGGCGGCTTGGGCGGCTTGCGGCCTGGCGGCTTGGGCGGCTTGCGGCCTGGCGGCCTGAGGCGGCTTGCGGCCTGGCGGCCTGAGGCGGCTTGCGGCGGCTTGCCAAGAGTGCCTTGGGGGGAGAAATATTTTCTCCCCCTACTAGTATGTTTTGCAAGTTCACCAAAAATTGGCCCCTAGGAGTGCAAAACTCCCAAAAAGCTTAAAAACTTGCTCACCTTGTTTTGGGGCCCAATCTTCGCGAATACGGGGTTGTACAGAATCCCCGCTCTTTTCGAGGTTGGCACAAGCTCGGAAAGAAACATCCAACCCAACGTATTCGCGGAGTGTAACTTCCCCTCGGGGTCAACCTGCCATGCCAGCTATGGGAGCCTGGGTGGCGAGACCTCCTCTGGGTGAAAACACTTAGCCTCCCCGAGGGGTCAACCTGTCAAGCCAGCTAATGGGAGCCTGGGTGACGAGACGACCTCGGGGTGCAAACACTTACTCTCCGCGAGAGGTACCACCGGCCCTGTCAGCTAGTGGGAGCCTGACAGCGGGACCATCTCGGAGCAAAGGGACTTACTCTCCACGAGAGGTACCACCGACCCTGCCAGCTAGTAGGAGCCTGACAGCGGGACCACCTCGGAGAAAAGGGACTTGGGCTACCACGAGAGATCAACCTACCCAGCCAGCTAGTGGGAGCCTGGCGGCGGAATCATCATCGGAGCTAAGGACTTGGGCCTCCACGAGAGATCAACCTGCCCTGCCAGCTAGTGAGAGCCTGGCAGCGGAATCCATCTCGGAGCTAAGGGACTCCACGAGGGATAGCCTCATCTAGTGAGAGCCGAGGGATCATCTCGGACTAAAGGACTGCCCTGCCTCCACGAGAGATCAACCTGCCCTGCCAGCTAGTGAGAGCCTGGCAGCGGAATCCATCTCGGAGCTAAGGGACTTAGCCTCCACGAGAGATCAACCTGCCCTGCCAGCTAGTGAGAGCCTGGCAGCGGAATCCATCCTCGGAGCTCAAAGCCAAGGGACTTAGCCTCCACGAGAGATCAACCTGCCCTGCCAGCTAGTGAGAGCCTGGCAGCGGAATCCATCTCAGCGGAATCCATCTCGGAGCTAAGGGACTTAGCCTCCACGAGAGATCAACCTGCCCTGCCAGCTAGTGAGAGCCTGGCAGCGGAATCCATCTCGGAGCTAAGGGACTTAGCCTCCACGAGAGATCAACCTGCCCTGCCAGCTAGTGAGAGCCTGGCAGCGGAATCCATCTCGGAGCTAAGGGACTTAGCCTCCACGAGAGATCAACCTGCCCTGCCAGCTAGTGAGAGCCTGGCAGCGGAATCCATCTCGGAGCTAAGGGACTTAGCCTCCACGAGAGATCAACCTGCCCTGCCAGCTAGTGAGAGCCTGGCAGCGGAATCCATCTCGGAGCTAAGGGACTTAGCCTCCACGAGAGATCAACCTGCCCTGCCAGCTAGTGAGAGCCTGGACAGCGGAATCTAAGGGACTTATCGAGAGATCAACCGGAGCTAGCCTGGCAGGGACTTAGCTAAGGGACTCCACGAGAGATCAACCTGCCCTGCCAGCTAGTGAGAGCCTGGCAGCGGAATCCATCTCAGAGCTAAGGGACTTAGCTCCACGAAGATCAACCTGCCCTGACTGAGAGCCTAGCCTCTAAGGGACAGCCTCCGAGAGATCAACCTGCCCTGCCAGCTAGTGAGAGCCTGGCAGCGGAATCCATCTCGGAGCTAAGGGACTTAGCCTCCACGAGAGATCAACCTGCCCTGCCAGCTAGTGAGAGCCTGGCAGCGGAATCCATCTCGGAGCTAAGGGACTTAGCCTCCACGAGAGATCAACCTGCCCTGCCAGCTAGTGAGAGCCTGGCAGCGGAATCCATCTCGGAGCTAAGGGACTTAGCCTCCACGAGAGATCAACCTGCCCTGCCAGCTAGTGAGAGCCTGGCAGCGGAATCCATCTCGGAGCTAAGGGACTTAGCCTCCACGAGAGATCAACCTGCCCTGCCAGCTAGTGAGAGCCTGGCAGCGGAATCCATCTCGGAGCTAAGGGACTTAGCCTCCACGAGAGATCAGCCTGCCCTGCCAGCTAGTGAGAGCCTGGCAGCGGAATCCATCTCGGAGCTAAGGGACTTAGCCTCCACGAGAGATCAGCCTGCCCTGCCAGCTAGTGAGAGCCTGGCAGCGGAATCCATCTCGGAGCTAAGGGACTTAGCCTCCACGAGAGATCAACCTGCCCTGCCAGCTAGTGAGAGCCTGGCAGCGGAATCCATCTCGGAGCTAAGGGACTTAGCCTCCACGAGAGCCTGCCCTGCCAGCTAGTGAGAGCCTGGCAGCGGAATCCATCTCGGAGCTAAGGGACTTAGCCTCCACGAGAGATCAACCTGCCCTGCCAGCTAGTGAGAGCCTGGCAGCGGAATCCATCTCGGAGCTAAGGGACTTAGCCTCCACGAGAGATCAACCTGCCCTGCCAGCTAGTGAGAGCCTGGCAGCGGAATCCATCTCGGAGCTAAGGGACTTAGCCTCCACGAGAGATCAACCTGCCCTGCCAGCTAGTGAGAGCCTGGCAGCGGAATCCATCTCGGAGCTAAGGGACTTAGCCTCCACGAGAGATCAACCTGCCCTGCCAGCTAGTGAGAGCCTGGCAGCGGAATCCATCTCGGAGCTAAGGGACTTAGCCTCCACGAGAGATCAACCTGCCCTGCCAGCTAGTGAGAGCCTGGCAGCGGAATCCATCTCGGAGCTAAGGGACTTAGCCTCCACGAGAGATCAACCTGCCCTGCCAGCTAGTGAGAGCCTGGCAGCGGAATCCATCTCGGAGCTAAGGGACTTAGCCTCCACGAGAGATCAACCTGCCCTGCCAGCTAGTGAGAGCCTGGCAGCGGAATCCATCTCGGAGCTAAGGGACTTAGCCTCCACGAGAGATGCCAGCTAGTGAGAGCCTGGCAGCGGAATCCATCTCGGAGCTAAGGGACTTAGCCTCCACGAGAGATCAACCTGCCCTGCCAGCTAGTGAGAGCCTGGCAGCGGAATCCATCTCGGAGCTAAGGGACTTAGCCTCCACGAGAGATCAACCTGCCCTGCCCTAGTGAGAGCTGACAGCGGAATCCATCTCGGAGCTAAGGGACTTAGCCTCCACGAGAGATCAACCTGCCCTGCAGCTAGTGAGAGCCTGCAGCGGAATCCATCTCGGAGCTAAGGGACTTAGCCTCCACGAGAGATCAACCTGCCCTGCCAGCTAGTGAGAGCCTGACAGCGGAATCCATCTCGGAGCTAAGGGACTTAGCCTCCACGAGAGATCAACCTGCCCTGCCAGCTAGTGAGAGCCTGGCAGCGGAATCCATCTCGGAGCTAAGGGACTTAGCCTTCACGAGAGATCAACCTGCCCTGCCAGCTAGTGAGAGCCTGGCAGCGGAATCCATCTCGGAGCTAAGGGACTTAGCCTCCACGAGAGATCAACCTGCCCTGCCAGCTAGTGAGAGCCTGGCAGCGGAATCCATCTCGGAGCTAAGGGACTTAGCCTCTACGAGAGATCAACCTGCCCTGCCAGCTAGTGAGAGCCTGGAAGCGGAATCCATCTCGGAGCTAAGGGACTTAGCCTCCACGAGAGATCAACCTGCCCTGCCAGCTAGTGAGAGCCTGGCAGCGGAATCCATCTCGGAGCTAAGGGACTTAGCCTCCACGAGAGATCAACCTGCCCTGCCAGCTAGTGAGAGCCTGGCAGCGGAATCCATCTCGGAGCTAAGGGACTTTCCATGGACCACAAATATTTTTCGGTGGTTTCTACCATTAATCATAGCCAATACAACGCAAGCTAAGTTCATTACAAAAAAGATGATTCACTTCTCTCTTACCTCCCTCTTCCCCCGTGAATCATCCGATCCTTCCCCGGGTGCCCACATCAACCCTGTCCTCACATCTCTCCTCTGTTGCCTCGGGTCGGACTTCTTCAATCCGCACCGGGTCTTGCGCTTGTTGAGGCTGATGAGGTTGCGGTGCTGGGGCTCTTGTCCTTCTCAACTCCAGAAATTCGGGGCAAGTAGATGTCGCGTGGCCTTCCTCCTGGTGGAACTCACAGTAGGGTAACTCTACTCTGACTCTTTTCCTTCCCGTGCGGTTCCTCCTCTCCCTTCGACCAATTTCCATCGCTTGTTGTGGTGGGGGTAGGAGTTGCCTAGGGCTTGCCTCTGGAAGTTGAACCTTCCTTGGCCCCCATGAAAGTTTCCCCCATCATGGGCGTAACCTCTTCCCGGGCCCTGAGTGGGTCCTCCCTGCTGCCTCCAACCTGGCTCTGGACCCTCCTGAGCTCTCCGCTCCTCTCTCCTTCTTCCCTCCTGGGGCCTCGAGCCACCTTGCTCCTTTTCCTCTGTCTCTGTCATCTTTGCCAATTTCTTGACAAACGCCGGGTTGGCCGCTTCCATGGCTATCTCCTCTGCCGCCCTTTCCATCAGCTCCGCGAAGGAAAGGGGGGCCTTTCGGGTCAAGCTCATCTTGAAGAAGCCCTCCTTCAGCCCAACAGTGAAGGCCATCTGGAGAGCATACCCTGGCATCTCCTGGACCTCCAGGATCTCTTCTTGGAACCTATCAACGTAACGGGCCAGCGACTCCTCGGCCCCTTGTCTTATCAGGAAGATGGACTCAGGACTCGTCTTCCGCTTCTTGGAGGTGGAGAAGCGGAGCTGGAAGCTTCGGCTCAAGTCCTCGAACCCATAGATCGACCTCGGAGGGAGTTGATGGAACCAGTCCCTTGCCTTTTCCTTCAACGTGATCGCAAAGAGGCGACACTTAAAGGCGTCCGTCATCGGCCTGATGGAGACGGCATCCTCGAACCACTGCAGATGTTGGACGGGGTCATCCTTCCCCGTATAGTAAGTCATGTCTGGCTCTCTGAACCCCTCGGGAACGGGAGCTGAGATGATCAGCTCGCTGAAGGGTGACCCCCTAAGGGGTGGTCTCGCCACTTCTACTCGCGCGGCCTGCTCCCCTGGGAGGTTGGCACTCGCCGGGCTAGAGAACAACTCTCGGCCGGTGAGGTCTCGCTCGACCCCATCGCCCATCCTCTCCTTCCCTGGCCTTCTTCCTGGTGCACTTCCTTCTCCCCCTGTTGGGGTCATCTCGCCTAGACCCCTGGGAGTCGACTCGTCGAGGGGGGGAGCTAGCTCCTGGGGGGTCGGGGTGGAGCTGCCACCCTGAGGAGCGATGCTTCGCAACATCTCCATGATGCCTTGGATGGAGGCCATGAACTCTTGCCTCCCCACAAAAGGTCCTGGGGTGGGGAGCTCGCCGAGATCATCACTCCCTCCTTGACCTCCCGTCATGACACTCTCCCGAGATCTTCTATGCTGGTCACTCTCCACGCTCACCGCACCAAAATGTTGAAACCAGAAACCTGATCTCTCGTGTAGTTCGGGGTCCCTGAAAGGGGTGACCTCACACCTACTACACTCGAGAGAACGTCACGGACCAAAGGATCAAGAAGCTAGGAATAGACCCTCGGCTCTAGCGCGGAGGTCCCGCCTCACACCCGGAAGGCTACCTGAGCACTTCCCCTCCCTAGCCAATACTCGAGCTAGGGTGCCTTGGAGGAGCTCTCTCAACTCTACCAAGAAGAAGCTAAGGGAGGAGCAAGCAAGAAGAAGAAGAAGAAGAAGAAGCAGTCCCCTCTCCAAGGCACCCAAGGGGGTCTATTTATAGTTTTCCAAAACCCCTTGAACCAAAATGACCGAGATACCCTCACGCCCAAAAAGCCTTGGGCCAATAGAAAACAGCCACGCCGGGGGGTAAAGGGGGAATTTCCCCCGAGGGCAAGAAGGTAAAACTGCAGGGGGGGCAAGGGCGAGACCCTGGCCCCCGGCCGGTCTCGCCCCGCTAGGCCGCCGAGCAAAAAGAGGCGGGGGCGAGACCCTGGCCCCCGGCCGGTCTCGCCCCGCTAGGCCGCCAAGCAAGAAGAGGCGGGGGCGAGACCCTGGCCCCCGGCCGGTCTCGCCCCGCTAGGCCGCCGAGCAAGAAGAGGCGGGGGCGAGACCCTGGCCCCCGGCCGGTCTCGCCCCGCTAGGCCGCCGAGCAAGAAGAGGCGGGGGCGAGACCCTGGCCCCCGGCCGGTCTCGCCCCGCTAGGCCGCCAAGAGTTCGAAATACTTCAAAAAGCTTAAAAAACTAAGCACGCCTCACATAGGGTCCACTCTTCGTGAGCTGGGGCGGCCTGCGACCTGGCGGCCTGAGGCGGCTTGCGGCCTGGGCGGCTTGCGGCCTGGCGGCCTGGGCGGCCTGGCGGCCTGGGCGGCCTGGCGGCCTGGGCGGCCTGGGCGGCTTGGGCGGCTTGCGGCCTGGCGGCCTGGGCGGCTTGCGGCCTGGCGGCCTGAGGCGGCTTGCGGCGGCTTGCCAAGAGTGCCTTGGGGGGAGAAATATTTTCTCCCCCTACTAGTATGTTTTGCAAGTTCACCAAAAATTGGCCCCTAGGAGTGCAAAACTCCCAAAAAGCTTAAAAACTTGCTCACCTTGTTTTGGGGCCCAATCTTCGCGAATACGGGGTTGTACAGGCTTGGGTTGGAATCCAACCAAAAGAATTATTGATGCTTCTGATGAATGGTGGGAAGAGCGCATTAAGGTTAATATTGTGCATTTTTAGTTATTTTCCTTAAAGACAATTATGTGTATTTTTCATAACAGTTTTTCTTATTATAGATGTTACCAGCCGCGAAGAAATTTCGATATACAGGCATAGCACCCGAGCTCGAAGAAAAAATGGACAAGATGTTTAGCTCGGTAGTTGCTACGGGAGAGAAATCATGGATCCCATCAATGAGAGAAATGCACCCTATGTTTTCTGAGCCCGAGCCTATTTCTGATGATGATGATCTAGTAGTGGAAAATATTGCTACCCCACCTACTAACATGAACGATAGTGCGGATAAACAATTTGATGGCGACACGAGTGGAAGTAAAGGACATGATGCTGGTTCAACTTCTAAAACGTCGTCAGGGATAAAGCGATTCCGTAAAGGGAACATAAAAGACGCAGGCATAAAAGAGGTCATGATGGCTCGAGTTGAAGGGTTACTTGACGTCACACGTTCTGTTGGCCTTACAGTTGCAGCACCACTTGTCCCGCCTAGCATATATATGTTGAGCGAGGCAGTGCACGAGCTAGAGAAGTTTTCAGAATTATTTAATGATACAGACATGTATGATTTTGCCACGTTGTTCTTCATAAATCTCAATAATAGGATAATTTTCCTGAATCTCCCAGACGATAAGAAGGTTTCGTGGTTGAAGAAACGTTACATGGAATCTTTGAAGTGAAGTTCTTATACCAAGCTCATGTTTTGTAACTCATGTTATGTAATATCACTAGAGTATTTTGGAACTCATGTTTTGTAATAACTAGTCTATATCATGCTCGTGTTTTATAGTCTCTACATTTTGAAACTCTTGTATTGAAACTCATGTAATGGTTTACTATTTTTTCATTGACATGTTGTGGAGCACATGTTATATTTTACTGTGTACAGTTGACATCTATAGAAACTCTTGTTATGAAATTATTGTTATGATACTCATACTTTCTCTACATTCATGATGATATTTTTCTTAGGTTATCAGTATGACAGAAGAGAACATGAATGACGATGTTATGATTGATGATGAAGAGTTCATGCTAATTCACCAAAGAAACCGCCAACACCGATTTATTATTTACCAAAACCTTATTGTAACAACATCTGTTGTAATAAGTGAATACATTCGGCCATCTCTTACAAAGATACCTTGCATGACCTCTAAACAAACTGGGGAGAAATGGGTGGCAGAGTTATTAGAAGGGCATCCAGGAAGGTTTTTTGATAATTTTCGCATGTCCAAACAAATATTCTGTGACTTATTGATTTTATTAGAAGAGTCATATGGTTTAAAAGGATCAAGAAGGACTGCAACTCGAGAGGTCTTGGGAATGACATTATACATTCTTGGCCATCATGAAACTCTGCGGAAGACATCAGAACGCTTCCAACATTCAACTGAAACAATTAGTCGATATTTCGAGAAAGGGTTACGTGCACTGTCAAGTCTTTCAATAGATATCATAGCTCCTACTGATCCACAGTTCAGAAATACTCCCGCGCACATTGAAAATGATGGCAGATACATGCCTTATTTTAAGGACTGTATTGGAGCAATTGATGGGACTCATGTGGATGCTTGCATTCCGGTACATGAGCAAGTCGCATATATTGGTCGACATGGATCACCAACTCAGAATGTCATGGCAGTGTGCGATTTCAATATGTGCTTCACATATGTGGTACCTGGCTGGGAGGGTTCGGCACATGATAGCCGCATTTATCATCGTGTTGTGCGAGATAGAAGTTGTAAATTTCCATATGCGCCTGCAGGTAAATTTCTCACTGCATTTATCAACTATTATTAATTTTTTGGTCATATTAAATCATTTTAATACAGGGAAATATTACTTGGTGGATGCTGGATATCCGTTAGAGACGGGCCTTCTGAAACCATTTCCAGAAACAAGATATCATTTGGCGGACTTCGCTCGAGGCAATCGGCCAACTGAAGGTCGCCGTGAAAAATTTAATCAAGCACACTCATCTTTGCGTTCTGGTATTGAACGTAGCTTCGGCGTATGGAAAAATAAATGGCGCATCCTTAGGAAGATGCCACAATACTCATTTTCAAAGCAATGCATAATTATTGTGCCTACAATGACCCTCCATAATTACATAAGAAGACATCCATCTAGGATTGATCCAGAGTTCAGAGCATGTGATCTTGATGAAACGTTTGTGCATCCTGAGGCATACGAACATAGGGTTCAACATCGACGAACCAACGGGATCACAGCTCCGAGCGTAGAGCCAGTTACACATGAGGGGACAGGTGCATCTGAGATGTATGCTCTGAGAGAATTCATTGCAGACCAATTAGAACATGCTGGCAGGTACGATTCATACACATGTACTTTAACAAATAAAATATTTATTTGAGATTAAATTTATCTAATCTGACGTAACTACTTTTTGCAGATGATATTTGTTTGAGTTGAAAAAGAACGACGATCATCAATTCACAAATTTGTATCGCTACTATTTATGTCGAACAAATTGTTAATTTTAAGTTGAACATCATAAATTATGCGAACTTTTTAATTTTATCCCTGTTTATTTTTCATTACTGTTTAATTTTCATTACTGTTTAGTTCTGCACCACTATTTCACACAGCACTGCAAATACAGTTTTCCAAACAGTTTCATAAATTTTTTCACTACTGCAAAACAGCTGATTCCTACACCACTGCTTCCTGCACAGCCACAGCTTAGCCAAACAGACCCTATATCTCTCTCTGGCAAAATGAACTTTGTGGAATGGGTTCATTCAGTTCGTCGGGTACTCCAGACAAAAGGACTGCTTCATCACTTAACTCGGACTACTTCTACCGTTCCTACTGACGAGTGGCTTCGTGATGACGGTTTTGTGCAATCCTGGCTTCTTATCTCCATGGATACTGAGCCATATAGGATGGTCATGTATCATGACACGGCTAAGTCCATGTGGGAGGAACTCCACTTCTTCTATTCTGACCAAAACAGCCTCCAACATTTGTTTGACATCATCACGGATCTTCAATCCCTTGATTCCGAGATACCTGGCGATATGACTTCCTTCGTTGCCAAGGCCAAGACACTTGTTGAGAGATGGATTCAACACCAGCCTCCTACTACCGATTTGGTTGCCCAACGGGCACTAAAAGAAGCTGTCAGGATTGCCATGATGATGGAAAGGGTTCCTTCGCATCTGCACAGTGTTTGTGCTCAAATACTCTCCTCTGCCACTACTCCCTCTCTCTCTGATGTTTGCTCCATGCTTCTGAAGGTCACTCTGCCACCCGAGGCTCCTCTGCCTCCCTCTCCAGCTCTTCTCCAGTTACCGTCACCACATCCCTCCACTCGTGGCACCTCGACCCGCAGGGGTCACCATTCGTCTCAGGGACGTACTGGAACCCCCCCCCCCCACCCCTAAATGCACTTTCTGTGCTCGGGAAAAACATCTGGAGGTTACCTGCTATCGTAAGCATGGTCTGCCACCCCCACCTTGCTGTTTCTACGAAGGCCGAGTCTCCGCCCTTGGTTTCTTCAACTTCCTCAAATGCTCAGTCTGACATTGATGCTCTCCGCACCCAGCTTCAGCAACTCCAAGGGGTGATTGCTCGCTCCTCGGGCTTTGTGGCTTCCATCGCCAATGAAGGTATAACTTGTCTATCTCGGAGTTCCCACTGGATTGTGGACTCGGGTGCCACTCACCACATTACTTGCCAGAAGCCACTGCAATACTTGGCCGCTCCTCATCCTAAGTTCATTACTGTTGTCAATGGTGACTCCACCTCTGTCTCAAGAGCTGTTGATATCCATCTCACACCCAACCACTCCTTAACCTCGATTCTTCATGTTCTGGGCTCCCCGTTCAACTTGCTTTCTATTAGCCGTCTTACCCAAGATCTTGATTGCTTGCTATGTTACATTCTCACCATCTTCTTTTATTGTGCAGGATCGGCAAACGCGAAATAGTATTGGTAGCAGACGGCTGTCTCATGGTCTTTATCTTCTTGATGTCCTTACATCAACCCTTTTTGTCGACTCCTCAGTTGAGTGGCATCGTCGGCTTGGACATGCTCCCCTCCAGATTCTAAAGCAAGCTCTTCCGGATGTCTCCTTGAATGAGTTTACTTGTGAGTCATATATCTTTGGTAAACAACATCGAGTTTCTTTTAGTCCTGTCTGTAATCAGAGTAGTACTTCTTTATCCACTATCCATTCTGATATTTGGGGCCCTTAAAAAATCCCTAGTGTATTTGGGTATCGCTACTTTGTTACCTTTATTGATGATTACTCTCGAGTAACATGGTTATATTTACTACGGGATCGTTCTGAACTAACTTCTATATTCCGTACGTTCATTACTGAACTTCGTACTCAGTTTTCTTCTCCGCTTAAAATTATTCGCACTGACAATACGCGGGAATATACGAGCCGAACGTTCGCCTCAATTTGTGCTGAATTTGACATTATACATCAAACATATTGTGCTTACACTCATCAACAAAATGGTGTTGTTGAGCGCAAAAACCGACATCTTCTTGACGTTGCCCTCTCCTTAATGCTCCAGATGCAGGTTCCCATTAAATACTGGAACTTTGCTGTTTCGGCTGTGTGTCATCTCATTAATCGTCTGCCGTCCTCCGTTCTAAACTTCGTCACTTCGTTTAGCCTCCTCTTTCCTTCTCAATCTTTGTTTCCTCTCCCACCTCAGGTGTTTGGGTGTGCTTGCTATGTCCATAACCTGTGGATAAATTTGCCCCTGTGCAACCAAATGTATGTTCGTAGGGTACTCCCGCACTCAAAAAGGGTATGTGTGTTACTCTCCTGTCGAACGAAAAGTGGTTGTGTCCGTTGATGTTACTTTTCTAGAAGGCCAACCCTTTTAGTCATCCACTTCAATACCTCCTTGTGTACACTGTGTGCCTCGTCCTGCTATCCCAGTCACGACTTCTCTACCTCCTCTTCTTCCAACACCCCACGTGGAACCACCAGCCCCCAAACCACCAACACCCACACCACTAGCAACTAAACCCCCTCTCATTTGTGTCTACACTCGCCGTAGTTTGAACTCCGGAGCCCAGCCACTGCTACCGTCTACCAGTACTATCTCGCAGCCAGCTGACCCTGCCCCCGCCTCTACTGCTCATCCTCTGGCCAACTATATTTTGCTACATCGGCTCTCTCCTCCTCTGCTCAAATTTGTTCTTTCACTTTCCTCTATTTCTCTACCTAACACTGTGCAAGAGGCTCTCCAATACCCTGCGTGGAGTGCGTCAATGGAAGCTGAGATGTCAGCCCTTTGGGCTAATCATACTTGGGATTTGGTACCTCTTCTGTCTGTCCAGTCCCGCGTTAGCTGTAAATGGATCTTTGTCATTGAACATACTCCGGATGGGGCTATCGATCGCCTCAAAGCCCGTCTTGTGGCTCGTGGGTTCACTCAGCAACAGGGCTTGGACTATGAGGAGACTTTCTCCCCTATCGCCAAACTAAATTCAGTTCGGGTCCTTATCTCACTTGTTGTTCATCGCCGCTGGCCACTACATCAGCTAGACATTAAAAATATTTTTTTTATTGGTGATCTCCAAGAAACGGTTTTCATGAACCAACCTCCCGGGTTTGAGACCACGGAGGAGTTTAGGGTGTGCCGACTGCGTAAAGCTATCTATGGTCTCAAACAATCCCCTCGAGATTGGTTTGAAAAATTTAGCAAGGCTGTTCGTGATATTGACTTTCAACGAAGCTCGACAAACTTCTCTCTTTTTACCTGTCATCGATCAACAGGGATAGTGATTCTCTTAGTCAATGTGGATGATATTTTGATAACTGACGATGACTCTACCGGGAGACAACAAATCAAACAACACTTAAACTTTGTCTTTCAAACGAAAGATCTGGGAAACCTTCGATACTTCCTTGGACTTGAGGTTGCTCGAAGACCGGATGGCCTAGTCCTATCTCAATGGAAATATTGTCTTGACCTTCTTCAGGATGCTAGTTATTTCGGATGTAAACCCACGGAAACACCTATGGATGTCAACCACAAGCTAAGTGCTCATGAAACCGAATCAGATTCTCTACTTACAAATCCTGAATATTATCGGCGCCTTGTCGGAAAACTGATATACCTAACAGTTACAAGACCCGATATCTCTTTAACTGTTGTAGTGGTTAGTCATGTTAAATTTTCTCAAAATGGTCAGCAAGATAGCCCAAAGCCAAATTAATATTTTCGGCACTACCCAGTTCACACTTTGATCTAACGGAAACCCAGGGATCAAGCTCAACACAGCAAGCACATGGAAAAACAAGCAGATTTTATATTCATTTACACTTCTTTACAAGACGAGGTATACGTAGCGAGACATGATTTCGCTAGTACAATAACTATAACAGAAAGCACAAAATCAAGCCGGGCGGACAGCACTGGAAACCGCCGAGACCGCCGAAGTCGTCAAGTCCGTTGAAGCCGCCCGAGCTGAAGCTACAACACGCCGAATAGACACGGAGTCCGCCGAAGCCGCGAGGCCGCGCGGACACACCGTTATTCTCCTACTGCTGATGAACTAATGAACATACCGTCTACCCGCCTGAGACTGGCGGACAGGTTATTGGAACTTGCAAAGTTGAAGCAGAGAACTGACAAGCCGCAGAGCGACCTGCTGAAACCACAGAGACCACACACTTCCAAGTACTTGACCGAAGTCAAAGCCAAACTCCTGGCTCCTTGAAGCTAGTCACGCGACCTGCACACAGCAACCAGTTAACTCTGATTCAATCCGCGCGGACAGAAAACTGAGACAGCAGCACTTTGACGAGCCCCCACTAACTGTTCACTCAGTTACTGTAGACGTGTCGGGGGGGTCCTATTTATAGGTAAGGTGAGGAGTGTGGTCACCGCCCTAATGGATAGCGACACCACCCCAGCCCGCGCGCTAACAAACACCCGTCCGCCGAGTCCGCAAGGACTTAGCCGGATTCCAAGGAATAAACTGTCAGGAGCAAGGCAGTCACAACAAGGCGGACTTGCCTCACACTATGCGGACAAGCACCAGTCTGCACAGTCCGCACATCACCAAATGGACAGCCACCCCTTCAGCAACAGTCCGCACACAAAAAGAGGCAGTCCGCATAGTGCACGACCCAAGCCTCCATCCGCCACAAGCTCACGACCAAAGGCAGAGTTAGCAACAGTCCGTCCGGTCAAAGCGGACTCGGCGGATACAGCGGACACACTGGACTTATCACAGAATGTGACCAAGTCCAGAAACACAAAGGGCCTAACGCGAGCTTGGCGGACAAGGCTCAGTCCGCCAACACCCAAAACGAAAACGCCAACTCTCCTCCAGAGTTAGGCAGAGTCCGCAAGCCAACTCGCACAGCTACCCAAACGATCAACTGCCGGACTCCACACACCAGTCTGCGCAGACATCCACAGCATCTGTTGTACTACCAGAGCTCGGTAAGGCCACAGCCAAACTCCTAAGGCCAGTCCGCAACAGCGGACACCGCGGACACGCCAGTCCGCAAGCCTCCCGTGGATAGGACCCAATCTGCCGGTTAAACACAAACTTGCAACATGGCCCACTGAATAGAGCACTGCCTACAGCCTGCAACCTCTGTCCGCTCAGGCCGCGCCTCAATCAGCCAAGCCTCCAAAAAGGCCAACACCCTGTCCGCAGACAGCAGTCCGCCCAGGCCGCGGACTTAGTCCGCTCAAGCAGCTCAGAAGAACAGCCATAACCAACTAGGCCTATCACCAGGCCGCATAACAGCAGTCCGCCAAGTCTGCCAACTATCTCCGCTTAGACCGCTCAACAAGGCCAAGCCAGCAAGGCAACCAACGCCTTATCCGCAGACAACAGTCTGCCCAGGCCGCGGACTTACTCTGCACAGGCCGCACAGAACAGCCAACAACCCAGGCCTATCACCAGGCCGCATAACATCAGTCCGCCCAGTCCGCCCAGTCCGCTGACTATGTCCGCTCAGGCCGCCCGGCCTGCCCATCAACCACTTTCACTTCACAAATTTCAACACTCCCCCTTGAAGTGAGAAGTGGTGATCAAGCCCAGCAAGCTGCGCAACCGCTCAAAAGGCCCCTTCGACAGTGGTTTCGTGAATATGTCAGCAAGATTATCTTCACTCCGAATATGCCCGACCAGAAGAGATACCACCAACACCTTCTCCCTTATGAAGTGGTGATCGATCTCAATATGCTTGATCCTAGCGTGACACACTGGATTGTTTACCAGCTTGAGAGCACTCTCGTTGTCACCCCGGAGTAAAGTTGGCTCTTGCACTTCTTCATGCACATCCTCTATAAGCCTCCTCAACCAGACGGCTTCCCGAGCAGCCAAGGCCGAAGCCTTATACTCTGCCTCCGTAGTTGAGACGGACACCGAGTCCTGCTTCTTGCTACACCAAGAGATGCTAGCTGATCCGCAAGTGAACATATAACCTGAAGTTGACCTTCGATCATCCGAATCACCGCCATAGTCAGCATCCGTGTACCCAAGCAAGGCAAAAACTGAGTCCCTTTTATAGAGAAGTCCCATGTCAGAAGTTGTCTTGACATACTTCAGAATGTTCTTTGCCGCCACTAGATGAGACTTCCTTGGTTCAGCCATAAACCGACTTACTCGGCCAACAGCGTAAGCAATGTCTGGCCTTGTAATCGTCAGGTAAATCAAGCTCCCAACAAGAGCTCTGAACACCAAGGGCTCAGGAAGAATCCTTCCCTCATCTCGTCGAAGCTTCACCCCATGTTCCAGTGGAGTAGAGCAACTCTTTCCTTCGCCCATGCCGAACCGCTTCACAATGCGATCTGCATATCCTCTTTGGCAAATGAATATACCGCTCTTCTTCCTCTCCACTTCAAGACCGAGAAAGTGATGAAACTCTCTCAAGTCTTTCATCGCGAACCGTATAGCAAGCTCAGCCTTGAGCCTTGCTACTTCCTCCTATGAATTCCCTGTGATGATCATGTCATCCACATACAGCAGGACCAAGACATGAAGCTCCCCCTTCTTCTTGACGAACAAGCTGGAATCTGAGTTGGAAGTAAGATAACCGCAAAATTGCAAATACTCTGTTATCTTCCCATACCAAGCTCTAGGAGCTTGCTTCAACCCATAGAGAGCCTTCGTGAGCTTGCAGACATAGTCCGGATGATCTTCAGAGACAAATCCAAGTGGCTGATCCATGAAAATGTCTTTGTCAATTTCTCCGTAAATAAAAGCATTCTTCACATCAAGCTGCCACATCCTCCATCCCTTGCTAGCAGCCAAGGCGATCACCACTCTAACTGAAGTCATCTTTGCAACCGGACTAAACGTCTCCTCATAGTCTTCTCCATACTGCTGTGAGAATCCTCAAGCGACCAGGCGAGCTTTGTATCTATCAATGCTCTCATCAGCCTTGTTCTTCAACTTAAACACCAACTTACAAGTCACTGGAGTAATGTCATCAACCTTGGGCACAAGATCTCAGGTTTCATTCTTCTTGAGAGCAGCAATCACTTCCTTCATGGCATCTTCCCACTCCTTGACTCTAGTGGCCTCATTGAAGTTTGCAGGCTCTCGCTCATCCAGAGGACCTGCAAAGAAGCAGGAGACAAAGCTCACTGCATTCTCATCACAGTAACGAGCCGGTGGCTTAATAACCCTCTTCGATCTCTGAAGGGTTTGCTCCTTGCTTACTAACTCTGTTGCTTCTTCAGACTCAACTCCTACTTGGGGCAAGCTTTGAGCAATGCTCCCCCTGCTTCCTGAGCCAGAAGGCTCAGCCTCAGAGTTTGAAGCAACAGAAGCTGCTGGTGAAACAACAAGCTCCTCTTCCAAGCCTTCAGCAGCCACCATCAATTTTCATCAACCTTGCTTCCGGTTAGCTCAACCGAGCCACCTCCATACGACGTCAGCTCGTCAAAGACAACGTCTCTTGACACAACGAACTTCTTCATCGCAGGATCCATGCATTTCCATCCCTTCTTCCGTTCATCGTAGCCAACAAAGACAAGTTTCCTTACCTTTGCATCCAGCTTAGTCCGTGAAGCATCCGGGACATGCACATAGCAAGTTGAACCGAACACCCGAAGGTGTCCCACACTAGGTTTCTCCTTCAGCAATAACTCAATAGGAGTCTTCATGTTGATCAGGCTGAGTGGCATCCGGTTGATGATATAAGAAGCACAAGACATCCCTTCCGCCCAAAAGGACCTTGGGATGTCTTTCGCATGAAGCCAGCATTTGCAAGTTTCCGTCAAATGAAGGATCTTCCGCTCCGCTACTCCATTTTGTTGTGGAGTGTGAGCACAAGTGAACTCTCTCTGAATTTCGTGCTTCCTGCAGAAGTTAGAAAACTCGGAGGAAACAAATTCACCCTCGTTATCAGTTATAAGGTTCTTGATCTGCAAGCCAAGTCGGCCCTCCACTAGCTCCTTGAACTCCACAAACAACCGAAAGGCTTCAGACTTCTCCTTCAAGAAATAAACCTAAGAATATCTTGAGTAGTCATCAATCAAAACAAGCATGTATTTGTTTCCACCAAGTCTGGCAGTGACAGTTGGTCCCACCAAGTCGCCATGAATGCACTCCAATGGTTACTTGCTCCTTGTTTGTGATTTATCAAACGGAAGGCGATGTGCCTTACCGTATTGACACCCCGCGCAAACATGCCCGTTACCAAAGGAGGACAACTTAGGCAAGCCTCTCACCAAACTTCTACTAGCCATAGCCTTCAGCTTGTCCATTCCTACATGCCCCAGCCTCTCATGCCAGATAGCAGCGCTATCGTTGGCTTTCATACGATCAACATAAACATTAGTAGCAAGAACAAATAAGTTCTTAACTCTCCTTCCTATATGAGCAACATCAGCCTTAACCGCTGATACGTTGCGAAGGAACCTCACGTCTGTTGGCCCAAACAGAACGTGATAACTAGCATCTACTGCATTGGTCACAGAGAAGATGTTCTTCTTCATGCCCGGCACGTGATACACACTCCTTAATGTGAGTGGCCCGGGATCACTACCCAAAGACACGACCCCCTCTTTCTCTACTGCATAAACAGTGTTATCAGCAGTTATGATAGCTTCGTTACCTGAGTATGCTTGCAAGGAAGAGAACTTCGATTTGTCTCCGTGAGGTGATAACCACACCCGGAGTCCACGATCCACTCGTCGTTGAAGTCCTCAGCAGACAAGGCACGGACACAAGTGCCCGTCATGAAGGCTCCACCCCACTCTGCTTCCTCACTCTTAGAGCAAGCTTCCTACTTGCCTGCAGCATGCCCAGGCTGCAGCTTGACCTTGCAGTCCCGCTTGAAGTACCCTCGCTAATGGCACCTGTAGCACTTCAAATTCTTCTTCTAGTCCTTCTTTGGAGCATCACTCCTCTCTGACTGATAAGAAGTTGAAGGCTCATTCTCAGTAGCGACCTGCTTCTTCTTCTTCCCTTCCCATCTCTTCTTCTTCTTGCTTGTGAACAGCGCTTCACTGCCACCTTCAGAGACAGTCACTCCAGCCATCTGCCTTGCCAGACTTTCCTGCGAAGCAAGCAGGTTCTCAAGCTCCAGCAAGGATGGTTGAGTTGCCCACCCTTAAACAGAAGTTACAAAGGCAACATATTCCTTCCGCAAGCCATGGATAATGTGTCTTTTCAACTTAGCCTCCGAGATAGGCTCATCAGGGTCAAGCGCTGATATCTCTGCGCACAAGCTTTTCATCTTCAAGAAGAACTTTGAGATAATAAGGTCTCCTTGAGTTGTTCTGGCCAACTCATTCTCCAGAAATTGAAGTCTGGCCACATTCTTCCTATAGAATAACTCATCAATAGTTGTCCAAATATCAGCAGCAGACTCACATCCAATGATGTGATCAAACAGTTCTGGTGAAACAGCTCTCTTGAGAACAAACTCCGCTTTTGCATTTGTTTTTCTCCAGAGCCTCACCTGCTCAGCAGTATCAAACGCAGCAGTAACATCATGTCTGTCGTCACCACCGACGACCTCCCACAGCTCCTCGCCAAGAATAAAACTCTTCATACACGACTTCCACTTCTTGAAGTTAGTCGTGATCAAGAGTTCAATGCCAAGACCCCTTGCATAGCTCCCTTCCATTACAACAACCTTGGCAAGCTTATCAGAAGCACAGAGCATCAACACAGGTTGATCACCACTCAAGCACAGAGCAACAACACTGGTTGAACACCGCTCAAGAAACTGAACCTCCCTCTGATACCATGTTAAATTTTCTCAAAGTGGTCAGCAAGATAGCCCAAAGCCAAATTAATATTCTCGGCACTACCCAGTTCACACTTTGATCTAGCGGAAACCCAAGGAACAAGCTCAACACAGCAAGCACATGGAAGAACAAGCAGATTTTATATTCACTTACTCTTCTTTACAAGATGAGGTATACGTAGCGAGACATGATTTCGCTAGTACAACAGTTATAACAGAAAGCACAAAAACAAGCCGGGCGGACAGCACTGGAAACCGCCGAGACCGCCGAAGTCGCCAAGTCCGCTGAAGCCGCCCGAGCTAAAGCTGCAACATGCCGAATAGACACGGAGTCCGCCGAAGCCGCGAGGCCGCGTGACACACCATTATTCGCCTACTGCTGATGAACTGATGAATAGACCGCCTACCCTCCTGAGACTGGCGGACAGGTTATTGGAACTTGCAAAGTTGAAGCAGTGAACTGACAAGCCGCAGAGCGACCTGCTGAAACCGCAGAGACCGCACACTTCCAAGTACTTGACTGAAGTCAAAGTCAAACTCCTGGATCCTTGAAGCTAGCCGCGCGACCTGCACACAGCAACCAGTTAACTCTGATTCAATTCGCGCGGACAGAAAACTGAGACCGCAGCACTTTGACGAGCCTCCACTAACTGTTCACTCAGTCACTGTAGACGTGCCGGGGGGGTCCTATTTATAGGCAAGGTGAGGAGTGTGGTCACCACCCTAATGGATAGCGACACCACCCCAGCCCGTGCGCTAACAAACACCCGTCCGATGAGTCCGCAAGGACTTAGCCGGATTCCAAGGAATAAACCGTCAGGAGCAAGGCAGTCACAACAAGGCGGACTTGCCTCACACTATGCGGACAAGCACCAGTCCGCACAGTCTGCACATTACCAAATGGACAGCCACCCCTTCAGCAACAGTCCGCACATAAAAGGAGGCAGTCCGCATAGTGCACGACCCAAGCCTCCATCCGCCACAAGCCCACGACCAAAGATAGAGTTAGCAACAGTCCGCCCTGTCACAGCGGACTCGGCGGATACAGCGAACACACTGGACTTGTCACAGAATGTGACCAAGTCCAGAAACACAAAGGGCCTAACGTGAGCTTGGCGGACAAGGCTTAGACCGCCAACACCCAAAACGAAAACGCCAACTCTCCTCCAGAGTTAGGCAGAGTCCGCAAGCCAACTCGCACAGCTACCCAAACGGTCAACTGCCGGACTCCACACAACAGTCCGCACAGACCTCCACAGCATCTGCTGTACTACCAGAGCTCGGCAAGGCCACAGCTAAACTCCTAAGGCCAGTCCGCAACAGCGGACACCGCGGACACGCCAGTCCGCAAGCCTCCCGCGGATAGGACCCAATCCGCCGGTTAAACACAAGCTTGCAATACGGCCCACTGAACAGAGCAATGCCTACATCCTGCAACCTCTGTCCGCTCAGGCCGCGCCTCAATCAGCCAAGCCTCCAAGAAGGCCAACACCCTGTCCGCAGACAGCAGTCCGCCCAGGCCGCGGACTTAGTCCGCACAAGCAGCTCAGAAGAACAGCCAGAACCAACTAGGCCTATCACAAGGCCGCATAACAGCAGTCCGCCCAGTCTGCCAACTATGTCCGCTCAGACCGCTCAACAAGGCCAAGCCAGCAAGGCAACCAACGCCCTATCCGCAGACAACAGTCCGCCCAGGCCGCGGACTTAGTCTGCACAGGCCGCACAGAACAGCCAACATCTCAGGCCTATCACCAGGCCGCATAACATCAGTCCGCCCAGTCTGCCCAGTCCGCTGACTATGTCCGCTCAGGCCGTCCGGCCTGTCCATCAACCACTTTCACTTCACAAATTTCAGCAAGTCACTTTATGCATTCACCAAGAATATCTCATCTACAGGCTGTCGAACGCATCCTCAGGTACTGGAAAGCTGCCCTTGGAGTCCGGGACGAGGGTTGGTATACAAGCCATCCTCCTTTTTATCCCTTGTTGCATACACTGATGCTGATTATGCAGGCTCGCTTGACGATCGACGATCCACCACTGATTTCTGTATCTACTTTGGAGGAAATCTTATCACATGGTGCAGTAAGAAGAAATCGGTTGTTGCTCGCTCCTCTGCTGAAGCCGAGTATCGTGGTATGGTTGCTGTCGTGTCTGAACTTACCTGGTTAGAGAGCCTTCTTTGTGATTTGGGTGTTAAACTCTCCTCACTTGCTACTCTATTCTACGATAGTCGGGCTGCTATAAATATTGTGAATAATCCTGTGTTCCATGAGCGAACAAAACACATTTAAGTTGATTGTCACTTTGTCTGGGAGAAGGTCCAACTGAAGAAACTTGAATTGGAACATGATTCAGCCTCCGGGCAAGTTGCAAACATCTTTACCAAGGATCTACCTCAGCCATTGTATCAGCAGTTTCTATCCAAGCTTGGTGCTTACGATTTGTATGCTCCAGCTTGCGGGGGAGTGTTAGAAGATAGTAGGAAATTATATAAAAGCCCACTGTAATTGTGGCCCATTTATGAGCTCAAGTTTGTTTTAGGTTTAGTCTCACATTGTATTCTTGGGATTTCTCTCTTCCTCTCTACCTATATATTTGTACTCACACTTAAAGTTTATACATGAAATACAGCGTACAAGGTTCTTTGCTTCCATTTTCTACAAAATTCGTAACTTTGGAGGCACTATCAAAGATAACATGGTTGTTCCAAAGATATTACGGAGCTTAACACCCCCCATTTAACCTTGCAGTCATGACTATTGAAGAATCAGTGGATCTCAAAACTTTAAACTTGACTGAATTAATTGAATGTCTAAAATCTCATGAAGAATGATCAAATAGAGATACCCTCCCTTAGGATCAAGCTTTCCAAACCAAAGCTAACCCAAAATAGAAATTTATCTGAAACTTGAAAAAACCTGTAAATCAAGGTTCATCAACTGGTAGTAATCAGCAATGCTCAGGAGTTTCTAAAGGTAAAGAAAAGAGTAAAATTCCTCCAAAGCAAACATATGTTTCTACCCCGAAATACCAAAAATACTGCATTATCTATGAGAAGACAATACATGTTTCAAAGAATTGTTACTCAGGATGCAAACGATGCAGAGTTCCAAATCACTTAGCTAAGGATTGTTGGCACAATTCCAATAAAAAAGCAAATGGAGGAAGGAAAAGAAGTAATGGAAGAGATGGAAGAAATGTTCTATTCATGCATGCAAGATATCAAAACAGAAGAGACAATTTGGTATGTTGACAGTAGATGTTCATGCCACATGTCAAACAACAAAGCTAATTTCATTACCATGAATGAGACTTATAAATCAATAGTTCATCTTGATGATGGCAAAACAGTACCAATAGAAGGAAGAGGTACTGTTTCAATCTCATCAAAATCTAGAAGTAGAGAAAATTCCAGATGTACACTAAGTGCTAACACTAACACAAAATTTTGTAAGTGTTGGGCAATTATTAAGCTGTGGATATGAACTACTATTCAGTGAAAATGTATTTTAAATAAAGAAAATTCATAGTGGTAGTATCATAGCTTCTGCATACATGACAAACAACAAAATTTTTTACTTACGTCATGTCAAGGACTTCTCTACAAGCTCTTTCCGGCCAACATATCAAGACAGCAACAATCATATCTTCCTTATGGCTAGAGCTGTCACGGTTCCGGTTCGGTTCCGGTTCGGTTCCGATTCTACTAAAATCGTGAACCGAACCGCTAAGGTAATGGTTCTTTAAATTCAAACCAAAAACTTATATGGTTTGATCGGTTCCAGTTCTGGTTCCAGAATAATCATTAGAACTGTCATGTCAACGGCTCTGGCTACGGTTCAACAAAAAACAAAACCAAACGATTCGTTCCGGTTCTATGCGGTTCGCTCCAGTTCCAAGTAAAACCAAAACTAAATTTGGCAAAATGAATGGGGGAGGTAAAAAATAAAAAACCGGAGGGGAAATGCAAATCCGTTCGGTTTTATTGCAAGGACTTCGAAGTCCGGGGTCCGGGGGTAGGAATTTTGCATTACTTCAAGGAGATTACTCTTTTGTATAATATAATTTGTAGCGCTGAAAGTTAAAAATTGAAATCACAAAATCACAAAATTGCACCAGACCACACAGATATTAAACTGCACTGATTTTAAACCGTGCTGATTTTAAACCGCACTGAATGGTTTGGTTGTATGTTTTGTTGATTGCAAAACAACATAGTTTGCAGTGTTGTTTTTGGCAGTATAAAGTCGACAAAATCGCGCAGCACCGTCTTCTTCGAGAGGATCTGATATTTCAATTATCGCTAATGAGTGCAAGTTACTTTAATTATTTCAGAAAAATGTAAGATTAAGACGATCAATATTCTCTTCTCTGTTGTTGTTAACAAAGATTGGAAAATGTCTCAGTTAGATGTCAAAAATGTCTTTCTTTATGGAGATCTACAGGAGATAGTCTACATAGAGCAATCTCTCGGCTATGTTGCTTAGGGGGAGTCTCAGGTGTGTAGATTGCGGAAGACGATCTATGGACTTAAGCAAATCCAGCGAGCCTAGTTTGAGAAGTTCAGCAAAGTTATCTCTGTTATTGGGTTTGCTCGGAGTATTGTAGAGCACTCTCTATTCATATGTAAGACTTCTATAGGGCTAGTTATTCTTGTTGTTTATGTGGATAATATTATTCTTACAGGGGATGATAATAAGAGAATTGATCTAGCAAATCTTCTTCAACACTTCGTTATAAAAGATATAGGGTCTCCCAAGTAATTCCTAGAAATTGAGATCTCCGGAAAGCCCAACTCAGTAGTGCACAACTCTCACAAAATTGCGCCACCGCCTTTGATATTTTGGTTTTAAGTGACAGTTATACTGTAACGCCCCGAATTTTGTGTGCGAGTCGGTCGCGGAAAAAGAGTTTTTGGTGCCTGTAGGGGTACACGGCCTAGGACACGGGCGTGTCCAAGGCCATGTCTGGCTGGTGATTTTTTGGCCGTTTCCAACCCGAGAAGGACACGGCCAGAAACACGGCCGGATGACACGGGCGTGTCATCCGACACGGGCGTGTGCCAACCCGTGTCCAGACCCGTGTCCTGAGGGGTCGTGTCCGTTGCCGTGGCGGTTATGCGTGACACGCCCTCGAACACGGGCGTGTCGAGGAACCCGACACGGGCGTGTCAGGTCAGACACGGGCGTGTCTTGGCCCGTGTGCGTTTCTCAGTTCGACGATCGTGCCTGGATCGAGGCACACGGCCTTGGACACGGCCGTGTGCCAAGCCGTGTGCGGCCCAGGTCAGGGGAATTTTGTGCAGATCCGAGCCATTCGTTTCCTTTAATTAGGATCCGATGGCCCAGATTAAATCCGGCCCTGTTAAGGCCGGGAATAGGGAGTTATTCCCTCATTTTCTCTCCAAAGTTCTCCCCTTCCAAAGTGAGAGAGGAGAGGAAGAAGAAGGAGGTTTCCGGCCGCCGGCGGAGCATCGGAGCACCGTTTCGAAATCGGAGAACGGATCCGTGGAGGGAAGGTCATTGCGAAGAGTTCTAACCGCGTAGTTTTTCCATGACGCCAAAACGGACTACAAGGGTAACGATTCTCAACTTGAGCGCTTGAAGCTCTTTCTTTCTGCATAGGGAATCCCGCTCCCGCGAGTATGCGGTGAGTGCGTGGTGTTCCTTGGGGTTGACGGGAATAGTCCCCCTTGTGTTGCATGTAGAGCCCGGAATCGTAAGTACGGGCATAGGCATTGTGTGTGAAGCCTACCCGGACGTGTTTTGTCTGGATCGGTGATGTTGCATTTGATGTGGTTTTGCCGGAGAAGACTCCGTGCTTTGGATTTTTCGGGTTTCCACGCGGTAGATTGCAGCAGGGATCCTTGAAGGTTAGCTTCAAGGCGCACCCGGAAAATTGAGCGGAAACGTGTTCTGCTAACTTGGCGGTCTGGGAACCGGCCTTGATCATAACTGGGTTATGAGATTGTTTTGGAAAATTTGGGATCCGAGAGAAGCTTGGTCCGCGCAAAGTTCCTTAAATTGGACATGCGGCGTGAGCAACGGGCAAGTGGAATTGGACCTAGGCTATGTGGTTCGGTGCGAGAGACCCGAAGACGGGGACTGGCCGTTGGCATAGTCGGAGCCTTAGACGGTGGTCAGAAAGGCTAAATGCTCACATGTTGTTGTCATCCTGGGGATGGTGGTGAATGCACTGATTTGTCAGGGTTCACCATGAATGTGCCCTGAGTGCACGGGGTGTTTGGCCGTGCGAGCCTACGCCTGTGGCGAATTATAATTGCGATATATATATTGTTGGGCTAATGTTTTGCAGGGAAAGAGCACCGCCGTCCCGAGTAAGGGGCGGGGTCGTTATAATTTGGTCGGCTTTTAGCTGACCGTTGCTTTATTTTCCACCGTGCGGTGGTATGTGCTTGCAGGTGCTGCGGAGCCGAGCGCCAAATAGCGGGTTGGAGCCCATGTTGCTGTGCTGGCCCTAGAAGGCCGTAGAATAGCTGTTTTTATATATTTCATGTGTGGCCGGCCTGCGAGCCGATGTATGTAAAACACTATTTATGAAGTGAACATTTGTAAGGCCATAAGGCCATGTACCCGTTTCTGTGTATTTGAGATTTCATTCCTATTGTTGTAGCTGTGGACATTCATATTGATGGATTTAATTTTGGGTTCTTTCAACTTTAAAATCTTCCGCTAGAATGCTCTGTATTTAGGACGTGTAGTATTAATTGGTTTGTTTGATTATTCATTTAGTAACCCTTCCGACTGTCTGTGGTATATGGCGTCGGGTTCCAGCTGGACCTTCTGTTATATGCCATGCGACGGATGGGGGTGTTACAATTTGGTATCAGACTTCTGGTTACGGTCAAGCTTAAATGAATTCGTGGGCGAATTCTTTTAAGGGGTGGTGAGCACATGTGTGCGTCATCGTTATAACATTAAAAAGAACCCATGAATGTCCACTTAGGAATGAAAATACACTTGTTTTGTGGAACCTGAGTGTTCCAATGATTGCTTTTAGCAATTTGTTTGTTGTCTAATCGTGTGTCTTTGCTAATTTAGGCAGCTAGGAGCGGTGCTGGTCAGTCAGAGCGTCCGCAATCAGCGGAAAGTAGTGCACCAAGGGACGTGCCTGCTACACCTCCTTCAGCGGAAACCATCAGGATGGTGGCTGAAGCCGTGTTCGCAATGATAAATGCCCAACCTGCAGGGCAAATGCATCGCGCACCTCCTGCGGATGAGCAAGAACCGGTTAGGGCGGCAGAGCCGAGAGTGGTGGAACGCGCAGCAGTTGAGTTAGTAGAGCCGAGGAGAACTACGGAGAGGCAGCTAAAGCATGTGATGGGCTTTAATCCTCCGAGGTTTAATGGGGTTGGAACACCAACTCAAGCTGAGGACTGGCTCTCTTCCATAAAGAGGGTGTTGACGGCCACAATGACTGAGGAGTGGCAGAAGACCACCATAGCGACTTTTCTTTTGGAAGGTGAGGCGAGGCTGTGGTGGGACGAGTTGGAGTTTCATCTTCTAGTGGGAAGGCAACTTGCGGATGTGCCGATAGAAGAATTTTCAAGATTGTTCCTAGCCAGATTTGTACCTTCTGCTCAGAGGTTGGAGATGGAGAATCAATTTCTTGGGTTGACTCAGGGATCCAGAAGCGTGGATGAATATCTGCATGAGTTCACACGGTTGGGTCGTTATGCTGGTGCTATGTTTTCAGAAGAAGAGAGGAAGACCAACCGATTCTATGAGGGTCTTCGTGGCGATTTACAGTTACTCCTTGCTGGGCCTAAGGCGCAGGGCTTCCTAGCCTTGGTCAATTCGGCCCGATCGTTGGAAAAGGTTGCGAAGAAAGTTCAAGAGAAGAGGGACCCAGGAGAAAGGAAGACCGAGTTCAAGGTGCCAAGTCACAAGACAGGTTTCTGCAGATGGAACAAGAAGCGGAGGACTTCAAACTCAGCCCCTTCGGCTGATGCATCGGGGGCAACTACAAGTCGAGTCCCCGGAGCTTGCTACAACTGCGGGAAGATGGGGCATTTTGCTCGGGAGTGTTGGAGCGGACGTCCAAAGTCCGAGAGGAGACCTGGAGCGACTTATGAGGAGAAAGGGAAGGCGGTGGAGTCAACCGCATCCCATCATGCTCCAGCCCAGCCTAGAGTCTACAACCTTGGTCTACAGGAGGCCATTAAGCAAGCAGACGTGGTGACAGGTATGAGTTAAATTACAGTGGTTTAACTTTTATAGTTGTTACCTTCGTATTTGTTAGCTTACGGTTGTTAGTGCTAGGCTTTGTGTTGATCTTTGGGTTTCCGGCGAGAGCCCTTTTTGATACGGGGGCATCACATTCCTTCTTGTCTGAAAAGTTTATATCGCGCATCGGAGTTCCGTTCTCGATGGCAGAAAACAAGTTGGATGTGTTGTTGCCTAATGGGTGCTCAATGCGTGCGGATAGGATTTGTGTTGTGAAGATTCAGATTGGAGACCGGGAGTTTGATTTGCGGGCGTTGGTTCTACCATTAGAGGAGTTCGACGTAATTTTCGGTATGGATTGGCTCTCGGAGCAGAGTGCATGTATTGATTGCAACCGTAAAGAAGTCAAGTTGGGTCTGGACACTGGTGTAGAGGCTACTTTTGCGGGCATGAAGGGGTCAGGGAAAGTTCTGATATCGGCCCTTCAGGCGTTTAAGGCAGTTCGGTCTGGGGCAGGACTGTATGTCACTCTAGTGCAGACTTCGACGCCTAAACCTAGTGTGGGCAACATCCCAGTTGTGTCCGAGTATCCTGATGTGTTTCCAGATGATCTCCCAGGAGCCCCTCCTCAGCGGGAGATAGACTTTACTATAGAGCTGGTACCGGGTGCCAAACCGGTGTCACGCTCCCCCTATCGGATAGCCCCGAGAGAAATGGCAGAGTTGAAGGTGCAACTGCAGGAGTTGCTAGAGCAAGGTTATGTGCGTCCAAGTTCGTCGCCTTGGAGCGCACCAGTTCTCTTTGTTAAGAAGAAAGATGGGAGCTTGCGGCTTTGTATCGATTATCGGGAATTGAACAAACTTACGGAGAAGAACAAATATCCAATCCCGAGGATTGACGATCTATTTGATCAGTTGGTTGGGTCAACTGTATATTCGAAGTTAGATTTGAAGTCCGGTTATTATCAGTTGAGGATAAGGGAGAGCGACATTCCAAAGACAGCATTCAGTACGCGGTTTGGGCATTTTGAGTTCACAGTCATGCCGTTTGGGTTGACGAATGCTCCATCCGTGTTTATGGATCTGATGAATAGGACGTTCAGAGAATACTTGGATCAGTTTGTGATAGTATTCATCGATGATATCCTGGTGTATTCGCGGTGCGAGGAGGATCATTACAAGCATTTACACATGGTGTTGGAGACATTGAGGAAAAGTCAGTTGTATGCAAAGTTCTCCAAGTGTGAGTTCTGGTTATCCTCGATAGCGTTCCTTGGTCATGTTGTCAGTGGAGAAGGAATAGCTGTGGATCCGGCGAAGATAGTGGCGATACGGGAGTGGCCTACTTTGACTACAGTGGCAGAGGTCCGGAGTTTTCTGGGGCTTGCTGGCTACTACAGGCGCTTCGTAGAGAACTTCTCGCGGATAGCACTACCACTCACGACGTTGACAAGGAAGGATCAGAAGTTTGTGTGGTCTTCGGAGTGCGAACAGGCTTTTGTAGAGTTGAAGAGGCGGTTAACCACGGCGCCTATTTTATGTTCGCCAAGTGGTACCGAAGGGTTCGAGATTTATAGTGATGCTTCAGGCAGTGGTTTGGGCTGTGTTCTGCTACAGCATGGGAGAGTGATAGCTTATGGTTCACGACAATTGAAGGTTCACGAGAGGAATTATCCGGTCCACGACTTAGAGTTAGCGGCCGTGATTTTTGCTCTAAAGCTTTGGAGGCACTATCTGTACGGTGTGAAGGTAGATATTTACACCGATCATAAGAGTTTGAAGTACCTATTGGATCAAAAAGATCTGAACATGAGGCAGAGGAGGTGGATGGAGTTCTTAGGGGACTACACCTTCAAGATACACTATGTGCCTGGGAAGGGAAATGTAGTGGCGGATGCGTTGAGTCGTAAGATTCCCGCACAAGCCAACTGGTTATCAGTGCATGATAAGAGATTGGTCCAAGAGTTGGAGGCATTGGAGATATCTTGCGTTGACAAGCAGTCTAGTGCCGAGGCGAAACTGTTTTGGACAGAGGTGCAGTGTGACCTAGCGGATAGAGTTCGGCGGGCTTTGGTTCAGGATAGCAGCATGAAGCAAATCCTAGATGGATCTTTGGATGGGTCATATTCCCAGTTTGTGGTTGAAGATGGGTTGCTAAGGAAGGACGGTCGTCTATGCGTTCCTAGTGCGGATAATATTCGGGAGGAGTTGATGTATGAGGCTCATCATACCAAATACTCAATCCACCCGGGAAGCACGAAGATGTATAGAGACATGAAGAAATTATTCTGGTGGCCGGGTTTGAAGAAGGATGTGGCGCTTTATGTGGCCAAGTGCCGTACTTGTGCATTAGTGAAGGCGGAATGCCAGAAGCCCGGAGGTTTCTTGAAATCACTTCCTATCCCAGAATGGAAGTTTGACGACATATCTATGGATTTTGTGCACGGTTTGCCGAAGTCGCAGAAAGGAAATGACGCCATTTGGGTGGTCGTTGATAGATTGACAAAGGTGTCGCACTTTATCCCAGTGAGAAAGGAGGATCCAGTGGAAAAGTTAGCCAAACTCTACGTGGATAATATTGTACGATTGCATGGTGTGCCTCGCAGTATTGTTAGTGATCGTGATGGACGCTTCACGTCAAATGACTGGAGGTTGGTGCATGGTCTGTTGGGTACTAAGCTAAAGTTCAGCACAGCCTTTCACCCGCAGACAGATGGCCAAACCGAGAGAGTTAACAGAACTATGGAGGACATGCTTCGCATGTGCGTCCTAGATTTCGGGAAGCATTGGGAGGATCACCTGTACATGGTGGAGTTTGCGTACAACAATAGCTTTCAGGCAAGCATTGGAATGGCGCCTTTTGAAGCTTTGTATGGGAGGAAGTGCCGTACGCCGTTGTCTTGGTTGGAGGCAGGCGAATCAAAGTTGTATAAACGTCAAGCGGTGGAAGATGCCACTTCAATGATACGGACAATTCAGGAAAGGCTGAAGATTGCTCAGGATAGACAGTCAAAGTACTACAATGCCAAACATAGAAATGTAGAGTTCAACGTTGGCGACATGGTGTATTTAAAAATCAAGCCGTTCAAGGGTGTATCGCGGGTTCGACGCTTGAAGAAGCTGAGTCCGAGATACCTTGGACCATTTGAAATCCTGGAGCGTGTTGGCGAGGCGGCGTATAGATTAAAGCTGTCGACGGAGTTGAGTGGGCTGCATGATGTATTCCACGTATCAGTGTTGCGTAAGGCAGTTCAGGAGGCTTCGCAGATCATTGCAGACGATCAGGTACCGGTTGATTATGAGTTAACAACAAGGGTCAGACCAGTACGAATTGAAGATGTTGCAGTCAAACGACTCCGCAACAAGGAGGTCAGAATGGTTAAAGTCCGTTGGGATAATTGCGGACGTGAGGAGCTTTCTTGGGAGCGAGAGCAAGCTATGTTGGAGGAATACCCCGAGTTATTCCACTCAGGTATCATTTAGCTTTTGTGTACCTTTGCTTAATTTCGGGACGAAATTCCTTAAGTGGGGGAGATTTGTAACGCCCCGAATTTTGTGTGCGAGTCGGTCGCGGAAAAAGAGTTTTTGGTGCCTGTAGGGGTACACGGCCTAGGACACGGGCGTGTCCAAGGCCGTGTCTGGCTGGTGATTTTTTGGCCGTTTCCAACCCGAGAAGGACACGGCCAGAAACACGGCCGGATGACACGGGCGTGTCATCCGACACGGGCGTGTGCCAACCCGTGTCCAGACCCGTGTCCTGAGGGGTCGTGTCCGTTGCCGTGGCGGTTATGCGTGACACGCCCTCGAACACGGGCGTGTCGAGGAACCCGACACGGGCGTGTCAGGTCAGACACGGGCGTGTCTTGGCCCGTGTGCGTTTCTCAGTTCGACGATCGTGCCTGGATCGAGGCACACGGCCTTGGACACGGCCGTGTGCCAAGCCGTGTGCGGCCCAGGTCAGGGGAATTTTGTGCAGATCCGAGCCATTCGTTTCCTTTAATTAGGATCCGATGGCCCAGATTAAATCCGGCCCTGTTAAGGCCGGGAATAGGGAGTTATTCCCTCATTTTCTCTCCAAAGTTCTCCCCTTCCAAAGTGAGAGAGGAGAGGAAGAAGAAGGAGGATTCCGGCCGCCGGCGGAGCATCGGAGCACCGTTTCGAAATCGGAGAACGGATCCGTGGAGGGAAGGTCATTGCGAAGAGTTCTAACCGCGTAGTTTTTCCATGGCGCCAAAACGGACTACAAGGGTAACGATTCTCAACTTGAGCGCTTGAAGCTCTTTCTTTCTGCATAGGGAATCCCGCTCCCGTGAGTATGCGGTGAGTGCGTGGTGTTCCTTGGGGTTGACGGGAATAGTCCCCCTTGTGTTGCATGTAGAGCCCGGAATCGTAAGTACGGGCATAGGCATTGTGTGTGAAGCCTACCCGGACGTGTTTTGTCTGGATCGGTGATGTTGCATTTGATGTGGTTTTGCCGGAGAAGACTCCGTGCTTTGGATTTTTCGGGTTTCCACGCGGTAGATTGCAGCAGGGATCCTTGAAGGTTAGCTTCAAGGCGCACCCGGAAAATTGAGCGGAAACGTGTTCTGCTAACTTGGCGGTCTGGGAACCGGCCTTGATCATAACTGGGTTATGAGATTGTTTTGGAAAATTTGGGATCCGAGAGAAGCTTGGCCCGCGCAAAGTTCCTTAAATTGGACATGCGGCGTGAGCAACGGGCAAGTGGAATTGGACCTAGGCTATGTGGTTCGGTGCGAGAGACCCGAAGACGGGGACTGGCCGTTGGCATAGTCGGAGCCTTAGACGGTGGTCAGAAAGGCTAAATGCTCACATGTTGTTGCCATCCTGGGGATGGTGGTGAATGCACTGATTTGTCAGGGTTCACCATGAATGTGCCCTGAGTGCACGGGGTGTTTGGCCGTGCGAGCCTACGCCTGTGGCGAATTATAATTGCGATATATATTGTTGGGCTAATGTTTTGCAGGGAAAGAGCACCGCCGTCCCGAGTAAGGGGCGGGGTCGTTATAATTTGGTCGGCTTTTAGCTGACCGTTGCTTTATTTTCCACCGTGCGGTGGTATGTGCTTGCAGGTGCTGCGGAGCCGAGCGCCAAATAGCGGGCTGGAGCCCATGTTGCTGTGCTGGCCCTAGAAGGCCGTAGAATAGCTGTTTTTATATATTTCATGTGTGGCCGGCCTGCGAGCCGATGTATGTAAAACACTATTTATGAAGTGAACATTTGTAAGGCCATAAGGCCATGTACCCGTTTCTGTGTATTTGAGATTTCATTCCTATTGTTGTAGCTGTGGACATTCATATTGATGGATTTAATTTTGGGTTCTTTCAACTTTAAAATCTTCCGCTAGAATGCTCTGTGTTTAGGACGTGTAGTATTAATTGGTTTGTTTGATTATTCATTTAGTAACCCTTCCGACTGTCTGTGGTATATGGCGTCGGGTTCCAGCTGGACCTTCTGTTATATGCCATGCGACGGATGGGGGTGTTACATATACTTATGGCATGCAAGATTAGAACACTTGCATTTGGAGGCAATATAATTAATGGCAAAGAAGAAACTAGTTAATGGTCTTCTGCCGGCCTCTAAACAAAGAGATTTATGCCAAGCCAACACAATCTTAAAATATATGCTACTCCGTTTCTAAGAATCTCAAGAATCCGATCAAAGAAACCATTGAAACCAATTCATGGAGACTTGTGGGGACCCACCTCAACAACATAAGTTGGAGGTAAGTCATACTTTATGCTTCATGTAGACGATTACACTCGATATATATGGATTTATTTCTTGAAGCATAAATATGAAGCAATTGAAATATTGAAAAACTTTAAAACTGGAGTCGAAAAGGAGATCGTTATGCCTATAAAATGATTCAGACTGATAGAGGGAAATTCAACTCTAATCAATTCTCAACATTTTGTATGACTCAAGGTATTAAAAGAGATTTGATAGCACCAAAAGCACCTCAACAAAATTGTGTCGTAGAAAGACGAAACAGCACAATCATAGAAATGGCCGGATGTTTTCTTCATAACAAACAAGTACCAAAGGAATGCAGGGCAGAGCAAGTAAGACAAATGTATATCTCCTAAACAGATGTCCTACAAAGGCTTTAAGTAATATAACTCCATATGAAAAGCTCTATCACAAAAAGCCTTCTATTTCACATATTAGAATTTTTGGATGTCCTACTTATTCATTAATTCCAGCTTCAAATCAAGACAAGTTGGATAAAAAGGGTGAATGCTACTTGATTATTGGGTACAGTGAAATGTCAAAGGCTTACAAATTATTCAGCCAAGCAAAAAAAAACATTAATCAGCCATAATGTTATCTTAGATGAAGATAGTACATGAAATTGGAAGTCAGAGATAAGTGTATATATGACGGTTGAGCCAATAATGAGCCCCATCCATTTCGCAGGCAATGCAAATGATGATCCTGCACAAAATATGCAACCATCAAATGACTCTAAAGCTGATACAAACTCATCATCGCCAATTCGTACTCGAAGTCCTAAAGAAATTTATGACATAACTGAAGTTGCCTTCGCAGCCTTCACACCCAGAAATTTTGAAGGAGCTATAAAAAAGTGTGGAGAAATTCAATAGTAGAACTTCATACAATCAAAAGAAATAATACCTGGCAGCTTGTATATAAACCAGAAAATAAACAATCAGTTGGTTTGAAATGGATTTTTAAAATTAAACTGAATGTTGATAGAACTATAGCCAAACATAAAGCACAATTGGTTGCAAAAGGGTATTCTCAAAAACCTGGAATAGATTTCTATGAAACATCTGCACGAGTTGTAAGGATGGATACAATATAAATTTTATTGGCTTATGCAGCACGACATCAGTATCTTATCTTCCATTTAGATGTTAAATATGCATTTTTAATAGAGAAATTCAAGAAAAAATTTATACAAGCCAGCCATCTGGATTTCCGAAAAAAAGTAAAGAAAGAGAGAAGACATATAAATTGTTTAAGGCACTTTATGACTTTAAACAAGCACCTCGAGCATGGAATCATACTGTTGATTCATACATGTTGAAACAGAACTTCTATGGATGTCCAAGTGATCCATCACTTTATGTTAAAAGAGGTATAAACTAAAATCTTAGTAGGATTATATGTTGATGATCTACTAATTACAGGAAGCAGCCATCAAATGATTAATAAATTCAAGTCTACTATGCATGTTAAATATGAAATGACGAATCTAGGATCAGTCAAATACATCCTTGGATTAGAAATAAGTCAAAAACCTCAAGGAATATGCATATTGCAACATAAGTATATAATGTAATTGCTACAAAAATTCTAGATGGATCAATGTAATCCAACTTTAACCCCAATGGACATGGGAGTTAAATTATCTAAATTTACAGAAGAAGAAAAGGTAGATGAAGAAGAATATCATTCGTTGGTGGGTTCTTTAATCTATCTCACTAATACAAGTCTGGATATTGAAAAATCAGTGAATTTAGTTTCACGATTTTCAAGTAGTCCCCTTCTATCCAATCTCATTACAGCAAAAAGGATATTGAGATATCTAAAAGGAACTTCTAATCCGGGCCTATTTTTTGCCAAGGATCTTGAACCTAGAGTAACAGGGTACAGTGATTCTTATTAGGGATCTAGTATTGATGATTGACGCAGTACCAGTGGACATATTTTCTACTTTGGATCAAAAACAATAATGTGGGGTTCAAGAAAACAACCTACGGTGGCATTATCGACCACAGAGGTCGAATACATAGCCCTAAGTAACACATGTTGTGAAGTCATCTGGATCAAGAACTTAATATCAGAGATAGAAGAAAAAGGAAGAGAATCAGTAAAACTTTTCTGCGACAACACATCGATGATTCATCTAGCCAAGAATGGCACGACCCGTTTCGACGAAAGTCAGACTGCGCTTCGGGCGGGCCGTGATGCCACAGGCATGGGTGGAAAGAAAAACCATGTCTGTTAAGGCGGATGCAGAGAATACTGAAAATAGTTTTGAAAATAGTTACTTTGTTTGAACAATTTATGGTTTTAAAAAAATTTGCGGAAGCGCTTAAAGTTTAAAATAGTGGGAATTTAATACTCACGCATTGAAAAAGTTTAATGATACACACAGTGCTGAAACATAAGTGATTGCAATAAGCAACAGTTAATGAATATGTCATAAATAGAATGACCAAGTACATCAGAAGCATCCTAGGAGTTGTCCACAATACAAGAGAAAATAACTTACAATAACCAGTACATGATGAATCACACTGACAATAAAGAAAACAAATACATAAAACCTGATGCAAGCAACTACAAAAGAAAAACCTTCAGGCAAAGCTGTAGCTGAACGAGAAGTAACTCAAGGAGCAGACAGCGGAGTCACGAACCCTAAGGCAAATCCAAAACAGAGCGAAAATGCCTCAGAACATAGGGATTAAACCATAAGCAAATTAATTAATTAATTTGTGAGCAAAACAGACAGGCATGATCGAACATTGATATACCTTGAACAGAACTAGTAAACATTTCAACATATAAGTCAAACAGACATTTCTAAAATGATAGCCTACCCCGGGATAAAGCCTAAAATTATTCATGTAATATGTTGTAAGCCGTGATCGATGAAGGGTGTAGGTGTTGTAGCGGGCGCACATGATTTACGATCAGATCTGTATGCAACTCTTGTCGGAAAAGTAAGTAATCCTGCTTGTCGTGATCATGACGGCAGAAAGATGTCCAGTTAGACGCTACAGTTCAAAGATTTGCTTACAACTACGGATTTGTCTTCGAGTTTCATACTTAGGTGGTTATTTATCATATTAATTTATGACAATATTACGAGAGTTCAAAGATTTTACCAAACAAAAATAACGTTAGCAAATAACATAGGGAGCAAATAACAAGGTTAAATTCCAAAGTTTGCAAGTGAGAGGGGTTCTCCACTTGTCTTAAGGTGACGTCGAAAACGCTAGCGACAGCTAAATGACGCAAACGAGGTTAAAGACTCTAGCTAAACATGTTCCAAGATCAAAAATGTACTTCAAATTGCATTAACCAGATCCTACACTTGCACATGCATTTGATAACCGCGCTACACAACATGAGAGGAGTTTAGAAGTTTACCTCCCTCGGGAGTGAGGGGAGAAGAAGATACCGCGAGGGATCGGAGATTTTGACGGCGTTTGGATGTGATAAGCCTTAATTCGGAGAGGACTTGGAGGGATTCCACCACCTAGATCCGATGAGAGGCACCGGAAACACAAACAAAATTGATGTTAGGCGGACATACGACAACCGCATGTGGAAATCGACACAAAAACATTGATTGGAGCAAAAATTAAAGCAACAAAAATTAGGGCAAAAATCTAAAAACATGAGTTGAGCGGAGATCCTTACCCAAGGACGCCGGATCTAGTCTCAAATATTCACGTAGAGGAGTTTCGAGTGAAACCCTAGGAGTCCCTCAAGAAAACCACCGGCCAGAACGAGGAGTTAGGGTTGGCGGAGAAGAACGCTGTCTTTGCCCTCTCTGGCCGGAGGAGGAGAAGAGGAAGGGAGGAAGTTTCCTTGGAAGGAAGAAGAAGCGACCGGCGAGGTTGACGGTGTCGTCGGCTTCTTGGAGAAGTACTGTCGCTGCTTTCGGTGTCGTCGGCCAAAGGGAGAGCCGGAGACGGCGGGGGAAGCCAGAGGCAGAGGGGCCGGGGGCTGCGGGAGGAGGAGGCGGGATCGGCGGCTTGCAGCTGCGATACGGGAGACGGGAGAGAAGCCCTGGATCGACGGGTTGCGGGATGCGGGAATTAATGAAATGGGGGGGGGGGGGTCTCGGGTGTAACGCCCCGTATTTTCGTTGAATGATTGCATATGCTTGATGGGCGTTACGTTGGCTTTGACCGTTGTTCGAGCATGGTTTTCCCGCGGGCTTGCGAGTAACTGTTTTGGTAGCCGAGTTGCACGATTCCCCAGCAAGCCGGAGTCTACTTGTGGGGACTCGGTGAGGCCTCTTAGGGAATGCTTGCACTTTTTCGAGCCCGGGTAAGGTTGCTCAAAACAGGTTGATGGTATGGAAGATGTGTACAAAAAACAAAAAGGGGTAAAAAGTCCTTAAGGAAAAAATGGTCTAGGACGACACAGAAACACTTTTCACAACAGGGAAAAATGGTCGTTTTTGTGCGTGACGCCCCCCGACACGGGCGTGTCGGGGCGTGACCCAGGGCGTGACCTGAGGCGTGACCTCCTTGACTCGACGAATTTTCTTGCGTCGAGTTGAGCTCGACGAATGTGGTACACGCCCCGTGACGCGGGCGTGTCACGGGCCGTGTCCCGCTGTGTCGAGTGTCGAGTGTCGAGTGTCGAGTGTCGGGTGTCGAGAGAGGGGACACGGCCTGTGACACGGGCGTGTCCCAGGGCGTGTCCAGCTTTGTCGAGTGTCGACACTTTGAGTCGACTAGATGTCGAGACACGGGCTACACGCCCTAGGTCACGGGCGTGACCGACCCATCACGGGCGTGTACCCGGCCGTGTACCTTGTGGATAAGCTGGAAATTGTTGGCGTCTGCGCCGCTTAAGGTACACGCCCTGTGACACGGGCGTGTCACAGGGCGTGACAGGGCCGAAAAATCAATTTTTCCAGTTTTTTTGTGCCGTTCATTTATTTGATTCTGGATCAAATGGTCCAGCTCTGTTCTGGAGGAAATAAGGCCGAAACAGAGATTTCTTCTCCTCATTTCACCTTCTTCATCTTCTTCCTCATTCCAAAAGGACATCAAGGGAGCAAAGCTAAGACAAGGGAAGGAAAGAGAGGAGCAGCCGTCGCGGTGTCATCTCGGTTCAGGCAAGCGGTGTTCTTCACCCTTGTCAATCTTGTTTTCTTGTTCTTTGATTGTGCAAGTTTAGCTAGTTTTCCTCTTTCTTACTAGCTTGTTCAATTTGATTACTAGCTTGTTCAATTTGATTAGTCTTGTTCCTCTTGTTTTTATTTAGTACTCACAAACATGAGTCATCTTGTTCCTTCAAGTCTTACATGCTTACCGCCTAATTATCGAATTTTTCCCTATGCTTACTTTTTATGCTCATGTGATTCATGTAGTCTTTCTTGTTCATGTGATTCTTTCTTGTTCATGTCGTAGGCATGTTAGATTACGCTTGTTGGTTTGGTTAGCATTGTCCTTTGTGGAATAAGTAGGAATCCAAACGCTAAGAAGTTTGACATAACATGGGTAATGGGTAATCATGAGTAAGGACGATGAAATGAAACGTGTTGAGCTTGGGTTATGGTGCGTTTTGCTTATGGTGTTGAGCTTGGGTTCGCTTATGGTGAGTTTTGCGAGGCGAATTATGAACCATGGCAGTAGCGTTTGTGTGAGGATTCGGTAAGGGGTGGTGTGGTTTCAGCCTTGGTGGCCACCGGGTTTGGATTGGTGGTGTAGAGCACCGTTTTGGCCCCGACTTGGGCTGGCTTTTATTGGTGCGTTCCACTTTAGGGCCGCCACCAAAGGACCCTTGGGGAATCGAACTTAACCGCTGCTTATGTTTCACTAGTATAGTTGTTTCTTGTACTAAAGATGATGGAATGGGCATGTGTTTTGCCTTTTTGCTCCTGCAGGTTGAGCAGGGCTTGATGAGAATGGCACGCACTTGGTGCGTTTTACACTTTGGATTGACAGTGTTTACCACTTATTTTCCACCTGTTCTTTTCACTCATTTTACTTACATGAAACATTGCTACGGGGTCGGTAAGCCCCTTCATCATATTTTCTGAACTTCATACTCTCTCGTGTAGCTTTGATGATTGCTGAGGTGTTCTTTCTTGAATGCCTCAGGTGCAGGTTGTAGCCGGTTGAGCGGCTAGTGTTTGGGTAGAGTTTCTGTGGAGCTAGCCGAGCTTACTTAGCAAGGTAGTTCTTTCCTTTGTTGTACAGACATACATGCACCACAATGGATTCGTGTCAGCTTGTTGACGCCCATTGGTGGCTTTCTTTACTTGTGATATATGAATGCTAGACTGCTAATGTGACTCATTTGGATAAGATGATGTCTACTTGCTCTTGGGAAGGGTTTATGGTAGGTTGCATTAGGTATTTTTAAACTAAACAAAACTTATTATTGTATAACATTCATAACATGTTTTGGTCACCTAACAAGTATTTTCAAAACAACGTAAAAAGGATGAGTTCTTATATGATTATAAATCTAGAATGCTTTAGGAGATCGTCATAAGTAAACTAAAGTATTTTCCGCCGCGTACAACCACGTTTTGATCCATAAAGCCGAGGGATACGGCCATTAACTTAAACAGTTTTCTTGCATACAACTGATGGTTTTCAACTAATAAAAGAAGCGTCGAGCGTTTGCCTGAGCGTGTGCAGTTATCCCCTGCACGACGTGGCATCATAACACGTAGTTCCTCTTACTCTGATACGATATACTCGTTGAGAAAGTGCGGGTTGTGACATCGGGTTTAAAGAGGGAATTAGGGTTTAATTATTATTATTATTGTTATTTAATAAAATGAGTTGTTACAAAGAATCCAGTGACACGACAAAGGAAAAATAAACATATAGAAATGTGATTTCACATTAACGGGGAGCGGGTGGAGAAGAAGAACGTAGAAGTCGAATATTGCTTAACATCAAACAAAATCGTTGATTTATTGACAAAGCCGCTCCCAAGAACTCGCTTCCTGGAGTTCTGATGCAGTTAGGACTGGGCTTATAAAGAGAACAATTTAAAGGGAAAATTGTGAGCAAATAAATCGGGTTTAGAAAAAATAACAAATGTAATATGTGATAGTGCACCAGATAACGTAAAAAGACCAAGCTTATCTAAATCACTTGACCCCACCGCTTGGAGTTTATCTTATGGAATTCCCTGTAATATAAAAGCATGGATCTGTAAGAAGAAAAGCAGAGTTTATGTAAAAATTTATCACCAGTTTACTCTATTATGCTTGCCAATAATCACATGTACTTGGTTTCTCTATCATTTCCTATTTATAGGAGTTCAAGGGGTAAAAATTTAAAATAAAATGTGATAAACTGTTGATTCTTCACAGGATTAATCTACAACCTAGCTTCCAACTATCAGACTACTTACCAAAATTATAAGTTGAGAGAAGGCTCCACATGTTGATAACACACAACATATGTAAGAGAGAAAATTTTGCCAAGAGACAATGCTGCTAATCGAACACATTTAAAACAAAAATCTAGTAGCAAGTAATCAATTAACCTATAAATACTAGGATGAACACAAGCGTCAACTGTTTCACATAAGTTGTAATTGTATTGTCATGCCGTTGAAAATGCCGACTTTTTAAACTACCTAGCAGCTTTATTATATCATAAATAATGAAAGCTATAAAATTTATTTGACACCCAAAAACTAACATTTGACATCTTAAAAATTGCACAAATCACAACTCATATTGTCCAGATGCCGTTAAACAATAATAAAACAGTGAAGAAATTAAACACCATCGTTTACATCTATCAGTAACATTTAATAACATTGATATCTTAGAAAGATTGACATCCAAATAACATGAAAAACACAGCCCTAACCACATTTAAAAACAACACAAACAAACTACACAGGAAGAGTAGAAACTGATGAAACAAAGAAGCCATAATAGATTAAGAGAGAGTTTGGATGAGATGAAACAATGAGCACAACCGGGATACCAAAAATTCAGCAGTGAAACATAGAAGAAGACATCAAGATTGGCTGGGCTGAACAAGGGAAAGTCCATTGCTTCAGGAGTGGACCTGGGATCTCAGGGATGTCCAGTGACATGCCACTTTCTTCTTCCACCAGCCTCAGAATCGACCTCAGAAACTTCAGCCTTCCGGCCAGTTCCATCACTTGGGTTCTCATCACTTCATTTTCAGTATCAAGCCTTAAATACTTGGCAGTAATCAAATTCACATGCCTCAAAATCAGGTCATTTTCTTCACTGAACCTAGCCATCTCATTCACAAGCTCATCCAAATGCTGCTGCTTTTTCATCCGAGACCTCTTGGCGGATTCCCGGTTTGACATCATCCTCTTCCTCTTCCTCTCCTCAATCTCACCGGCGGACATCTCTCCAATTCAGAAAAACTTAGCAAAAATAAATAGATAGATATTGGGATGATATGAGGAGGCGATTATTTGGCGCAACGGGTTGGTAATTCAGAAAATAACATAGAAGTAATAGAGGAAAACTACGGAAAAGGATTGGAGAAGTCGAATCCTGTGGAAAAAGGAATTGGAGTTCATAAATGGCCCGAGATGGTGGGTTCTTACCTCAAACATCAAACAGAATCGTCATATTTCACAACAGATTCCAAGACACAGGTTTCGATCGCATAAAGAAGCTAGATTTAAAGGTAAATTACTTTTGCCAAAGATCGGAACTTGGAGAAAGATTGAAACGAGAGTGACGAAATTCGACAACTCCAAACCACACACAAGAAAGGGAATAGGGAAATCTGTTCAACTGAAAACAAATTAATGGGGATTGATTCGCTTAGCTTGAAAACTGAAAAGATGGCCGGTCTACGGTGAGGGACGGAGGAGTGTAAGGAGGTGAGGGACGGAGGGTTGGTGGAGTGGGAATGAGCTGAGGGACTATTTATTTAGGTTTCATCGAAACTCAAATTACTCAAATTTCCTGTGTTCAGCTAGATATCTCATTTTCTAAAAAAATATCTCATTTTTCTGTGTTTAGTACTTTAGTTGTAACCCAATTGCCCAAATTTAAAACTCTAATTACTCAAATATCCTGCGTTCAGCTAGATATTGGGTAACATTGGAGTGTGTCCAGCTAAATATTATTAAAAATCTTTAGTTGCGGTCAATATTGTGATGCTACAAGTCAAAATAAGATTGTGGTTAAACATATCACTTTTATTTATAGGAGAGTTGATCAGTCTTTGAAAGATTTTTCGAACGAAAATTTTACACCAAATAGGAAGAAAAAGTTATAAATAAACTTTCATCAATATATCAAAAATAGTATTGATGCGGGCAACTCAAAGCTTCTCGTAAATAAGATTAAATTAGGTCATTTTAGTCCGTGGAGCGGTCGAACGCGCAAACAATCATGGAAAGTAAAAAAGTTTCAAAAAAAAATTTAATGTGGGTAACCCCAGAAAGGGGTGAAAAATACTGTGGTCGGATCAGTGCCGACCAAATTTCCAGTAGTCTTGGGTGTTGTTACAGAGCTTTTAAAAAATGTGATGTCGACATGTCACTGCTTGTTGCAATTGTCAGAAGAGAGAGAGTGAGAGAGAGAGAGATGTTCGGAAGGTGACCGATTACCACTCACAGAGCTAAGTTTTTTACTTGTTGCGGTAGAGAGTTTCGTACTCTGGATGTTTTGGAATCTTTGATTGTTGGCATTGTTGTTTGGATGCTTAGACAATGTGCTCTGCTCTCCTTTTGTCCCAACGACTTGTCTCTTGTTGTGTTGATATACTTATTCTTGAGTTGAGAGCGCGACGACGCGCATGGAGCGGTCATGAGAACGGAGAGTGCGGCGGCGCGCTTGGAGCGGTCTTGAGAGCGGAGCGCAGAACAACGCACTTGGAGCAGCCTTGAGAGCAGAGCGCATGGTGGCATGCTTGGAGAGGAGAGCGCGGCGGCCCACTTAGAACAGAGTGTACGGTGGCGCACCTGGAATGGAGCGCGCAACAGCGCACAAGGGGGCAGCGTACAAGGAAGTGTCGCACGTGAAAGTGCATAAGGGAAAAGCATACGGGGGCGCACGAGGAAAAACAATAAGTAGACAGAGAAGGAGAGGAGAAGTGGAGGGAGGAGAGCATAAGAGAAAATCCAGGGAGCCGAGAATGGAAATGAAGGGGGGTTTGAGGTCCTATGTATAGGCCCCAGAAGTAGGGCTGAGCATATTATTCGAAACTCGAAAGTTGATCAAAAATCGTTCGAAAATTGAGCCGAATCGGAATCGTTTAAAATTGATTCGACTCAATTTGAGTCGATTCAATTTGACCCGAATCTGATTTCGAGTCGATTTCGAGTCAGCCCTGAATCGCTCAAAATATGATTCGAATCAACTCGAATTAATTAAAAAATATATGTATTTATTAATATGTTCTTATTTTAAGATTAAAAATAATAAAATTTAAACCTAAATAAATAAATGAAGTCTTTTAAGTGTTCCATTTGCTAAATTAATCGGTTGCCCCATTTAATTTTGAGCAAACTACGAATAAAACGAAAAATTACTCAATTTCGAGCCTACCTGATTCGATTTCGAGCCGATTCGATTCGATTTCAAGCCGGCTCGGAATCGAGTCATTTCGAGTCGAGCTGACTCGACTCGAAATCAATTTCGATTTCGAGCCGAGTTCGAGTCGAAAATTTCGATTTCGAGCCGAGCCAAAATCGCTCGAACTCGACTCGATATCCGCCCTACCCAGTGGTAGTTACGGTGGTTACCCGGTTGTTCTCGTACCATAACAACCATAATTATTATTCGAAGGCCGATTTTATAAAGTTTCATGTGCATATTATTCTTATAATTTTATTAAACGCACGTCGGCATGACTTTGGATTACTACGGTTAATAAAATTATAAAAATAATGTCGGTGTGGGTTTAATAAATTTATAAAAATAATGCGCACATGGAACATAATAAAATCGACCTACGAATAGTAATTACGGTGGTTACAATCCGCAGATAACCAGGTAATCACCGCAACTATCTTTGGGGCCTATAAATAGGACAACAGACCCTTTTTCATTTCCATTCTCGGCTCTCCGGATTTTTTCCTACGCTCTCCTCCCTCCTGTTCTCCTTCCCTTCTCTCTCTACTTCCCATTTTTCCTCCTTGCGCGCCCCCACGCGCTTCTCCCTTGCGCATTTCCATGGGCGGCACTTCCTTGTGTGTCGTCCCCTTGCGCGCCGCTGCGCGCTCCATTCCAGGTGCGTCGCCGCGCACTCCGTTCCAAGTGCGCCTTTGTGCGCTCCTCTCCAAGCATGCCACCGTGTGCTCCGCTCTCAAGGCTGCTCCAAGTTCGATGTTGTGCCCTCCACTCTCAAGATCGCTCCAAGTGCGTCGTCGTGCACTTCGTTCTCAAGACCGCAAAAAACGCTCAACGCCCTTAACTCAAGAACAAGTATACTAGCCGCCAGCGAGAGCGGCGCTCCAGACTCCTTTAAGCACAATATGAGACAAGTCGCAGGGACAAAAGGAGCGCAAAATGCACCGTCCAAGCATCCAAGCAGCAGTCAAAGAACCCAGAGCATCCAAAGTGTGAAACTCCCTACTGCAACAAGTGAAAAACCTAGCTCCGTAAATGGTGGTCTATCACCTTCTGAGCACCTCTCTCTTGCTCCTGATAATTGTAACAAGAAGCGGACTATCGTCCTCGCAATTTTTAAAAGATCTGTAACAACACCCAAGACTAGTAGAAATTTGGTCGGCACCAATCCGACCACAGGGTTTTTCACCTCTTTCTGGGGTTATCCACTTAAATTTTTTTTTGTATTGTCAACTTTCTACTTTCTATGATTGTTTGCTCACTCAATCGCTGCACGGCCTGAGACGGCCTAATTTAGTCCAGTCTACCAGGAGGTTTGAGTTCCCCACAATAGTTTGGCGTCGTATGCGAGAAAGGAACTCCCCAAAAACTGAAGTAGACTCGGAAGACAGTATCTTCAACACAACGATACTCATGGCTGGCAGCAATGACAAGAAGGAGCACTCTCACTACTCAGGTATCCACCCAGCAGGGACTTTACAATGCCAGTTTTTCTCACTCTATTTTCAACGCATTGCAGCAGGAAGAGACCATAGACGCGACTAATAACATGCTTATAGGATGAGGCACCCGCATGGAGGAACAACAAGCTGAATCATTTACGCTCCTCGAAAATTTGTGTGCATCCCAAGCTCCCACTATGCCACATGCGCCCATCAATCATCCTTCTCTACCTCCTGTTCCCAACGCAGAGAACCGCACCGAAGAAAACTCTGCGGAGTACTCCGAAGCAGCAAGCACTTTACACCTTGACTGTTTTCCTAGAGCCAACGAAATCAGTTAGCAACAACAGTGCCAACAAATGTGTGCCCCCGAGAATCCTGTAGAAAGACCAACCAGAGAAAAGCTCAACGAACTGATGGATGAAGAGCTTGGCCAGGTTGGTCCACATGTCGCATATTTGCACCACCCCATCGGGACCGGGTCCCCGCTAGCGCCTGAAGTTTTGGCACATCCGATCCCACACGGTTTGAAGCTCACAAAAATCGAGGTGTTCGACAAAACAAACGACGCATGAGAACACGCACACTATTTCTCCAACATCATGAGGCTCAACAATGCCCCTGATCAGTTGTTGTGTCAAGTATTCCCAACAACTTTGAAAGGACAAGCCTGAATCTGATTCTGCTCTCTGAAGGAAGGAGAGATCGACAAGTTTACAAGTTTATCTTAACTCTTTGTTAATTAGTTCATCAAAAACTAGAGGGTTGTACGGGTCCCCTCTCGCGTTTCTGGGATCCGACAAAGCGAGGGGAAACCCTTAAATATTTCTTTCAATGTTCACTGCTGAGGCACCAAATCTCAAGTGTTGACCCAGAACTTTTGCGAGGATTTTCTTAGAAGGACTTTGCCCTGAAAGCTTCTACTCAATATTAATAAGGGAAACAGTAACAAGTTACCTTTAGCTGGTACGACGAGTCGAAGGATATATCGCTGCTGAAGTAGCAATTGAGACACGTCGAAGATAGTTCAATAGAGACCCGAAAAGAAGGAGGGAGCGGGAGGACTCATCAAACATTAGAAAGAGCAGTGAGCATTGTGGCAACCCACAACCAAGATAACATTAAAACTACATGCCCCTCAAAACTTCCAAAATAAACATACTCTACGCAGTCCAAGGCAAAGAGGCACTCCGCAATCCCAGACTGCTCACAAGAAATACAGGCGACCCGTCAAAATGTTGCGAGTTCCACCACAAACGATGACACAACAGAGAAAATTGTTCCAAGTTGAAGGAGGAGATCGAATGCTTTGTCAGACAAGGGATGTTGGAAGATTCTTACAGGGCCAAGCACTGAATCAACCAGCAAGAGGTCAACAATCCGCTCGCTAGGAAGGCCCAGGGGGCAACCCCTAGGACAAACTATTGAGTCCATTGATCACATTGTCTTAGATTATAAGAAGGCCTACAAGTCAATAGTATACGCATGAATGTATCTAGTAGTTCAAGTTCTTTGTATGCAGGTTGCATACTATTACATTAATTTGACATGCAGTCAGTCACAATAGTAGTTTGACTCTAGACAAGTTGCTTAATAAGAAGAAAATTGGCGAAGTCCAAAAGCGTTGAGTGAACTCACTTCACTCAATGAAAGAAAGGGAAAAGCATTGACAGAACTCTGTACAGTCAAAGCCTTAGTGTTGTTGATTAGAAATCTGTCTAACTACAGAAGCATTGAGTGAAGACAATTCATTCAATGCCTAATCAACTAGATTTCAGATCAAGTATAGAAGCGTTTAGTGAAGACAAGTCACTCAACACCACATCATGAAAACATGCACAGTCTAGAAGCGATGAGTGTAGAAGCTACACTCAAAGTCTTCATGAAGAGAAATTTCAACCAACTCCAAAAGCGTTGAGTGATGAAGGATCAATCAATGCCTTAACAGTTAGACTGCAAATGTCAGAAGCATTGAGTGTTGAAGGTTTACTTGACGCCTCAAGATGAAGAATTCTGCTAAGTATTCCTGCGTTAAGTGACAAGGCCTCAATTAACGCCTCTATAGATTGTCTGAAAATTACCAAGTTCATAAGAGCTGAGTCATGTTGACGTCATCAAGAATTCAAATGTCGCGGGATTTGCACGCTAGATGACAAAAGGCGCTGCATGCCTTTAGTACAACATTTAATGCAAAAAAGATGTGCGGTTGCCAATTCTGGCTGGTCTATACTGCGCATGGAGCCGTTGGACGGAGATAAATAAAAGGACATTTCTGAGAAATTGAATAGAGCTTTTTGATCATCTTCTTCCTCTCGATCAAAAAGAAGATTTGAAGCAACTCATTCTTATAGAGAGTTTGTGAACCACAGATAGAAGTTAGATGTCGAAGAAATAAAAGAACCGAATACTTAATTTATCTTTAACAGCAATGTTAGATCTCTAGTTTGATTTGGGCTAGGTCCACTAAGTTAGGATCATATGACCCATCATGTATATCCAGAGTCATGGTTGTGTCCTACAGTCTAGGCCAAGTCCTTAGAATCAACATCACATGGACCAGCCTTCAACAGACTGCTAGAGACTCAAGCAATTGTGTCGGCACTTGGGAAAGGCTGTGTCGACACCAGAAGCCAAATTGTGTCGACACACAGAACATCTGTCGACATCAACTATGTCGATACACAGGACTTGTGTCGACACACAGAACATTTGTCGACATCAACTGTGTCGACACTAGAGGCCAGATTGTGTCGACACACAGAACTTGTGTCGACACACAGAACATCTATCAACAGCAATTGTGTCGACACACAGGACTTGTGTCGACACACTACAGATTTCTGTCAAAACAACAACTATGTCGAGATAAGAAGAAATTGTGTCGATACACAGGACTTGTGTCGACACATCCCAATGAAACTAGCTCTCAGTTCGACGAACCCAGTTCTTAGGTCGACGATTTCTAGATACTCTACTTCAGCATTTCATTCCAGAACTATCTAAGTCCAAAAACACTTCACTGGACTCAGCTCGACGAAGTCAAATTCTCATCTCGACGAACTTGATATGCAGAAAGGGCAAGGTTCTAGAGAATGTAATTATATGTTCTCAGCTCGATGATTTTGGGACTCAGCTCAACGAACAGAAGCCATCTGGTAGACGAACACAACTCCTCAGCTCGACGAACTGTAGACTCAGCTCAACGATTTCTGTTCTCTGTTCGACGAATCCAGACTTGATTATTTCCATCCTTCTGTCCCTTTCCTACTGTAATAATTCCTGAGTAATTAATACTAAAATATTCTCTGAATATTACCATTAGACGGAGCATTAATTACGGTCTTCATCAGGATTATTGCTTATCATTTTTCCATGGGACAGTTGGGGAAACTCAATCAATGCAAAACATTCTCCAGGACATCAGTATTGAATGCAGAAGAATTTCAAATTTCAAATGGAAGATAATATGGAACATACAAAAAGGGATTTTCCATCTTCTTCTCTGGAAGTAAGAAAAAGACAGATAGTCAGTTTGTGTGAATCATGAATCAAGAATCTCTGGCTGCTCCTTCTCTCGACAACACTCTGAAACAAAAAGAGATCACTACTAGAAAACAGGCTTTTGGCCAGGGCAAATTGCCCTGGCAAAAAGTCCAAAACCGTGGCTAAAACCCTTTAGCCACGGTCTATCAACGGGAAAAATCCGTGGCTAAAGTCGGCGTGGCTAAAAAGTTTAAGCCACAGATTGGCCGTAGCAAAATAATATTAGCCATGAGAAAAAATGCCGTGGCTAATATCTTGACTTTTAGCCACGGTTTTTAATCCTGGCTAAAAGTGAACTCATCATTTTTTAAAACTATTTGCCACAGTTACAAGCCGTGGCAAATAGTAATTTAAGTTTTTTAAAAAAACACATTCAATACTGTAATGATTGTTGGAGATTTTAATTGCTGTTGCGACGTTATGTGTGTTGAAATTTGTGAAGTGGAAGTGGGTGACGGGACAGGCCGCGGCCTGTGCGGACAGCTTTGGCGGACTGGGCGGACTGGGCGGACTGAGGTTGCGGCCTGGTGAAAAGTCTGGTGGAAGCCGGCTGTGTTCTGAGCGGGTTGTTGCATGGTGTCCGCGGTTTGGTGCGGCCTGGTATCTGCGGATAGAGAGGCTTGCGGACTTGCATTGCTCAGAGGTCGCGGGTGCTAGCTTGCGCTGTTGGCGGGTTGGTTCGAGTTCGCGGATAGCTTGCGGACTGGAGTGTCCGCGGTTCTGGCTGTTGCGGACTGAGCCTAGAGCTTGGCTGAGGCCTTGTCAAGTTCTGGTGGCACAGCAGGTGTTTGCTGTGGAGATCGTGGTTGGCGGACTGTGAGTGGAGTCCGGCAGGAAGCTACTGCATTGACAAGTGCGAGGAGCTCGCGGACTGGTTGCGGTCTGTGCTAGGGTGTTTTGGCGGACGGGACTTTGTGTCCGCCATGCTCGCACTGGCCCTTGATGGTTTTGGACTTGGTCACACTTGGTGTCAAGTTCATGGTGTCCGCCGTATCCGCCAAGTCCGCTGTGACCGGGCGGACTGTTGCTGTTTGCCTTTGGTCGTGGACTTGTGGCGGATTGAGGTGTGAGTCTTGCGGACTGCCTCGGGTTGGTGCGGACTGCCATTGAAGAGGTGCTGTCCTGAAGCAGTTGGAGCTTTGCGGGCTGGTGCCTTGTCCGCTTAGCTTGGGCGGACTGGAGAGGGTTCGTCATTGGTTGTCTTGCTCCTGGCGGTTTCCCTTGGTGACTGGCTAAGTCCTCGCGGACTGAGCGGACAGTCGTTTTGTGTTCGCGCGGGCTGGGGCGGTGTCGCTATCTCATGGGCGGTGACCACACTCCTCACCTGGCCTATAAATAGGCCCCCCTGGCACATCTACAGTAACAGAAGTAACGTGAGTGAACAGTAAATTGGGTTGGGCGAGTGCTGCGGTCTGTGTTTATCAGTCCGCGCGGATTGTTTCAGGCTGACGTTTGCTGTGTGCAGGTCGCGCGGATAACTTCAAGGAGCCAGGAGTTGGCTGTGACTTCGGTCAGTGCTTGGAAGTGTGCGGTCTCTGCGGACTCAGCAGGAGGTCGCTCTGCGGCTTGTCAGTTCTGTTTCAACTTTCCCAGCTTCAATAACCTGTCCGCCGGCTTCAGGCGGGTAGGGGAGTTCCTCAGTTCGGGTTCAGCAGGAGGCGAATAACGGTGTGTGTCGCGAGACCTCGCGGTTTCGGCGGACTCCGTGGTATTCGGCGGACAGCAGCATAGTTCGGGCGGCTTCGGCGTCTTCGGCGACCTCGCGGTCTCGGCGGACTGGATTTTTGTCCGCCCGGCTTGTTTTTTGGTTCTTTCTGTTTACAGCTGTAATACTAGCGAAATCATGTCTCGCTATGTATGCCTCGGATTGTAATGAAGTGAATGCATAATAAGATCTTCTTGTGCTTCATTGTTTTGTTGGGTGCAACCTCTAGTCCTTGGGTTTCCGCAGGTTCAGCGTGCGAACTGGGTAGTTCCGAAGATATTAATTTGGTGTTTGGGCTATCTTGCTGACCACGTTGAGAAAATTTAACATGGTATCAGAGGGAGGTTCCTGAGGTTGCGGAGGTTCAGTTGCGTGAGCGGAGGTCAGCCAGTGTTGTTACTCAGTGATTGAGTGGTGATCAACCTGTGTTGTTGCTCGGAGCTGCTGAAGGGTACCAACAGGTGATTGCAATGGAAGGAAGCTTAGCAAGAGGTCTGGGCATTGAACTCTTAACGCCGACTAACTATAAAAGTGGAAGTCGTGCATGAAGAGTTATCTTCTAGGCGAGGAGCTGTGGGAAGTTGTCGGTGGAGACGACAGACAGGAAGTAACTGCTGCTTTCGGAACTGCTGAACAGGTGAGGCTCTGGAGAAGAAACTAATGCTAAGGCAGAGTTCGTTCTGAAGAGAGCTGTCTCTCCGGAACTGTTTGATCACATCATTGGATGTGAGTCGGCTGCTGATATTTGGACAACCATTGATGAGTTGTTCAATAGGAAGAATGTGGCGCGGCTTCAGTTCCTGGAGAATGAGTTGGCCAGGGCAACTCAGGGAGACCTTCCATCTCCAGGTACTTCTTAAAGATGAAGAGCTTGTGTGCTGAGCTGTCGGCACTGGATCCTGATGAGCCTATCTCTGAGGCAAAGATGAAAAGGCACAATTTCCGCGGCTTGCGGAAGGAGTATGTGGCCTTTGTTACGTCTGTTCAAGGGTGGCTACTCAGCCGTCTCTGCTGGAGCTGGAGAATCTGCTTGCCTCGCAGGAGAGCTTAGCAAGGCAGATGGCTGGAGTGAATCTGAATCAGGAAGGCAGCGAGGCTCTCTTCTCAGGCAAGAAGAAGGGATGGAAGGGAGGAAGAAGAAGAAGGTGCAGGCCGCTGTTGAGAAGGAGACTTCAACTTCATATCCGCCGGAGAGGAGCAATGCTCCTAAGGACTGGAAGAAGAATCTGAAGTGCTACCGGTGTCATCAGCGAGGGCACTTCAAGCGGGACTGCAAGGTCAAACTGCAGCCTGGGCATGCTGCGGGAAAGGAGGAAGCTTGCTCACGAAGTGAAGAAGCAGAATGGGGAGGAGCTTTCATGACGGGCACTTGTGTCCGGGCCTTATCTGCTGAGGCAGCACTTCAACAGCGAGTGGATCGTCGACTCCGGGTGTGGTCATCACCTCACCGGAGACAAGTCGAAGTTCACCTCCATGCAGGCTTACTCAGGTAATGAAGCTATTATCACTGCTGATAATATGTTTATGCAGTAGAGAAGGAGGGGGTCGTGTCTTTGGGTAGTGATCAGGGGCCACTCACGTTAAGGAGTGTGTATCACGTGCCGGGCATGAAGAAGAACCTCTTCTCGGTGACCAACGCGGTGGACGCTGGGTATCACGTTCTGTTTGGGCCAACAGACGTGAGGTTCCTTCGCAACGTATCAGCGGTAAAGGCTGATGTTGCTCATGTTGGGAGGAGGGTGAAGAACTTGTTTGTTCTTTCCACCAGTGCCTATGTTGATAAGATGAGGGCCAATGATAGTGCGGCTATCTGGCATGAGAGGCTGGGGCATGTTGGCATGGACAAGCTGAAGGCAATGGCGAGTAGAAGTCTGGTGAGGGGGTTGCCGATGTTGTCCTCCTTTGGTGATGGGCATGTTTGTGCGGGCTGTCAATACGGTAAGGCACATCGCCTTCCGTTTGATAAATCTCAAACAAGGAGCAAGAAACCATTGGAGTGTATTCATGGCGACTGATGGACCGACTGTTACTGCCAGCCTTGGTGGAAGCAAATACATGCTTGTCTTGGTTGATGACTACTCAAGGTATACTTGGGTGTACTTCTTAAAGGAGAAGTCGGATGCCTTCCGTTTGTTCGTGGAGTTCAAGGAGTTGGTAGAAGGCCGGCTTGGCTTGCGGATTAAGAAGTTTCGAACTGATAACGGGGGAGAGAGTTTGTCTCTTCGAGTTTTCTAACTTCTGCAGGAAGCACGGGATCCAACGGGAGCTTACATGTGCTCACACTCCACAACAAAATGGGGTAGCGGAGCGGAAGATCCGTCATTTGACGGAAACCTGCAAATGCTGGCTGCATGCGAAAGATATCCGAGGTCCTTTTGGGCGGAGGGAATGTCTTGTGCTGCATATGTTATCAACCGGATGCCACTCAGCCCTATCAACATGAAGACGCCATTGAGCTGCTGCTGAAGGAGAAGCCGAGTGTTGGACACCTTCGGGTGTTCGGTTCAACTTGCTACGTGCATGTCCCGGATGCTTCACGGACAAAGCTGGATGCGAAGGCAAGAAACTTGTCTTTGTTGGCTATGATGAGCGGAAGAAGGGATGGAAGTGCATGGACCCTGTGACGAAGAAGTTCGTGGTGTCAAGAGACGTTGTCTTTGACGAGCTGACGTCATATGGAGGTGGCTCGGTGGAGCCTACCGGAAGTAGCAAGGTTGAGGAAGCACCGGTGGAGGCTGCTGAAGGCTTGGAAGAGGAGCTTGCTGTTTCTCCAGCAGCTCCTGTTGCTTCGAACTCCGAGGCTGAGCCTTCTGGCTCAGGAAGCAGGGGGAGCACTGCTCAATGCTTGCCCAGGTAGGAGTGGAGCCTAAAGAAGCAACGGAAGCCGTGAGCAAGGAGCCGTGTCTTCGGAGATCGAAGAGGGTGGTTAAGCCACCGGCTCGGTACTGTGATGGGAATGCAGTGAGCTTTGTCTCCTGTTTCTTTGCAGGTCCTCTGGATGAGCGAGAGCCTGCAACTTCAACGAGGCCACTGGAGTGAAGGAGTGGGAAGGTGCCATGAAGGAAGAGATTGATGCTCTGAAGAAGAATGAAACCTGGGACCTTGTGCCCAAGGTTGATGGCATTACTCCGGTTACTTGCAAGTGGGTGTATAAGTTGAAGAAGAAGGCTGATGGGAGCATTGATCGGTTCAAGGCTCGCCTGGTCGCTAGAGGATTCTCACAGCAGTATGGAGAAGACTATGAGGAGACATTCAGTCCAGTTGCGAAGATGACGTCTGTAAGAGTGGTGATCGCCTTGGCTGCTAGCAAGGGATGGAGGTTGTGGCAACTCGATGTGAAGAATGCCTTTCTTTACGGAGAGATTGACAAGGACATCTTCATGGATCAGCCGCTTGGTTTCGTCTCTGAGAAGCATCCGGACTATGTCTGCAAACTCAGGAAGGCTCTCTATGGGTTGAAGCAAGCTCCTCGAGCGTGGTATGGGAAGATTGCAGAGTACCTGCAGTTCTGTGGATACCTGGCTTCTAACTCGGATTCTAGCTTGTTCGTCAAGAAGAAGGGAGAGCTAAGAGTCTTGGTCCTGCTGTATGTGGATGATATGATCATCACAGGGAACTCGGAGGAGGAAGTAGCAAGGCTCAGGGGAGAGCTTGCTATACGCTTCGAGATGAAAGACTTGGGAGAGTTGCATCACTTTCTTGGTCTGGAAGTGGAGAGGAAGGAGTGCGGGATTCTCATTAGCCAGAAAGGGTATGCTGATCGTATTGTGAAGCGGTTTGGCATGGGCAAGGGAAGAAGTGCTCTACTCCACTGGAATCTGGGCTGAAGCTTCGACGAGATGAGGGAAGGGTGCTTAATGATCCCTTGGTGTTCAGGGCTCTTGTTGGGAGCTTGATTTATCTGACGATTACAAGGCCGGATATAGCTTATGCTGTTGGCGAGTAAGTCGGTATATGGCTGAACCAAGGCAATCTCATCTAGTGGCGGCGAAGGGAATTCTGAAGTATGTCAAGGTGACTTCTGAGATGGGACTCCTCTATGGAAGGGATGCGGAGTTTGCATTGCTCGGGTACACGGATGCTGACTATGGCGGTGATTCGGATGATCGAAGGTCTACTTCTGGTTATGTGTTCACTTGCGGTTCAGCTAGCATCTCGTGGTGTAGCAAGAAGCAGGACTCGGTGTCGTTTCAAACACGGAGGCGGAGTATAAGGCTTCGGCCTTGGCTGCTCGGGAAGCTGTTTGGTTGAGGAGACTCATAGAGGATGTTCATGAAGAAGTGCAAGGGCCTACTTACTCCGGGGTGACAATGAGAGTGCTCTCAAACTGGTAAACAATCCAGTGTGTCACGCCAGGACCAAGCATATAGAGATTGATCACCACTTCATCAGGGAGAAGGTGTTGGAGGGGTCTCTGCTGGTCGGGCATGTTCGGAGTGAAGATAATCTTGCTGACATCTTCACGAAGCCGCTGTCGAAGGGCCCTTTGAACGCTTGCGCAGCTTGCTGGGCTTGGTCACCACTTCTCACTTCAAGGGGGAGTGTTGAAATTTGTGAAGTGGAAGTGGGTGACGGGACAGGCCGCGCGGCCTGTGCGGACAGCTTTGGCGGACTGGGCGGACTGGGCGGACTGAGGTTGCGCCTGGTGAAAAGTCTGGTGGAAGCCGGCTGTGTTCTGAGCGGGTTGTTGCATTGTGTCCGCGGTTTGGTGCGGCCTGGTATCTGCGGATAGAGAGGCTTGCGGACTGCGGCTTGCATTGTCAGAGGTCGCGGGTGCTAGCTTGCGCTGTTGGCGGGTTGGTTCGATTCGCGGATAGCTTGCGGACTGGTGTGTCCGCGGTTTGGTGTTGTGTGGACTGAGCCTTGAGCTTGGCTGAGGCCTTGTCAAGCTCTGGTGTTACAGCAGGTCCTTGCTGTGGAGATCCGGTTGGCGGACTGTGTTTGGAGTCCGGCAGGGTAGCTACTGCATTGGACAAGTGCGAGGGCTCGCGGGACTGGTTTGCGGTCTGTGCTAGGGTGTTTGGCGGACGGACTTTGTGTCCGCCATGCTCGCACTGGCCCTTGATGGTTTTGGACTTGGTCACACTTGGTGTCAAGTTCATGGTGTCCGCCGTATCCGCCAAGTCCGCTGTGACCGGGCGGACTGTTGCTGTTTGCCTTTGGTCGTGGACTTGTGGCGGATTGAGGTGTGAGTCTTGCGGACTGCCTCGGGTTGGTGCGGACTGCCATTGAAGAGGTGCTGTCCTGAAGCAGTTTGGAGCTTTGCGGGCTGGTGCCTTGTCCGCTTAGCTTGGGCGGACTGGAGAGGGTTCGTCATTGGTTGTCTTGCTCCTGGCGGTGGTTTCCTTGGTGACTGGCTAAGTCCTCGCGGACTGAGCGGACAGTCGTTTTGTGTTCGCGCGGGCTGGGGCGGTGTCGCTATCTCATGGGCGGTGACCACACTCCTCACCTGGCCTATAAATAGGACCCCCCTGGCACATCTACAGTAACCAGAGTAACGTGAGTGAACAGTAAATTGGGTTGGGCGAGTGCTGCGGTCTGTGTTTTCAGTCGCGCGGATTGTTTCAGGCTGAGTTTGCTGTGTGCAGGTCGCGCGGATAACTTCAAGGAGCCAGGAGTTTGGCTGTGACTTGGTCAGTGCTTGGAAGTGTGCGGTCTCTGCGGACTCAGCAGGAGGTCGCTCTGGGGTTGTCAGTTCTGTTTCAACTTTTCCCAGCTTCAATAACCTGTCCGCAGCTTCAGGCGGGTAGGGAGTTCCTCAGTTCGGGTTCAGCGAGAGCGAATAACGGTGTGTCGGCGACCTCCGGGGTTTCGGCGGACTCCGTGGTATTCGCGGCGGACGCAGCTTAGTT